>CM035842.1:260303727-260873781 GCA_020510985.1 Pholidichthys leucotaenia | reverse complement strand
CCTGCGCTTGTGGTCCCTCGTAACCAGGGGGGTGATGATGATTGTTCATGCCCATGATCTCCACTGCAGGACACAAAGGCGTCAAAGCGAGTACAACGTGCTCAAACAAGTGGCATATTGGCCATACATGCGAAAGGATGTAGCCGACTACATCAAGGGAATGTCTCGTATGTTGCCAGTTTCAACCAACCAACCCGATGCATCGAGCACCCTACAGAAAAGAGCATTTCATTCCCATGGTCTGACCTCCAAATTGACTGGGTAGGTCCCCTTCCACGGTCAGCCAGAGGAAACAAATACTTCCTCACAGTCACATGTGCTTTCACCAAATGGGTCGAGTGCCTGCCTGCTCCTAATGACACGGCAGAAACCACGGCCTACTTGTTGATGAACCACGTATTCTCTAGATTTGGTCTGCCAAGCCGAATCAACTCTGACCGCGGCTCATTTCACCGCCGAAGTCATGCGACAACTGTGGGAAACTTGGAGGTTTAAGCTAAACTTCCATATTAGTCATCACCCACAATCCTCGGACAGGTTGAAAGAAGCCCACCGAACTGTGATCAACATACTGAAGAAGTATGTTTTCACACCACCAAAAGACTGGGATGTACAACTCCCGTTGGGTCTTAATGGCCATCCGAGCCACACCCCATGAAGCTACGGGGTGTCACCTTTTGAAATGATGACAGGCCGGCAAATGACTTTGCCCCTGCCATTTACTCTACCAACCTGGAGAAGCCAGTGTTGCTACAGCTTACACTACTCACCAGTACATGACTGACCTGACCAAACATCTCCGACAGACTTTTGCCTTTGCCCAAAAACTTTGGGACCGATCAGCTGAAGGACGCAAAGCCTACTACGATCAGAAAGCCTCACATGATGAACCTCCAAGCGGGAGATCAAGGTTTCTATTTATGCTTTCATTCCTCAGACAGGACAGACCAACGCACGAGCAGGAAACTCGCTCGGAAGTTCCTCCCCAGGTGGAACAGGTCCGCCATACGATCACAGATAAACTCTCTCCGGTCGTTTACCAAATCTAAATAAGCAAAGGTCACCAGGACCCCATCTCAAATGGGTCCATCGTAATCAATCAAAGCTTACAAAAACCCCATGGGACTTGTCGGGGACAACACTGTTCCATTAAGTCAGTAATCAAACCTAAATCTTGTTTGCGCCCGATAGATAACTGTTAGCTGACTATCAGCCTCAGACATCTTCGGTCGCATTTCTCTTCCTCAATCAGGTAACTGCATTAAACTCTCAAAAGGAGAAAGTTACCCAAACTAACTGACTTCCTTAAAATCTAACCTTAAAAGACCCGCAAAATTTCATTCAGTATCATCAAGTTACTATTTCAAAGTAGTACAAACAAATCAACAACATCACTAGCTTAAGTCAATAATCACAAAACCCTCTAAGGTGATAAACACTAATAGCTTAGAGCTCAGCCTCTAACAAAAGTTGTTCCACCTCTAAGAATAACTTTCTCCTAACCACTCCGGTTACCTCAAGAAAAGGAAAACTGACACAGAAGCTCAAGATTAAAATGACTCACTCCTATTCGTTGGGCTCAGGACGATGCCTTTCTCTCCCTGTTTTTTCAGTTTAGCCCTCTACCTAGCACTCTCACCTACTTTCGCCCAGTTAGAACTGGACAGAACCAGACAAGAAGTCAACAATCCTTTAAGTAGATTCTCTAACCACGGCCTCATCATTAGGGCCCCTGCTAGCCTTAGCACGTCTACTGTTAAATCAGTCAACACCGCTACACTGAAATGCCAGACAGTTGAACGCACACTGTTACCAAAACTTTGCAGATACTGTGTTGGTTTTGAATGTTTGCTCCAAGCCTCATTCAACTCAACAAGGTCTTGGACTTGTCACTCCTTCATGTTAGAGGGTGACCCTGCCACCCACATCTAATGTCTGTGTTTTCTTCAAAAGGTAGCTAAAAATATTCCGACTTTCAGCTAACACTTTGACAATGAGTCTGCCTTCACCGCTTCTTGCCCCTGTTTCAGATGTCACAAAGTTATTCCTCATTGCCACTAAAAGAACAATGATGACTTTCCATGTTCGCTCAGTCTTCCAGAACAAAGGTCTCAAACACCCTCTGAGTAAGACCTCTGTGGAACCATGGTTTAGTCCAGCTAAACCAATTCAGTTCGAACCTCCTTGAATTAACTCAATATTGCTTAACCTAAACATCTACCTCAGATAAGCAATACATTTTTGTTTTGCATTCTTTGTTTTGACTTTTATTTTTCTTTATTTTTTAGAATTTTTGAAGTTATATGCATGCTTATATACAAACCTATATTTTTATATATAGCTCTTGCACTCCATTTTGATTTTTGTACCCATTCAAACTATTTTTTTAACAACTATGATAGCTATTTCATCGTGAACCAAAATTCCTACCTCAGGTATGTAAGACTACGCACTTATTTTTGTAGCTAGAATTTTTGAGTCATTTCAAGACCTATACCTTAGCGTACTACTCCAAGTCAATTTTATAATCTACATTTGTCCATATTCAAATTATTTTTGGAAATTCATGGAAGTCCTTCCAGTTAACCAAGTCAAAGATCTGTACTTAGTAATAGATACTGTTTGCATGCTAGTGTTGTATGGACATCACACAAACCTTTTAACCCCAGTATTTAGGTCAGTGTCTGCCAAGGAGACAAAGCTGCCCATGGGTGTGTACCAACGCTGACGACACTCACCATTGTACAAAGGGGGGGACTGTAGCATCATCGTCTACTCAACAAGACAGAAGATCACTTCTCTTCATTTTATAGGAATTTCACTTTATTCATTACACAGAATATCACTTTTCTGCCTTTTCAGGAATATCACTGGCTTTTATGTCGACCTCATGCAGGCTTCTTCCAGGCCTGACCAAAGATGCTTGCTTTCCCAGGACCCCATGTAAGCAGTTGCCTCTTGCAGAGATTGTAAGGATCAGGAATTTGCTTTTAAAGGCTCAAAGGAACATAAACTCAGGAGACCAGACCTCTCAACGTGAACACTGCATTTGATAACGTACCTTTTCACAGGAAAACAATGTTCTTAAAAGAGTCATAAACCACTTAATCTGACGGGTTTATACCGATGCTGTCCAGGTACCTTCACCCAGATACTAAAGGAAATCCTCTACAGCTCAACAGTACCTTCCTAGCGGGAACCTACGGAATGTGTTTTCAGTATGTAGGATGACTTTTAATTTGTTCTAAATATTACGTTTCTTTCAGCTTATCCTCTGGATCCTAAGGACACTGAAAATCATTCCCTCTTTGATCACCAACCATGGTTTGCTGCAATGTTTTGCTGCATTTTGGATCTAAATGTGAATGCATGTATTATAATTATGTATAAGAAATGTTATATTCATGAGTGTTATTCAAACACATATTGGAGTAGTGATATAAATGCATGATCACAAAAATATTAGCCCATGTCATTTATTCTAGTTAGATTTTACTATTGAGCATGTATTGTATAAGAACTGACTGAGTGTTGGATTTTTCCCTCTGAAATTTCATGGAATGGTGTCTTCATTTGATGGCTGCTCCTCAAACAAAGAAGTGTTCTCACATTGGATAGCAGCCATTTCAAAACTGCTTCTGAAAAAGTAGATTGGTCAGTCTTGCGACTGACATCATCAGTTTTACGACACGGCGAGGTAACTTTAAAAGAGAGAAGTTAGATTAGAGTTTCGTCAGAGATCAGCAGAGTAAGAAAGAGTTAAGAAAAGAAAAGTAGAAGTAGAGACACCAGGCAGGAAGATTAGAACAGCAAAGCGGTGATCAGATTAAGAATTAGAAACACAGAAAGAAGAAAGAAAGAGATTTTGAGAAGGATTAGGAACTAAATTAAGATTAAAGAAGCAGGATAGTAATCTAGATCTCAGAAGAAGATTTTATTCCACCGTTTCAAGGCCCTGTGAGTTTTATTTTATTCTCTGTGTGTTTGTCAAGTCTTTCATTATATTCTGGTCCACTGAGGAGAACCATTTTTCTTTAGAGCTCGTTCCTTTTAGAGAATCAAATTCTCAAATTTTTGTTCTTCACCTCAGAAGCCATTCTTATCATAGTAAATGTTTTTCTAACATTTTTTTCATGACTTTTCACGCCATTAAAGTGGACCTTTAATTTGCCTAGTTTAAAGTGAACAGAGGAGCTGAGAAGATTTTCCTTCAGTTTTTGGGTCGATCCCGCCTACAAGAAACCTCAAAATTTGGATTCTTTTCCAAGGACTTTTCACGCCGCCCATGAGGACAACCACCCCACGGCTGCAACTGTCTGCTTGAAGGGCCCCCAGCTGAGTTGTCACCTCACGGCCGTGAGGATAGCAGCCGCTTCCTCCGACGTCCTAACTTCAAAACCCAGCGGTTACCGACCGCGGGAAACTTGGACCTACGGGCTGTGTGTGAGTGAAACTTTTCTTTCTCCTATCTGCTGGGTTTTAAAACGTGATGTCCTAACAATTAATTACAATTGAATATGGCCTGTATTTGAGGGCTCAATTAGTCTCTCAGCCACAGGATAGGACTGTAAACTGAAGGAAAACTTTTAGTCATTTTAAGTACTGCCCTTAAAATTTTGGTAGATTAATTCAGGAGTCATTTTTAGATAATTAGCTTATGAATTTTCCCCATAAAATTGCGTTGTTTTGTTAAAACATTCCCGCCTCATTTACCGTTGAAACATAAGTCTAGTTCCTCCGTGGTTCTGCAGAGGTATAATGCTGGATTTTATGTTCAGGAACCCAATATCAGTTGATGTGATATATTACGCTGTTATCATCTGAATCTGTTTATTCATCATTTGAACGCCATGCCATGTAACCTGAATGATTTTAATAAAAGAGTGAATGAGAGCAGTTGAAGCGTTTTCCTTTCGCATATACAGGTTTCCTAATCACGGCAGGACAAAAACTCACTGAAACTTTGAGACTGATTCATTAAGTAATTAAGGTACAAAATTAATTAAAAGTAAAGTTAATATTATTGTCCGTTAGGACTGGTGCCCTTTTACGAGTGCGTTTATTTAATTTAGCGGGTGTAGAAGTGACGGTTTAACTCGCCCCCTTTCACACCCACTATTAAATAAAATAAATAATTCCTGTACCTTATGACAAATATTTTATAGGCACTTCACCCTACATCAGATTCAGCCAAATGCAGCAAAGTTGATTGGACGGCGCTTCACCAATGATCCAAAACATACTGCAAAAGCAATCCAGGAGTTTCTTAAAGCAACGAAGTAGAATATTCTGCAATGGCCAAGTCAATCACCAGATCTCAACCCAATCGAGCATGCATTTCACTTGCTCAAGACAAAACTTAAAGCAGAAAGACCCACAAACAAGCAACAACTGAAGACAGCTGCAGTAAAGGCCTGGCAAAGCATCACAAAGGAGGAAACCCAGCGTTTGGTGATGTCCATGGGTTCCAGACTTCAGGCAGTCATTGCCTGCAAAGGATTCTCAACAAAATATTGAAAAGTAACGTTTTTACTTAGGGTTATGTTTATTTGTCCAATTACTTTTGAGGCCCTGAAATGAGGATCGTTTGTATAAAAATAGCTACAATTCCTACATGGTTTAAAAAACTGTAGGAAACAAACTGCGGGCCCCGATCGGACGTGATGTCTGAAGGAGCGCTGAAAACGTGCCACCCATGTTGTCAAAAAAAACGCGTGCCACATCTGCGGACACGGTGGAAGCTAGCGGGGACTGCTTCGGGCCAGCGCCTGTGGTGTGGTCCACCACTGTCAGGAGGTGTGAGAACCCCTGCAAAAGCGGGAGGGGGCCCACGAGGTCCACGTGAACGTGGTCAAACCTCTTAGCCGGGATAGGGAACGGCTCCAAAGGGGCCTTCATGTGCCTGTGCACCTTGGCTCGTTGGCACGCTACGCAGGCTGTGGCCCACTCTTTCACTTGTTTGCTCAGGCTCGGCCAGACGAACTTTGCAGAGCTGGTTTTTTCCCAGCCGCTGCAGCTCCCCAGGGAATTTTTGCCGGATAACCCCACGCCGAACACCAATCCATCCCCGCGTTCAAGACATAGCACCGAGGCAGGGACGCTACCCGGCCCGGCCCACCACTGTTTTCCATGCACTTTTGTGCCAAAAACCTTGAAGGACGCGTTGTTTGTATTTGTCAGGCACGATGCCCACCAGACCCCATTGCGCCCGCCTTACGATGGCCAGTTCAGAGTGCTGGAACCCTGAGACAAACATTTTGTGTTAGACTTGGGAGGTCGCCGGGAGACAATCTGTATAGACAGGCTTAAGCCCGCCTTTGTATTAGCAGACGAGCAGGTGGTGTTGGCCCGAGCTCCTCGGCGCGGAAGACCCCCACAGAGAACTCCCCAGGTAAATGAATCGTCAGATCAGTCACACGAGCATGCTGAAGGTGTTTCCCCCCTCCCATTGTCCCCCCACAGACGGACACACCCCCAGGAACCCCCCACCGGCACAGCAGCACCTTGGAGCCGAAGACCCCCCGTTACAGCAGCTATGGACGGAGGCTGAAGCCCAAAGGAACCCACTCAGTAGTTACTCAGTAGTTTTCCCTCAGACTGAAGTGGCAGGTCAAAGGTGGGGAGTGTGGGGAGTGATATGTTAATGCAGCACCCCAGGTAGCAGAGAAGTGTTAGTGCTGTGATATAAAAGAGAGTGCCTGCAACCTGGTGGGAAGTTTTCTGATTCTGGCGAATGTGACAGAGAATGGAATAAAGTTTCATCTGCTTGGAAAAGTTCAGCCTGGTCATTCTTTCCACAGTACATATATAATAGCTTTCAAAACATGGTTATAAGATGGCTTAATAATAATTTAAAAAAGAATTTAAAAAGTCATAAAATAGATGGTGTATAAAAATATTTAAAAGTGACTTTTTAGAAGAGATCATTTCTATATTTATGAGGACAGAAAGGAATGGTTCTTTGAGATTTCATCATAACAGTGTGAAGCTAAATTTGACCGAAATCTGCTGTGATGGGTGTGGATCAGGTTTTAACCAGAAAAAGAGTCCGTCTGGGGTTCACAAAGTTAATATTTAAGCACAGAATAAATGTTGCAAAACCAAAGGTGTCATGAATTGCCCTTCTGGGCAGAGAGCCAAGACCCACGCGCTGAACTGTGAGTTTGTGACATTTATTGAAAAAGCAACAAACAAAGTCCAACACAGTGTGCTTAACACACGCACACACACACACAAAAAAAACAAAACACACAAACAAGAGAGCAGATTTACTGATACAGCACACCAGAGCTCTGGTGGAGACGAGGAGAACTCAAACAAGACTGCGGCAATAAGAAATGAAAACGACTTCCCTTAAATAGGATCACAAACAATTTACATAAGTAATGGTAGGTGTGGGTCACATGAGCAGGCAGGAGAAAACAATGATACAGAATTGGACCAGCTGGGGACAATGAGAGGAGAGGCTGAAGCTGACAGCTGACAGGGGCGATGTCCACACAAAGCGCAAAACCTGGAAATGCCCTTGACAGCTGTCAACACAACAGAAAAGAGCTAAAGAATAAAATATCAACAAATGCAGACTGAAATGTAACTGTAAATTAATACAAAATAAAAGTGCAACAAAACTAAAGCATAAACAGGAAAATGACAAACAGTACAAGAAAACAGAAACCCCAAAAGCACAAAATACAGCAAATATATAAATATAAAGAAAAGGCCATAAGACTAAGCAAGGCAGAAACCTCATGTGCTCAGTTCATGACAGAGCCCCCCTCTCAAGGGGTGGATACAAGACATCCCAGGGTAACATCAACAGAAAAAGAAAGACCTCTGCCCCACCCAATAGGAGCACAACATTAACCCACCCCGGGTGGGTGGTGGGGGTAACCGGCTAGGAGGGAACGAAACAAAATCCCGCTCAGACCCACACCAGAGAAAAACCCAACCACCTAGGCCCCCTGGACCAAAGAGCTGGGCAGTTCCGATGGTTGGCCGAAGTCCCAGGCCTGGCAGACGGTGAGGTGGTAGGAGTCAGGTGGTCTGCTGGAGAATAAGAACCACCCAACCCAATGGCACAGTCTGTCAGGTGGTCGGCCTGAGTTCTTTAACAACCGCCACAAAGAGGGTGGTCCAGGAGATGATCGCTCAACTGGGATGACCAGAGGTGAAGGGAATAGCGAATTAAGGGGAACCTTGACGACGTCAGGAAGAGGAGGGGACACCACAATGGCATCAGGCAGAGGAGGGGGAACCACGATAGCATCTGGTAGAGGAGACGGAACCACAACAGCATCTAGCAGTGGAGGGGGACCCATGATAGCATCTGGCAGAGGAGGGGGAACCACAACGGCATCTGGCAGAGGAGGGGGAACCACAACGGCATCGCGCAGAGGAGGGGGGACCACGATGGCATCAAGCAGAAGAGGGGGGACCACGATGGTGTCAAGCAGAGGACGGGGGAACCACGACACCCTCAGAGTGGTCTGTTGCACCATCGGTGGTCTCGGACTGGGACATTGCAGCACCCATGGTGGCTCTGGGCTGGAGCGGAGCTGCACCCATGGAGGCCGGGCTGGGCCATAGCTACACCTATGGTGAGCCCGGACTGGGCCATAGCTGCAGCCACGGTGGCCCCCAGGCTGGAGCATAATGCCCACGGTGAGCCCACGCTGCAGCACAGCAACCAAATTGGTTTTAGGCTGGGGCGCAGCACCCATGACAGTCCCCGACTAGGACACAGCATCCACGGAGACTCGGACTGAGGAGGAGCTGCGCCTACGGATTTCCCAGGCTGGGACCGAGCACCCACGACGACCTCAGCCAATGGGGAAGCAGCACCCTCAGAAGTCCTGGGCTGGGACAAAGCACCCGCGAAGACCTCATTTGGAGAGGAAGCAGCACCTATGGAGGTCCCGGGCTGAGACGGAGCACCTGCGACAACCTCAGCCAACAGAGAAGCAGCACCCTTGGAGGTCCCAGGCTGGGACGAAGCACCCACGACAACCTCAGAGGGAGGAGTTGGACCTATGGTGATCTCGGGCGGTGAGCCAGAACCCACAGAGTCTTCTGGCTGAGCTGGACAATCCTCTGTGACCCTGGGGGAAATCTCAGGCAAGAGAGACAGAGAAACAGGGTCAGGGTCACCGGCAGCAGTACAGCCCGGCGAGGTGAGCTCAGGTGCAGCTGACAGCTGCACTTGGCTCTCCCCACCAAGAGCCCGAAAAGATCTCTCCAAAACTGAAACAATGAAAACAAAGGAGAGCACTTGCCTGAGCTCGAGCTCCACCCCCGTCCAGGACTCCGTCGATCCAGATGATGGTTCTTCGGGCCCGGTCCTCTAGAGGTCCAACTCCGGCTCTGCTGCAGCAGGCCCTGCAGCAGGCATGGTGGTCAATACAGTCCTGGGACACTCCAGTGAGGAGACTCACGAAGGTGGCTCGCCCTTCGTGGTGACAGGATGTCGACTTCCTGCTGGCTCTCGATCCTACTCAGCTGAGGCCCGGGGATGCTCAATCATCGGTGCAGACGTCAGCTCGGTACCAGTGCTCTCCCTCCAACCCAACAGTGGCTGCGGGGCTTGGACTAGGTCATCTAGGCGCATCTTCTGGCGGCTCGATCCTGTAGCCGGTGGACACTCAGAGAGAAGAGAAGGAGACATGGAGAGGGCAGGTGAAAACTCAATGGCTGCAGCACATGGTGAGGGCTCAGGGGACTGTAAACACTGAGCCTCACTACCGGGAACAAGACAAGGCATATCATCATAAAATGTGGGAGAATGAAATGACACTTGCTTGTGTTCCTGAGGCTCGATGCTTCCTGCTGCAGCAGGTGTAGAGTCATCCCTCTATGGTGGATATGGGCCCCTCAGAGGATAGTGGAAGAGCCGCCCCTGCGGACACGGAGACGGGCGAAGCCAGAGAGAAAACAAATGACCTTTCAACAGTGGGAGAGAGTGTTGAGGAGAAGCAGGAAACAGCAGCTGCGGAGAGGGAAGAGGCTGACGATACAGCCGGAGAAGAAAAACACTGAGGGTGCACTGCTGAGGGAGGCTTCTGTCTCAGTGAAGGGTAAGTTGCTGTCTGACAGGCCTGAGTGTTCCTCCGGCAGTCCGGAGCAGGATGACGGTGATGTCATGGGGCCGATGGAGCAGGAGCAGGAACAGGCGAATTGTAGGTGGAGCAGGGCGTCTGCCGCGGCATGCGCTTCGGCGTCATCCCCGGACTTGCTGGAGGTGGTCCCCATCTCAGCCCGGGGAAAGACTGCCGGAGGACGGAGAGCGGAGCCAACAAGTCTGCGAACTGGGCATGCTTCCACAACCCCGGATGTGCCTCGACAATGGCAGCTGCCGAATCCACCTTTTCCCAGATCTTCTTTGGGCTGCGGGGGGTGAGGGCTTCATCCACAAATTCCTGGATAAACTCAGCAGCCCATTCCTCTTCCACATTCGGGAATCCTGCTGCTAACCGCCCTTTGATTGTCGGAAACCGACGTGATGGGGACATGATGAGCTCCACAGAAAACAGGTGAGTGAAAACCAAAAAAGAACCAAAAATCCGCAAACTCACAGCAGCTGGGTCTCCTCTGGCCGCAGTCTTCTGTCATGAATTGCCGTTTGGAGCAGAGAGGAAAAACCCACGTGCTAAACTGTGAGTTTGTGACATTTATTGAAAAAGCAACAAACATAAAGTCCAACACAGTGTGCTTAACACAAAAAAACACAAACAAGCAAGGCAAGGCTCTGGTGGAGACGAGGAGAACTCAAATAAGACTGCAGCAACAAGAAATGAAAATGACTGCCCTTAAATCGGGTCAAAAACAATTTACATAAGTAACGGTAGGTGTGGGTCACATGAGTGGGCAGGAGAAAACAATGATACAGAACTGGACCAGCTGGGGACAATGAGAGGAGAGGCTGACAGCTGACAGGGGCAACGCCCACACAAAGCACAAAACCCGGAAACGCCCTTGACAGCTGTCAACCCAACAGAAAAGATCTAAAGAAAAAAATATCTACAAATGCAGACTGAAACATAACTGTAAATTAATACAAAATAAAAAGTGTAACAAAAACATAAACAGGAAAATGGCAAACAGTACAAGAATACAGAAACCCAAAAAGCACAAAATACAGCAAATATATAAATATAAAGAAAAGGCCATGAGACTGAGCCAGCTGGAAACCTCCTGTGCTCAGTTCATGACAGAAGGTAAACCAAAAATCGTGTTTATTTTAAAGTTAATAGTATACCAGTATACCATACCATACCACTTTAATATTTGAGCACTTTAAAAAAGAACAACATGGCTGACCAAAGTGATGTACAATTACAGAGCCAGGGAAAAAAAACAGGAATTAAATTAATCATTAATAAGATAAGATAAGGTAAGATAAGATAAGATAAGATAAGCCTTTATTAGTCCCACAATGGGGAAATTCCAGGATTGCAACAGCACAGGGATAGCAACACTCAGAGCAACAATCAGAAGGCAAGAGAAAAAACAAGAGCAGCGAGTATACATATGTACATATAAATATAAATATATACAGTTAGGTCCAAAAATATTTGGACAGTGACACAAGTTTTGTTATTTTAGCCGTTTACGAAAACATATTCAAGATACAATTATATAATCAATATGGGCTTAAAGTGCAGACTCTCAGCTGTAATTTGAGAGTATTCACATCCAAATTGGAGCAAGGGTTTAGGAATTACAGCTCTTTAATTAGTAGTTGCCTCTTTTTCAAGGGACCAAAAGTAATTGGACAATTGACTCAGAAGGCTGCAAAAAAAAATAACAAGGCTGCATGGGCTCTTCCCTCGTTAACCTGTCATCAATTAAGCAATTTAAAAGGTCTGAAGTTGATTCCAGGTGTGGCGTTTGCATTTGGAAGCTGTTGCTGTGAACATACAACATGCGGTCAAAGGAGCTCTCAATGGAGGTGAAACAGACCATCCTGAGGCTGAAAAAAAAGAAGAAATCCATCAGAGAGATAGCAGAAATGTTAAGAGTGGCCGAATCAACAGTCTGGTACATTCTGAGAAAAAAAGAGTGCACTGGTGAGCTTTGGAACTCAAAAAGGCCTGGACGTCCACGAAAGACAACAGTGGTGGATGATCACAGAATCCTTTCCATGGTGAAGAACAGCCCTTCACAACATCCACTCAAGTGAAGAACACTCTCCAGGAAGTAGGTGTATCAGTATCTAAGTCTACCATAAAGAGAAGACTTCATGAGAGTAAATACAAAGGATTCACCACAAGGTGAAAACCATGAATCAGCCTCAAAAATAGAAAGGCCAGAATTGACTGCCAAAAAACACCTGAAGAAGCCAGCCCAGTTCTGGAACAGCATTCTTTGGACAGATGAGACTAAGATCAACCTGTACCAGAATGATGGGAAGAAGAAAGTTTGGAGAAGAATTGGAACAGCTCATGATCCAAAGCACTACATCTTCTGTAAAACATGGTGGAGGCAGTGTGATGGCATGGGCATGCATGGCTTCCAATGGCACCGGGTCACTTGTGTTTATTAATGATGTGACAAAAGACAGAAGCAGCCGGATGAATTCTGAAGTGTATAGGGATATACTTTCTGCTCAGATTCAGCCAAATGCAGCAAAGTTGATTGGACGGCGCTTCACCAATGATCCAAAACATACTGCAAAAGCAACCCAGGAGTTTTTTAAAGCAACGAAGTAGAATATTCTGCAATGGCCAAGTCAATCACCAGATCTCAACCCAATCGAGCATGAATTCACTTGCTCAAGACAAAACTCAAAGCAGAAAGACCCACAAACAAGCAACAACTGAAGACAGCTGCAGTAAAGGCCTGGCAAAGCATCACAAAGGAGGAAACCCAGCGTTTGGTGATGTCCATGGGTTCCAGACTTCAGGCAGTCATTGCCTGCAAAGGATTCTCAACAAAATATTGAAAAGTAACATTTTACTTAGGGTTATGTTTATTTGTCCAATTACTTTTGAGCCCCTGAAATGAGGAGTGTTTGTATAAAAATAGCTACAATTCCTACATGTTTAATCAAATATTTTTGTTCAACCCCTTGAATTAAACCTTAAAGTCTGCACTTCAATTCCGTTGTAGTTGTTTCATTTCAGATCCAATGTGGTGGCATGCAGAGCCCAAATCATGAAGATTGTGTCACTGTCCAAATATTTCTGGGCCTAACTGTGTGTGTATATATATATATATATATATATATATATATATACAGTATATATATATATATATATATAGAGAGAGAGAGAGAGAGACAGTGCGGAGCATTGTAGCTAGATGGGATAGGTATATAAATATATAAACACAGGGCGGAGCATTGTAGCAGGATGGAATAAATATATGAGTATATAAACACACAGTGCAGAGTATTGTAGCTAGATGGAATGAATATGTGAATATATAAACACACAGTGTGGAGCATTGTAGCTAGATGGAATAAATATGTAAATATATAAACACACACAGTGTGGAGCATTGTTGCTAGATGGAATAAATATATAAATATATAAGTAGTAGTAGTAGATTAGTTTATTTGACAGGGACAGTGCAATAAACATAGACAATTAATCAAAGAATCAATCTGATGTGTTGCACATAGAGTGTATAGCTATTAGCTAATTTGCAACTCTTGTCCCTGGATGGGCTTTAGAAAAAAGAATCAAGATAAAAAATATACACAATAATCACATACATCAATGCAGAAAAATTATAAATACACAATTATAAATATTATATTATAAATACACAAATATAACAGCCTGACTCACATTTAACATAAATATTATAAATATTATAAATACACAAATATAACAGCCTGACTCACATTTAACACATATAACATAACTCACATTTGCCTATTTCAGGCCTTCCTCCCTCCGTCACTCACTATAAACAAACACATTTATTCCTTCCCTTCATTCACTCTCACTCTGCAGACAGTTAATTCATACATGAGTACATTCTTGTTTATTTTTCAGCCAGTTTTTAACATTTTTAGTGAATGTTTTAAAGTCCGTTATTATTTTAATTTCATTTGGCATTGTGTTCCAGATGTGACTGCCCTTTATAGAGAAAGCTGTTTGTCCAAATGTGGTTCTGCAGTGGAATATTTTACAGTTATTGTTAACAGAACTCCTGGTGGCTCTGCTGCTGTCCTGTCTTTGGATGAAACCAGCAAGTGGCTCGGGTGCTGATTTATGGAAACATTTGAACGTTAACTTCAGAAGACAGAGGTCAATGAAACTCTCAAAACTCAATAGGTTGTATTTTTTTAAAACATTACAGTGATGCCACCTAATGGGCTTTTTGTCCAAGATTTTTAGGGTTTGATTATATAATGAACCTATATGTCTTATTGTGGAAGGGGCTGCTTGAGCCCAGACTGTCAAACAGTATGATATATGAGAAAAAACCATAGAATGCATATACAGTGCAGCTGCTTCGTAAGGTATGTAATATCTAATTAATTTAAAGCAGTTCAGATTTTTTTTTACTGTTTTTGAAATTTTCTTTATATGAAGATTAAATTTGAGTTGAGGATCTAGTACAATGCCAAGGTATTTGAATTCTGTAGCTAAACTGATGTCATGATCATGTATATTAACTTTAAAATGTTGCAGGTTACATTTTTTGATTGAAAAGCACATTGAAACTGTTTTCTGAAGGTTCAGCAATAGATGGTTCTGGAAGAGCCACTCTTGGACATCAACCATACTTGTAGACAGTACATCTGCAGCCTGTGCTGGAGTCTTGGCAGCTGTGTAAATAACTGCATCATCTGCATAAAGTTGGCATGTTGCAGCTGAGCAGTGTAACGGCAAGTCATTAATAAAAATGCTGAAAAGTAAAGGACCAAGAATGGACCCTTGTGGGATACCCATGCGGTTGTTTAAAAATGAGGATTTATCCTGGTGAACTTTTACACACTGTTCTCTATTCTGGAGATAAGATGCAAACCATTCTAATGTATTTGGGGAGAAGTTAAAAGATACCATTTTGGATAAAAGCAAACTGTGGTTTACAGTATCGAAAGCCTTTTTGAGATCTAGAAAAACAGCTCCTACCACATTACCCCTGTCCAAGGACTGTTTGACGTTTTCAATAAGGCAACAATTTGCTGTTTCTGTTGAGTATCCTGGTCTAAAACCAAATTGATGTGGATGAAGAAGTTGACTGTCTTGTAAGTAGTCTATCAGCTGTGTAGCTACAACTTTTTCAAGAACCTTAGACAGGACTGGTAAAATAGAGATTGGGCGGTAATTGCATATATCGTCTTTACTGCCTGATTTATGAACTGGTATGACGACAGCTTTTTTCCAGCCAGATGGAAATGTACTAGACCTAATGGAGAGATTAATGAGATGAGTCAGTGGTTTGATTAATATTTTGCTGTGCATTTTGAGAAAGGAGGTGCTCATATTGTAGATATCATTAGTTTTTGAGTTTGACAGTGTTTTAACAACGCCAGCAATTAACTTCTCATTTACCTCATCGATGTGAAAAGTATCTGTTGGAAGTATGGAATTTGTGTTGTTGAGCACATTTGGCAGCACAAAAATTTTTGTTAAGTCTTCCACAGAGCCCACAAAGTGTGAATTAAATTCATTTGCCAAAGTAGCCTTGTCACTGACGGTCTTGCCATTGATTCTAAGTTCCTTTACCCCCTTCTGATCGTTTTTTTTATTAGTTAAGTTATTTAAATGCCTCCATAGGGAACTGTTGTTACCCTTTGCATGATCTATCAGTTTATTGTAATAAGATATTTTTGATTTTCGCAGCTCATGTACCACTTTATTTCTTAAACTTTTGTACACAAGGTGATCATTTTGTAGTTTGGAGGTTAGTGATGTTTTCAGTGCATAGTCTCGCCTCTTCATAAGTTTTCTTATTTCATTATTTAACCATGGTAGGTTAATCTTCTGTTGTCTACTTTTAATTTGCTTTGAAAATTTTTCTATAGACTTTGTAATTGTTGCAGTTATAAAATTACAACAATCATCTACTTCACATGTTGACATGAGCTGCTCCCAATTTTGATTCTCTAAGTAATGTTCAAACTCCTCATTTTTTGATTTGGGGATAATAAAATTTGATTTGTCAATATCGACTCCCCCAAAATACTGTAGTCGCTTTTTAGTAAGTTTCCTGACAGCAAGAACCATGTTATGATCTGAGAGACCAGTTACAAGATTATAGGTTCTGGTTATTCGTTCTGGTTTATTAGTAAATACCATGTCAATAAGTGTTCTGGATTGTTTGGTTATCCTGGTGGGTCCTTTGATCATTTGCTGGTAATTAAATTTAGTCATGAGGCTTTTCAGTTTTTGTTTGTCTTTTTTATCAGACCAGTTGATATTAAAGTCACCATGAATTATTGTTTCTCTGTTCTTCTCAAGTTGTTTAACCAGATAAACGGCGAATCAGCCGCTTCCGCCATGTTGTTTCTCCAGGAACCTCCTGACTTCCTGGTCCCGTGGTGGGGTCACGTGACTCCTCTTTGTCGTCGGCTGAAAGTTTGAAGTTTATTAGCTGAGAGTTTCTATCGTGTTCTGATTTTTTTTTACATAGCTCGGCCATGGCAGATATGAGGTTCACCATCGCCATCGCGGTGATGACGCTGTTCTGGGGGCTAGTTGGCGGCGTTGTTCCCTGGTTCATCCGCAAAGGACCAGACAAGGGCGTGATCGTCACAATGCTGGTGTTAACAGCCGTCTGCTGCTACGTGTTCTGGTTGATTGCTATTCTCGCTCAGCTGAACCCATTATTTGGACCCACCCTGTCCAACAGCACCATCTTTTACCTGCGGTATCACTGGGAATGATTTGCCCTTTGAGGACTCCCGACCCTGCAGTTTCTCTCTACAGCAGACAACCTCACAGTGCTGCGTAATGATGGATGTTCACTACTGCAGAGATTGATTTGCCTGAATCACCTAATAAACACACACAGTGCGGAGCATTGTAGCTAGATGGAACAAATATGTAAATATATAAACACACACAGTGTGGAGCATTGTTGCTAGATGGAATAAATATATAAATATATAAACACACACAGTGCGGAGCCTTGTAGCTAGATGGAAAGAAACAGCACAACCGTCTACTTAGTTATCCTACATGGTATGATTATGTACCCATACATATTCTCACCCTCCATAGCGACCGGTATTTTCCTAGTTGTATACCGGAAGGGACCATTGTGATAATAATTAAAACACCACAGAATGTATCCCTGATATCCCCGGGATCAGCTGGTCCATGCGTATGTACACAGTATGTTGAGCTGAGGCTTTCATCTCTGCTCCATTGAACTGTACATACGACCCTTAGACTTAAACATTTCTGCATAGATAAATAATGATGCTGACTTGCTCTAGTACTGAACAAACTCACAACCAGTCAGAGATGTCGACAGATAGACAGACGTACTTTATTGATCCCAAACTGGGAAATTGCAGGGAAATGTGCCTGTAGAATCATCATCAGCATGGATTCACTCTAACTCTGCCTTAGATTTTTAAATTATTTTTCCTGTTTATAGAGACTAAAAAATGTTTTCCAAAAAAAAATTGTGTCAAAAATGATTTTCTATCAGCTCAAGAAGACAATGTCTCCAGACAAACGACGGAATCGCTTTATGTTAAATGAATCCCAGCATCTCCTGTAAATACCTGGACATGGTTGACCTATCCTCTCTCTGTCTCTCTACAGCTTGCTCATTGTTTACAGTAAATGCTAACAAGGATTTTTACTGTCCATACTTTTATACAGTTTTAATATGAAGCTTGTAATATTTTCTTTCTCTCCTGGCATCTATGCCAGGTAGCAACAGTGCAGGTAGCCCTTCTGTACTGTGCTGTACCGTACTGTACTGTACTGTACTCTAATGTTTGTATTATTCTTTTGCATGAGTGTAGCCTCAGTCAAGTGCATATAAATAGTGATCCTGCACTACCTCTTCTACCCATCTGTCTGTCTGTGGTGGGAGGAAGTGTCTGTTTGTCCATATCTCCATCCTTCACCTGGGTGATCTGCTTTATTAACCTATCTGTCACTTTATTTAGCTGTATTTCTGTCCAACATTTTTTAAGTTATAATAGACTCACTACATTGACAACATGTAATTTTATCTTCAATAGGACAGGATGTCATCACAGCATACCCAACAAAATCACATAAAATCACCTTCGTAAACATAACTTTTGAAACTCCAAATCTCTTATAATTCTAAAGTTTCCCCACAGTTTGTATTATTCCTGCTTAGTAAGCCCGTCGTAAAAATCCAGTTTCACTATTATATCTGTGTATATTTTCTGTGTATATTTAGGCACACCATCTGCCTGGGGCTAGTGTAGCATCAACTGAAGGAAGCAGTGTTTTAATGAAATAAGATATTTGACACCCAAACACTGGACAGAACAGTATTTTCTCAAAACAGTCACAGTAAGTTATGCATTTATTAAAAATTATTTATATGTGGCTTCAAACAGAAACATATTTGGCAAACAGCTAAAATTTGATACCATACATAACATGATTACACAGGAAAAACACTAAAATGCAAATAAAATTAACCTCTCTTAGGAAGCTAGAACCCGTTTTCTTTATCAAATGGTGCTAAATACATATATACTGCTAAATAAAATCGTCTCTCCACATTGCAGCTATTGGGAATCTAGTTGTAAAGCATCAATTCAATGACATCTGCTAACTATAGTCAAAAATGTAAATGACAACTTTTGTTTTCCCTACAGTTCTCTGATGTCAAGGCTCCTACGATGCACACACAAGTTATACAGTAGCACAAATGAGCACAAGTCTCAGAAAAATCCATTTTATTGAGATGCTTTCTTGACAGTAAATATCTACATAAGGGCCACATACAACATACAGTATCTGCAACAACTTGCAAAATCGCTGACATTGTACTGAATAATAAAACTATACATTTTAGTCTTCTTTTACTGTGATCACTCCAAGACACACCCATTTAACAAAATTATGTTCTTTAATCAGCATCTTTATAAAGTCAAACCTGCCAGACTGACTATAAAAGAAGTGCTCATTAAAATTGTGCCCAAAATTTACTGGAAATGTTCCAAGTCAGTGCACATAAAAGGTCTAAAATCTGATATATCAATGTGCTAAAAAGTGAGCAAAAACAAAATTGTTCAATTTATATTTTTGTTAATAAAGGAAGAAAATATGAAGGCGAGATATTGTTTAATATGGAGGAATGTACTGTAAATACTTAGTTGTGATGTCAGTGAATAGTACCTCTTTCTTGAAAGTTTTCTCATTTTTTTACATGATTTGATGCATGCTTTGTTGGCAGTGCTGGCATGCTAATGGCTAAGCCACACCATAATTTCCCATCAGCATCAAATGTTATTTTTGTTATTAGCTATAACATGCTTATAAACTACAAAATAAGGTGGACACTGTGCTGCTTAACTGCTAGCATCCTAGCATTGTCTTTATTGTTAGCAGTGCTAGCATGCTTCCCATTAGCATCAACTTTACTTTTTTGTCATTAGCTATAATTGTCATACTTCCTCGTGTGCCATAACACGGCGCAAACCCAAATGAGAACGTGCCATTTACTAACATAAACACAAAAATAACAAGTCCAGTTTTTACCGCACAAATACAGGAAGTTGTACAGATGAGACTAGGCCACCAGACATACAGAGCGCCTCCCGGATGCTCAACAGCCCGGCGACGGGAATGCCTAGCTGTCGACAGGAAGAAAGGCAAATATAACTTACAGAACTGGAGCGATCCGGAGCTAATCCGAGCAGTCTGGGGGATGAAGGAATAAAGCAGAATCCACCGAAAATATCCAGGGATTAACCGTCTGAAAATGTCAGGCTGAATACGCGAAGGGAGTAGTACAACATTCATGGAGAAACAAGCTGCCACAAATGAGGGTGAATGCTCCGACAACCTCTTTCCACAAACGCGACATATTTATAATCCTGATGCAAATGAGGAAAGAGATTGCCGATGTGAGGAAGCGTGGGCTGAACATAATTGAACCAGGTGTGTAGGAGTGCATGTATGAGCGGGTGAATGAGAATGAATGGAGTGTGTGTGTGTAAGTGTGTGGGAACACTCATGATGAAGCACAGCTGATGGCACTTGACAGGAGGAGGGAGCATGCCCGAGCTGTCAGGGAGCGAAGGACCCAAATAGCTCCCTGACACGCCTGACGGAAAATAGGGCGAAAATAAACAATAAGTCTGAACTGGGTTTGGGACAACCAAACCCAGATTCATGACAATAATATGCTTATAAACGATAAAGCGAGGTAAACATTGTGCTTCTTAATCATTAGCGTGCTAGCTTTGCATTTGTTGACCTGTTAGCATGCTGATGTTGTCGATTTTTTTATTTATTTATTTATTTTGTATTTTGCATACCTTATTAATCCCAGAGGGAAATTTAGGGCATCCACCTGGATGATGAGGCAGCCACGGTACGGCACCAATCCCTTCACCATTCACACCTAGGGCCACTTTAGAGTCTCCAGTTAACCTAACCTGCATGTTTTTGGCCCGTGGAAGGAAACCGGAGTGCCCGGGGTAAACCCACGCAGACACGGGGAGAACATGCAAACTCCACACAGAAGGGTCACTGATGGTCAGGGCGTGGAATCAAACCCACGATGGTCAGGGGTGGAACTGATACCATGACCTTCTTACTGTGCTGCCACAGTGCTAACCACTGTGCCACTGAGCTGCCCATTTCCACCACACAGAGCCGTTAGAATGCTTTTAGGCACGTTAAATTAAGAAAATGACTGCTTCATTGCCCATCACTCTGTTGTTTTGAGGTAAAGATTCCCATCAGAAAGCAGATTTTTATCTTTTGATTATATTTCTCTCTTATTATTTAGAGCCTCATTGCTAGCATAACATTTTTGGACAGTTCACAATCACCAGTAATTCGTAGTTTTATCAGTAGAGGCATCATTTTATTATTTTAACTTACTGCCTACCCACTTTGTATCACTAATCTGTAATTTCAACGGATGTTTACTTTCATTGACAGTCTAAGTTTTATTGCTTCAAGTCTCCTGACTTCATATCTTGAGTTTATTGTTTTGTTGTTTTTTTTTTTTAATGTATCCACCTTATTCCTGGGGGTGCCGCTGTACAAACGATTATGGACAGAACTTCCAGTTTCGGCTGTGGTAGTGTTAAATCAGTCAGTTTGAGTGAAGTAGCAGGGGCATTAAAAATAGCATTTTTAAAAGTTTTTCAAATTCAATTTAATGTATAGTCCACATACGTGTTTTCCACTCAAGTGACAGCTAATTTCAGCACTTGTAGTTTTTGTATTTTTAAATGATTTTGCGTAGTTCTGGTACTTGCTGCTGTTCATGGTGTGAGGCTCCTCACAGATAAACACAGCTAAATCTGTGGCTTCAACAGCAATGAGTAGATCATTCACTGAAAACTAAAGGATTGTTCATGTGATCTGTCATGAACCGAGCCAGTTTGTCCTTCGGGCTCGGTTCTGACCTTCTGTGTCTCAGGTTTATCTGTGTATTTGTGTATTGTTATCTTAGGTTTCTTGTAGTTTCTATGTTCCCTAGTTTATTTTTTCCGTACCTGTAGCTGCTGGTTTCTGGCCGGCAGCTGTGAGGCAGCCTCCTTTGGCCTACACTCTTGTGGGCGCTATCTGACAGCTTGCCGGTCCGACCACGCCCCCTCTTTCATGACAGTCAGCTTGTTCCACTCCCGGTGATTACCTTTCCCGCTCCTTGTCCAGGTGCACCCAATCTCACCTTGCCAGTATGGATGTACTTAAGCAGTTCATTGCCAGTCTACCATTGCTGGATTATTGTATTGTCATGTGCTCCTGTTCGTGCCACTGTACACTGTGGTCTGCCCGCTTCATGTCCCGCCGTGTAAACCAGTAAGGGTGCCCTGTTTACTGTTTTTTGTATGTCTGCACTTTTTGGGAACTGTGTATTCTTTCTTTAATAAATGTGTTTGTGGTGTAACCCTGCACGCAAATCCGTCTTCCTTCTTCTCCGTGCACTGCGTAAAAGTGCACAGGGAGATTCGTGACAGAATAATCCAGCCATAAAAGGATTTAGCGGGTTACACCCACACAAAACCTTTTTCTTTTTTGAACTACCCTTCACTCACCTGTTTTTTGGAGATGGCGGTGGATGTGGTGAGCCAGTGATACCCGATGAGCCTGGGGTGGGAATGCTGCCAAGCCCTTATGGACATAGAGGGGCTAATTTCCTCGGCTAGCAAATATTCCACCCCGGAGGACATTCTCTGGTATGTGAACCTGGCGGAGCCTGAAGTCCGGCGATGTCCTCAACTCGCGGAGCACCCAGAAGGAGCTGAGAGGATTTCCCTGTTGGCAGCGCTGCGGCGTGAGTACAGCGAGAGGGTGAGGAAGTCCCCTAGGAAGACCAGGCTGGCGTTGAAGGGGGAGCACTCCCGGGGCTCTGTTTTTCCTGCTTCATGCCAGAGTACTACGCCTGCTCCCACTCCACCTAAACCAGCTCCAGCTTCCCCCAAACAGCGTCATCCTGCATGGAAACGTTGGGAGAGGCCCTCCTTGTCCTCGGCAGCCATCTTCCCTCCAGCTGCCGTGAGGTCTGCCAGGGCCACCCCGGGAACACCCACCTCCGTTGCCATGGAGACGGCTCCTCCGCAATCCTTTGAAGGAGCCAAAATCACGGTTAACACGGAGAGGGATGACTGTCTGCTGCAGCTGTGAACATCAAACACCGGGATGACAGGCAAGTGTTTTTTTTCATTCTACCCAATTAAATAATGAAAAACCTTGTCTGTCTCCCAAGGGAAAGGTCCAGTTTCAGCAGTCTACTGGGTTCTCTCCTCCAGCTCCAGTTGTTAACTCTTTTCCTGTCCTCTCCGTGTCTCCTTCATTTTTTCCTGAGTGTCCACCAGCCCCGGAACTAAGCCGCCGGACAATGGAGGAGCCCGGGGCCCGGGAGGATCCAGCTTCTGAGCCCACATGAAGCCAACCCTCAGCCTCCTTGCCGGATTCATCTCCAGCGGGGGTTATCTCGCCTGAGGGCACCTGGACTGCTATCACCATCTTGCCAGCTATGGAGACGATTGCAGCAGAATGGGAGCCAGAGCTGGGCCTCTTGGATGCCGGGCCCTAGACTACATTGCCAGGTTCAACGGAGTCATGGACGGTGATGGAGCTCGAGCTCAAGCAAGTTATCTCTCTTGTATTTCTAATGTCAGTGTTAGAGAGATCTTGTCTGGCTCTAGGGGAGGAGAGTCAGGTGCGGCCCTCAGCTGCATCTGAACTCACCTCACCGGGCTCCGCCACTGCCGGCAACCCAAAGCAGTGTTTCTCTTCTGTTTTTCCTGAGCCTTCTCCTAGGGCAGCTGGAGAGGTTCCACCATCACCAAGGGTCTCCGTGGATCCAGTCTCATCGCCTGATGACACCACGAGTCCAGCTCCCCCCCGCCGCGATTGTCAGGACGCCTCCGATTGATCGCCTCCTGTGGGCCGGCCCACTCACCGCAGGTGCAGCAATGGCCCAGCCGGAGTCCACCACGGGTGCAGCTGTGGATCAGGCAGGTCCTGCCATGGGAACAATGAGGTCCCAAGCCAGAGCCCACTGCAAGTGCTGCAGAGCTCCAGCTGGAGCCCACCGCAGGTGCTGCTATGTCCCCGATCGGGACCCTCGCGGGTTCTACTAAACTCCAGCCGGGAGCCACCGAGGGTGCATTGTTGGCCCTGCTGGGGTCAACCGAGGGTGCAGCATTGGCCCAAGCCAGGATCACCGAGGGTGCTGCCGGTCAGCCTGAGGACACCGGGCCCTTCACTCCTCAGCCTGACGCCATCATGGTCCCCTTCTTCTCTACACCCAGCACCGTGGGGGTTCCCATCCTACGGCCCGGCCACCCAACCAGTGAGCCTCCCGGTGGGGTAGGCCGCCTCCTGCCTTACCCCACTGGTCCTGGTGGCTCAACAGCGCTGGCCGGCCGCCTGAAGGACTGAGTCTCGGGGTCAGGTGGCCCATGTTTTCTGGTAGGCCGCCGGACCTTCTGCTGGGCCTGAGACTCCAGGCTTCCTGACTTGGGGGAGGTTAATTGTTTTTTTCTGTTGTGGGCTCTGGGTGGGGTTGTTTTTGTTCCTTCCTGACCTGTTTCCCCCACCTCCCACCCTGGGTTGATATTATTGTAGTTTTTCCTGCTTGGGGGGGGGGGGGGGGGCAGGTTTTTTCAATTTTGTTTGTGATGTTACCTTGGGTGTCTGGAATCCACCCCTTGAGAAGGGGGCTCTGTCATGAACCGAGCCGGTTTGTCCTTCAGGCTTGGTTCTGACCTTCTGTGTCTCACGTTTATCTGTGTATCTGTGTATTGTTATCTTAAGTTTCTTGTAGTTTCTATGTTCCCTAGTTTATTTTTTCCGTACCTGTAGCGGCTGGTTTCTGGCCAGCAGCTGTGAGGCAGCCTCCTTTGGCCTACACTCGTGTGGGAACTGTCTGACAGCTTGCCGGTCCGACCACGCCCCTTCTCTCATAACAGTCAGTTGGTTCCACTCCCGGTGATTATCTTTCCTGCTTCTTGCCCAGGTGCACCCAGTCTCCCCTTGCCAGTATGGTTGTACTTAAGCAGCTCATTGCCAGTCTATCATTGCTGGATTATTGTATTGTCATGTGCTCCTGTTCGTGCCACTGTACACTGTGGTCTGCCCACTACACGTCCCGCCGTGTAAGCCACTAAGTGTACCCTGTTTACTGTTTTTTGTATGTCTGCACTTTTTGGGAACTGTGTATTCTTTCTTTAATAAATGTGTTTGTGGTGTAACCCTGCATGTAAATCCATCTCCCTTCCCCTCCCTGCGCTGCGTAAAAGTGCACAGGGAGATTTGTAACAGTGATCGGTGGTACAGACACAGGACAGACACCAAGACAAGAGCTAGGTATGTTTTCACTTGTATGAATGTCACAGATCTGACGTTTTACCTCGAATTTAAAATGCCCAAGCACGGTGTTGTGGTTTTTTTGTGGCTCTGACTAGACTCTACGTCTGCTCTGAGGTAAATTTGAATATATCCAACATATTTTAACAAAATTCAGATGACTTTATTGCGGTGGAGACATTGATTTATGTCACCTGTGCTGGCAAAATGAGTCAGAATGTGCACCGTGTCATTATGAGCTACAGGCACGAGAAGTAATAAATCATGACTCTTTCTTTGTTTGGTAGCAGCAAAGTGCCAGGAAACCCCCCATGAGTGTCTGATATCATTTTAAAGCTTAGAAATTGTACTTTCTAAAAATACCTATGTTTTTGCAGAAGACATAACTCCCAACCAACGAACGCAAGTTTTCAACCTAGCTAAAATATAAACAAATCGTCTTTTTCTGGGTCCGTTTTTGCACACTACCTACAAATTAAATATCATTTTGAAGGTCTTTCAATACACAATATGGAAATAACGTTACATCAGTTTTGAAAATGTCCTCAAAGTGACTCATTTTACCAGCACGGGTCATTTGTTTGCAGCGTTAGCGTCTTAGCAGCAGCGCTAACCAACGGAGCTACTGTGTACGAGGCCACTTTATAAGGCCATTTTTCCATCTCTTGATAGTCGTGGGAAGTGGTATGATTATTTTACTGTTTTGAGCTGCAAGAGGCCGTGTTCCCACATTTCTAATACCGAAGTCATTATTTTTAACAAGGAAAAGTGTCCCGTTTCAGTGACAATACATTCTAAACTAGTACCGAAAGTTGCTACCATAATTCACACAAGGCATCATGAGGCCTAGGAATATGGTGGTTATAATGTTTCAAGACCATTTATGCAGAGAAAATATGCTTTTCAAATGTTTGCCTTTTTTGTTGTTGTTGTTTCTGTGTGTAATTTTTAATTGCACCTTTAACTTTGATGCCACTTAATTCTTGTTTTTAAAAGATGTATTTATTTGTGCCAATCAGTTAAGCAGAGATGAAGTGTGTGACCGATTAGTTTTATGTATATATTTTTTATGATCAGTGTTGCCATGAGAGTGTCAGTGCAGAGGGAAAATGAGTTTTGTTGAATGGAAGGTCAACTGCATTCAAAACATTGATGGAAATAATGGAAACGGCTTAAAGTTAGTGAGAAAGCAGCACCTTAACATGAAATGAAGTGTGTGAACTTAATCGGATCACATAAATTTCACAACATTTTTGCAAAGGTTGAACTTAAAATCATTTAGTGCAAACAAAACATAAGGCAAGTATTTTAAATTTTAATGACGTTTCAGATTAGCAGCAGACACCGTATAGTGATTAGTTCATTCATTCATCATCATTCATCATCATCTTCTTCCGCTTAATCCTTTTCGGGTCGCGGGGGGGCTGGAGCCTATCCCAGCACCTTGAATTTGAATTTATTGAATTTATTTTTTTTATTCGGTGATAATAATAATAAACACATACAATACAATAAGAACACACAAAAGAACAACCGAAAGGGTGTAGGCTGAAGCTAGTGCTTATATAGTGCCTACCCCGTTACAATTATAAAATCAATAACATAAAAATTTAAGTCTTACCCAAAATCAACAAAGACAATCAAATAGAACCAGTAGACAAAAAAACCCTTTAAGTTATTACAAATTTATCTCCCAGCATTTACAGTGAGATACTGGGAGATTTTCTCATCTTTGTACAATTTTTTGAATTGCTTCAGAGTTGAACACGTTTTAATATTTTCAGAGCAACAGTTCCACAGTTTAACTCCAGTGACAGACATGCAATGATACTTTGTATTTGTTCTATTCTTTGGCTAATTAAAAACAGAGTTACCTCTTAGCTCATATTTGCTTTCCCTTTTTTTAAACAGTCTCTGAATATTTACAGGTAATTGGTTATTATTTGCTTTGTACATGATTTGAATGACATTATAATCTACCAGCTCTCTAAATTGAATGAATATTGGATTTGTTGGTTCACGGTAAGGTTTCTTTGATACAATGTGTACGGCTTTTTTTCTGTAGTAAAACGGTTAAGTTTGTGTTTGTTTTATATGTGTTTCCCCAGACCTCCACACAGTATGTCATAAAAGGAACTATCAGTGAATTATATAAAATGCAAAGAGATTTCTGACACAGGAGATCCTTAACTTTATACAGTACGGCAGTGGATTTAGACATTTTGGTTTTGAAATAATTTATGTGTGATTTCCAGTTTAGTTTGTTATCAACAATGACCCCTAGGAACTTGGTTTCAAAAACTGTGTCAATTTCAACATTGTTTATTTTAATTTTTCTGTGATTATATAATTTGCGGTTTCCAAATATTATACATTTTGTTTTTCCAAGGTGAATAGATAATTTATTGGCAGTGAACCATTGACTGATTTGTTTAAAGCGTACCTGTGGTGGTCGTCTAAATGCATTCAACTTGAAAACATTAGGCAAAGTATTCGTTATTTGGTTAAATAATTATTGCCAGCCATATACCACCAGAGAAATATGCAAATACGACCGCAGGCATGGCCAGCCAATGAAAACTCTGGGCGCAGCCATGACACATGCGGATGTGACGTCATATCGTTGCCAATACTCCGCCTGTATGAGTGTCTAGGGTGCTTATGTGAGTGTTTTTATTCTATTATGGCTGAATTGTCGGACTCTGAGGAAGAATTCGTCCAACATGGCTACAGGTTTGAGCCAGAAAGGTCTTCTGAGGGTTAAAGTGACGAAGTGGTCCTCACACACAACGCAATTTCGTCTGAAAGGAGACGTCTGTGCCCTGTTCCAAGATTGCGCAATCACTTTTCCGCTATGATCTTCTGACAAGGTGAGCTGGGTTTGGGTACACAAAAGAAGTGTTTGTGGCGGTATAAAATAATATAAAATAATTATCTTTGTTTTTTCGCTTATCATTGAGACATCCAAAGGCTTTACATTCCGCCATGTTGCGATATCCATATCGCATTGTATGTTTTTGTTGTAACAAGAGCCTGCTGCCTGCTGTCTGCTCCTCTGTATAGAGGCGAGGGAGGAGCCGAATCATCTGCCGTCTGTTACGAGCTCAGATCAGACGATACGACCCGCTGAATTTAAGCATTTATTTATTTATTTTCTACTCGTTTTAGGTCTGCATTTAATATGAACCCTGAGTTTGAAGTAAACGTTTGAATTTTGGTCCTCACACACAACGCAACGCGCCAAGTGTCTGCTGCTCTGTATATAGTTTTAGCGGCGAGGGAGGAGCCCAGCCCATCTGGCGGCTGTTACAAGCTCAGATCAGACGATACGACCCGCTGAATTTAAGCATTTATTTATTTATTTTCTACTCATTTTAGTTCTGCATTTAATATGAACCCTGAGTTTGAAATAAACGTTTGAATTTGAATTTGAATATCCCGAAAGCCACTGCTCATCCGGGCACTCCAGGCTCAGCCAATCTTGATCCAGATCACGGTGCCAACGATATTATGTCACAGGAAGCGTCCTGGCAGGCCATGTAGCCGCTAGTATGGCTGCTCGCATGTTTTGCTGACATCACTGAACCAGCACATCAGCAATGGATTTATATCAAATTGCTTTGAACATGAATTTCAACTTAAACTTGAACTAGAACGTGAGACAGGGGCTCAATATAATATCTTTTTTTTCACGACCACCACAGGTACCCTTTAAGTTCATTTTCTACTGAATCCAGAAGCTGCTTAAGATTTTCCCCACTACAAAAAAAAGTTGTGTCATCTGCAAATAAAATACACTTGAGCAATTTAGACACAGAACATAAATCATTAACATACAAAATAAACAGCAATGGACCAAGCACAGAACCCTGTGGTACCCCACACGTCATCTTCAGCAACTCAGAGTCTGTATTTTCACATGAGCATAATTGATATCTGTCTTCTAAATAACTGTGTAACCAGTCAAAAGCAATTCCTCTGATGGCATACTTATGTAATTTACTGAGGAGTAATTTATGGTCAACTATATCAAATGCCTTTTGTAAGTCCAGAAATATTCCAACTGTGTATTCTCTTCTATCTGTTGCATCCGTAATCTGTTCAACAAAGTCCACGAGTGCCAGTGAGGTGGTCCAGTTCTTCCTGAATCCAAACTGTTGTTCACAGAGTATATTGTGCTTATCAATGAAATCATTTAGTCTCTTAACAAATATTTTTTCCAGTATTTTGGAGAACTGAGGTAACAAGGAGATGGGTCTGTAGTTTGACAATGAATGTTTGTCACCAGTCTTATACAGAGGAACAACTCTTGCTATTTTCATTTTCTTTGGAAATTTACCAGCAGTAAGTGACATGTTGCATGTGTAAGTGAAGTGTTTAACAATACAATCAATAATACATTTAACCAAGAACATACTGAAATCATTACAATCAGTTGTTTTTTGTCTTTGAATTTGTTAACAATGTCAAGAATTTTTTTTTCATCTGTTTCTTTCATAAACATTGAGTAAGCGTTTATGTTGACGACATTGTCAGCGCCACTTGTATTTGCTGATGATACAGTGGAGTTGGCGATCTTTTTTCCTATATTAACAAAATATTCATTAAATGTGTTGGAGATCAAGCTATTTTCATTGATTATTCCATTTTCTGAATTTAAATAAGAGATGTGGTTGGAATTTAATTTTCCTCTCTTTGTTATATTATTTAGCACCTTCCATATATTACATGTATTAATTTTGTTATTTTCCAATAATTTACTGTAATTTGTTTTTTTACTCGATCTTAAAATACTAATGAGTTTATTTTTATAAGTCTTGTATTTCTTTTCTGCTTCCACAGTTCTTAATTTCAGAAATTTTTTGTATAACAAGTTTTTCTTTTTACAAGCATTTTGCAGGCCTTTGGTGATCCAAGGCTTATGTCTGTATTTAACTTTAGCTTCCTTTACCACTAGAGGGCAGTGTTTATTATATAGTTGTGATAAAATAGAGACAAATTCTCCATATGCTGTATCAATGTTGTCAGCATAAGCACCGCTCCAGTCTTGTATTTTTAGATCATTTCTAAGATTGTTGATTGCGGTTTCTGTTACAAGTCGTTTAAAAACCTTATCTATTTCAACATTATGTGTTACACCAGTGTGTGAAGAAACAAAAACAGGCAGATTGTCACAACTCGCTCCCGCCTGTCATCCGCTCCAGCCGTGCGCACACCTGTGCTTCATCAGGCTGCACCTACTTAACCTGCTCTGCCCGCAGCCTCAGCCTGGAGCCGCCAGCTCATCTCCACACTCAAGCTCTGCGTTTGCCTACTCCTCTCGGCCAACGCCGCAACTCGTCTTCCTCGCGTAAGGTTCTCTTACCTGTTCTCCAAAGTTCTTCCCCTGTGCACAGGTGGATCCTCCTGGCGGCGGAATTATCCCTTCATCGCCTCTCCTCGCAAGCCTCACTCCTTCGAGCGCAGCAAGGCGCTGTCTCCCAGGCGGGAGCTTCTCTTGCCAACGCCAGTCACCAATACCTCTGCAAGTAAGCCACATTATTACTTTCACCATCCCGCTGAGACAATTGCTCATCCTCTGTTCTCTGCTCTGTCCTCAGGGTTGCCTGGCTGTACGGTGTCTGTTCTGCCCTCAGTGCTTTCCTGTCCCCAAGACTACATTTACATTTCCCACTCACGCATACATACACCTGTTGCTGAATAAAACTCTTAAATCTCACCCGAGCCTGTGTGCGTGTTTCCTGGGCCAGAAATCATGTCACAGATGGTCCGTCACATCATTGACAATAAGGCCAGCAGTTACATTCCCCTCAGTGACATTTGTGAAAATGTATCAATAAAGCGTTGCTGAATGTGTTGTTATTCTAGTGGGGTATGTTATTGAAGGGTAGAAACCCATACAAAACATGGAATTTATGAATTCACTTATTGGATATGGTCATTTGGATTTAATAAGTCAATACTGAAGTCTCCACAAATAAATACCAGCTTCTTATTATCTACTGCACTGAAAAGCTCAGACAATTTTTCTTTGAAAATGTCAATATCGGTACCCGGTGTTCTATAAATGCAACTTATTATGATGTTTTTTGTAGTTGTAATTAATTCCACAGTTACACACTCCATGATGTTTTCCATTTCAAAAGACATATTATCTACAACTTGGCTTTGGTAGCAGGACCTGATATATAAAGCAACACCACCACCCCTTTTTTTTGACCTGCTTGTGGTATATAAATCATAGCCTCTCATTTGCACTGTATGAAGTTGGTCATTTTTTTAGCCAAGTCTCAGAAATTGCAACAGCAGAAAAATTTGTGTTATATTGCAACAAACTGTCCTGGATTTTGGAAAAATTCATGTTGAGACTTCTACTATTAAAGTGTATTATTGACAATGATTGGTCAGAAATTGTATTTTTTAGTTGGTCTGAGCTAAAGTATTTACACTGATGTTTTATACTGTTGAAAAAGTGATTTTCAGGATCGGTTTCATATTCAACACTGTGTGGCTTATGCTTAGTATATTTGTACCCTTTAAAAATGAGGTTGTTTCCTATAATCATCATCAGAATCTCCTCCAGCTCAAGGTGCCCCCCTCCACCTGCCAGTGGATCTCCAGCTTTCTGACTGACAGGTGGCAACAAGTGAAGCTAGGAAGATTTACATCCAGCTCCCGAAAAATTAGTACTGGCGCCCCCCCAAGGATGTGTCCTTTCCCCACTGCTCTTCTCCCTCTACTCCAACGACTGCACCTCAGAGGACCCTTCGGTGAAGCTCCTGAAGTTTGCGGACGACACCACAGTCATCGGTTTGATCCGGGATGATGATGAGTCTGCATACAGGCGGGAGGTGGAGCAGCTGATCCTCTGGTGCAGCCCAGAACCATCTTGAACTTAACCCAGCCAAAACGGTGGAGATGACTGTGGATTTCAGGTGACACCCCCCTTCATTCCCCCCACTCACCATCCTCAACAGCACAGTGTCCACTGTGGACTCCTTCAAGTTTTTGGGTACCACAATCTCCCGGAACCTTAAGTGGTCCTCCCATATAGACACTGTCCAGAAAAAGGCCCAGCAGAGGTTGTTTTTTCTGCGTCAGCTCAAGAAGTTTGATTTGCCTCAGGAGCTGCTGGTTGTCTTCTACACCGCCATCATCCAATCTGTCCTCTGCTTTTCCATCACTGTCTGGTTTGGATCTGCCACTAAACAGGACAAGAAAAGACTGCAGCGGATCGTTAAGTCTGCGGAGAGGATCATTGGTACCAACCTACCCTCCATTGAGAACTTATATCGGTCCATAACCAGGAAACGGGCGGGAAACATCTGTGCTGACCCATCACACCCCGGCCACAAACTGTTTGAACTTCTATCTTCTGGTCGTCGTTACAGATCACTGAAGGTCAAAACCACCCATCACAGGAACAGTTTCTTTCCTCAAGCCATCACTCTGATGAACTCCTAACATTCACCTAGTCCTACCTGTTGCTGTACTCATGACTTTTCATCCATTATTACATTGCACATAACTCTCACACTGCTTTTTACTTCATTCACATTATATCACTGAATCTGAGTTCACATTGAAATACTGTGTGACTGTATATTTTTCATATATTTCTGCAAAGTGTGGTTAGTCTGAGTAAATAACTGCATATATTCCTGTATATATTTGCATCCTTTTATAGAAACGTGGACAGACTGTAATTTACTGTACATACTCTGTTGTCATTGAATCCTTATTTAAATCCTCCACCTGAACAACGAGAGCAAGTTTTTAGCCAAAGTCAAATTCCTTGTATGTGTTGTGCATACTTGGCCATAAAGCTGATTCTGATTCTGATTCTGATAAAAGTTTGCATCTTAATTATTCCAGTCAATGGAAACAAATGCACAGTTTATACATCTAAGTTGATAATGAAATGTCAATCATTTCTGGTTGATTTTTGGCTCCATTGATTTTGGTGTTCTGTTATGGGGATGGTGTGGGTGAATAATGAGTCTGTCATACCTTAAGTAGGCTATGTCCCCCTGTGCTCTTGCAGCTTTCAGCTCTGGCATTAATTCTTTTCTCTTCCTTCTTACCAAATCAGTGAAGTCCTCATTGATGAAGATTTTTGTTCCTTTGAGGGACTTGGCTCTTTAAGAATGGACATCCTGTCCTTGTGCCGCAGGAACTTGACCACAATGGGCCTCGGTCTTTCTCCTCCAGGTTTCCCGGTGCGGTGGGCTCTCTCCATCTCGATCCCTGGTGGTAACTGTAGTTTCTCCATGAGAATATTTTTAATCTTCTCCTCCGTGTCGGCCAAGGTCTCTCCTGGTGCCACAACACCATCAAAGACTAGATTATTTCTCTGAGATTGTCCTTCCAGATTTTCAAATGTGTCTGTGATAGTCAACAGACTGTCACACACTTTAGAAACATCTGATTGCAGCACATTGTTGCGGTCTGCTTGTGTAGACAAATCAGCTTTTATGTCATCTACATCTTTTTGAGTGAACTGTAGACTGGTTTTAATGTCGTGCAACTCTCTCGTCATCGTGTCCACTCTCGCATTAGCTGAGTCCATGATCACTTTGATGAGGCTTTTGAAAGTTTCCTGTTGTTGGTTTAACAATGCAGAAAACGGTTCTTTTTGCTGTTGCAGTAAGTCATTTACCTGTGCGAGGGACACATATTCCTCCTCAGATTTGGCCTCTGCTTTTGGCTTAGGTGGCATTTTGCTGCAGTTTTGCAATAATTTGCAGTGGACAAGGAGACAAGAGTCTGTTTCCAAGACTATTTCGGTGTTGATGAAAAATTCAAGCAGCAACAACAACAGGAATGCGTGTAAGGCCTGGTGCCAGGCCTGAAGCCTGATGGAGGTGGCTGCAGAGCCTGGTGGTGGTGGTAACTGCCTGTGAAGTCTGGTGGTGGGAATTGCCTGTGAAGCCTGGTGGTGGCGGCTGCCTGTGGAGCCTGATGGTTGTGGCTGCTGGCCTGGTGATGGTGGCTGCCTGTGGAGCCTGTTGTCGGTGGCTGCCTGTGAGGCCTAGTAATAATGGCTGCCTGTCTGCTTCTAAGGCAGAAAGGCCCAATTCTAAATCCACCAGAATCTTCCCCCAAGCCACCAATCCACTGCCAAGTGTCAATCAAATCACCTCCAAAAGTCCAGAACTAGCCACAGGTGAAGAATTGAAGTTCTATTACCTCTTGAACAGGTAGTATTTAATCCTGCTGCTCAGTGCTGCTGCTCAGTCCTGCTGCTTCCCCCCACATCTTTGGGCGAGAGGCAAGGTACACCCTGAGATAGATCGCCAGGCCATCGCAGGGCCAACACAGAGAGACAGACAACCATTCACTCTCACAGTCAAACCTAAAGACAATTTAGAATCCCCAGTTTGATGCCAATTAACCTAACTTGCATGTTTTTGACATGTGGGAGGAAACCGGAGAAATCCCGGAGTAAACCCACGCAGACACGGGGAGAACATGCAAACTCCACACAGATCACTGTTGGCCGGGGGCTGGAATCGAACCCAGGATCCCCCGGCCAAGGGTAAGTTGTTGTGCTGCCGTAGTGCTAACCACTCCGCCACCGCGCAATAGTGATTAGTAATCTGTTCAATTCATGAAAATGTCACAACTCGCTCCCGCCTGTCATCCGCTCCACCTGTGCTTCATCAGGCTGCCCCTGTTTAACCTGCTCTGCCCGAGGCCTCGGCCTGGAGCCGTCAGCTCTTCTCCATGATCAAGCTCTGCGTTCGCCTACTCCTCTCGGCCAACGCCGCAACTCGTCGCTCGCACGTAAGACTATCACTTACCTGCTTTCCAAGATCTTCCCCTGTGCACAGGTGGATCCTCCCGGCGGCGGAAGAATCCCTTCATCGCCTCTCCTCTTCAGTCTCTTCCCCGTCGAGCGTAGCAGGGCGCTGTCTTCCAGGCGGGAGCATTTCTTGCCAACGCCAGCCACCAAGACACCTGCAAGTAAGCCACATTACAATCTTCAGCGCTACACCGTGTTATTAGCTCATCCATTGTCCTCTGCTCTGTCCTCAGGGTTGCCTGGCTGTACAGTGTCCTGTTCTGCCCTCGGCGCTCTTCTGTCCCCAAGAAGACATTCACATTCCTCACTCACGCATTCATACACCTGTTTGTTGAATAAAACTCTTAAATCTCACCCGAGCCTGCGTGCGTGTTTCCTGGGCCAGATAACATGTCAGAAAAGTTTATTACTATTGATTGAAAGTTTGTAATTATCATCATTATGGGACTTTTCTGCAGCTTTAAAATTATCTTCAGGTTTTTTTAATAAATTAAAGGTTTTTACATTGTTTTTGTCCCACACTTGTATTTCATTCTCATGTTTATTTAATTTAACCTGTGTCACTAATAGTTACTGATAGAGCTGTCAGTTTGGGACTCTTTCTTCTCACTCAGCAAACTGCATCAGTTTTTCATAAATGTGGTTTGTCTAATTTGTGTGGAACTTTTCTTCTAAGTTTGCATTTTTTTAATGAATTTGCAGCTTTTCTTGTATATTTGATGGGTTTTTTTTACCTTGTAAATTTGCATTTTTAATTCTAAATATTAGGGGTGAGAATCACTAGAGGACCCACGATGTGAAATTGTCATGATACTTGCATCACAATATGATATTATCACGTCCTTGCAAGGCACTGAGTAATGATAATTATTACCATCCATCCATCCATTTTCTACCGCTTTTCTGGAGGTCCAGGTCACGGAGGCAGCAGCTCAAGCAGAGAAGCCCCAACTTCCCTCTCCCTAGCCGCCTGCTCCCCGGCTAATAATTACTAATTAATTTGTAATAAAATATCACAATACCGGTATTTCTGAATCAACACAGTATTTCCACCACAAAGTGTTGCAATACTACGCTGTATCAATTTTCCTTCACCCCTGTGTGTGGCGGTTTGGGAAAACCCCCACAACACACAGGGCCAGACAGCTCACTACTCCTGGGTTTTTTCCGCTGCATGCTGTGATCTAATCTGCCATTTATGCATTTCACTGCTGTGAGGTTAATGTGCCATCCATGCATTGTGTTCATGCATCCTGTCTGTGCCTCTCATATGCAAATGCTCATATCGACCCATGTGAATGCTTTGATGTATTGTTGTAGCTGAGTATATAAGCTGTCTGAATCTCATGTTCATTCTCTCAATTCTCACTTCTACAACGGCTGCTGCTGGACACAGACTTTGTGTCCCCTCTTCACTGAGAGCCGTGGGCTCGCTCCCGGCGCGCACGCACGGCGCCGGGAGAGGAGCTCGTGACGGCGGTATGATTAATAAAACCTGCTTAAAACCTCAGCATCGCTGCCTTATTTTATCATCCGCCGCACTGGTGACCCGACGCTGAAACGAACACGCTGCCAGCGAACGCAACGCCCGGCGGTGATTCTCCGACGACCAGCGAACGCGGCAGCCTGACTGATCTGCCCTCCCTTCTGCTTCAGGGAGACCTCAACGCGGAGTTTCCAGGCAAAACTCTCCGGAGAACACCCACGACCGGGAAAGCTGAGCAACGTTTCATGGTGAGATCTGCACACCTAGATCGGCACATCCACGCTGGACCGGCCGCGCTCACAGCTCCTCCACACGAGAGCACATGCACCTCGTCCCCTCTCCATGACGGCGATCCCCATGGCCGACGGAGCACACGTGGACCTGAACGCACCATGACCAAGCGAGTGACAGAGCGTCTACTTCCCTTCACCGCTCCAACACACTGAACAGGGATGATTAAGCTCCCTGACCCTGGTTCTCCTCTCCAGCTGGCCCACACACGCACGGAGCCCCCGCACACGCACCGGGGAGTTACGAGGACGGCACACCACGCACGGGACAAATACGGCTTTTCTGACCGCCTTCCTTCTGCTACACATTGGCCCTTCAGGCTTGCTCGTTCACCTGAGGCACGCAGCTTGCTCACTGGATTTTATGGTCTTAGCCACGGCACACAAGGGAAATTCAGCGGTTTGCGGTTCCCGAGAGCTTTAAGGTTGTGCCCGCACCTAAAGCCAACACGCCAGTCCCTCTGCTCTCATCACAGCCGCCACGCAGCCTCGTCTTTTCTTCATGGCCGCTATTAATCCTTGCAGGACTTAATCGTGGGAGGAGCCAGTGACTAATTTTTCTTCTTGTGGACCTCTGCACGTTCAACGGGACAGCCCTTCGACATCGCGGACCCACAAGCAATTTTTGCGCGGCCCGGACGTTTTCATCGTCTCTGGCTGGCTTTTACTACCCCCCACCCCCCTCCACCCCCTCCTGCACAGAGCTTTTCCCTTCTCGCTGCCCAAGCTGCACTATCGAGGTCTCGGCCACCTGCCGAGCCCTCTGGGGGGGAGCTGTGGCGGTTTGGGAAAACCCCCACAACACACAGGGACAGACAGCTCGCTACTCCTGGGTTTTTTCCGCTGCATGCTGTGATCTAATCTGCCATTTATGCATTTCACTGCTGTGAGGTTAAAGTGCCATCCATGCATTGTGTTCATGCATCCTGTCTGTGCCTCTCATATGCAAATGCTCATATCGACCCATGTGAATGCTTTGATGTATTGTTGTAGCTGAGTATATAAGCTGTCTGAATCTCATGTTCACTCTCTCAATCTCACTCTGCAACTGCTACTGCAGGACACAGACATTGTGTCCCTCTTCTCTGAGAGCCGTGGGCTCGCTCCCGGCGCGCACGCACGGCGCCGGGAGAGGAGCTCGTGACGGCGGTATGATATAATAAACTTCCTTAAAACCTCAGCATCGCTGCCTTATTTTATCATCCGCCGCACTGTGAAACTTTTTTCATCATGTACATTTGTGCGTTTGAGAAATTTATGACATTTCGATACATTTCCTCATAAATTTTCTCCTTTTTATACATTTGGGACTGTATGAGTTGGGGGGGGTTTCATACATTTCGGACATTTTTGCTGTAAATCTATTACTTTTTTAAATTTATTTTGTCAGGGCCCAAATAGAAAAGAATCTCAATGAAATAAGATTACAAGTTTAATAAAATGACTAAAGATGCAGTTATTTTTGATGAGAATAAGTCATTACAGTATAAACAATAACATTTCTAACTAGTTTTTTAAATCACTGAAATCAAAGAGTGTCATGATCCGGTGCACGGTTGGGTGCCGTGCCCAGTCTCCAGTTTTAGTTAGTCTTTTTCTGTCTGTTTGCTTCATTGTTTTCCCCGGTTGCTGCCTTTGGTTCTTATTAATTGTGATCATTCTGTTCTTGTAGTGTTATTAATTACATTTTGGAGTTGTGTTGTTCTTGTGTCATTTTGGTTTTCGGTTTGTGTTTTATTTTGACAGTGCTGTGCATCTCCCAGCTGTCAAACTGGTTCATGGGCTGTGCAGTTGTCACTGATTGTACTTCTTTAGCCACTTATGTTCCACACCTATTGCCATTCTTGAAAACAGTATTTAAGGGCACAACAACCTGTTCTTGTTGTTGTGTCCTTCCATTCCGTTGGATGTCCTCAGCTGTTGCTTACTCTAAGTGTTTTGGGCTGCTGTCAAGGAGAACGAGAGAGTTCCGTCCAGGTCAGTGTTTTCCCCTTTTTGGCCCGGCGTTCCCAGGCTTCTGCCTGCCTGTCGACGTCGAGCCCCCGCTCTCCTCCAGCGCCCATGCCATCTGTTATTTGTTTGTGTAGTGTGTTATTTGTCTGTCTTTGTCACGCCGCGCCGCTCATCAACGGCGCCACCTGCTCACACACCTGTCAGTCATCAGCGGCGAGGGATATAAGCCGCCTCGCCCTGAGCTTCGGTCTGAAGCCGTAGACTTCATTTCCCTTCCATGGGCTTCTACCACATTCTCTTCAGCATCCTCGTCACCGGTAAGAAAATCACTTACCTCATCTCTCCAGTCTGCTCCCCTGTGCACAGGTGGATTCCTCGGCGGCGGACAATCCCGTCCCTCGTCTCTCCTCGCTGCTGCACCGAGCCCTGCAGGTGGCTGTCTCCCGGGCTTCCATCCTTGAAGCGCCAGTCATCTGTCCTAACAAGTAAGCTTCTCTCCCTCGCCTATTCTCCTCCTGTGTTGGTGTGTGCTCATCACCCTGTGTCTGATTTCTCCCATAGGGTTGCCGGCTGAACGGTCTCCTGCCTCTGGGTCTGAAGCAGACGCCACCACCAACACATTAACATTCCGCAGACACGCACCCAAACATCCCTGTTGTTAATAAACAGTTTGAACTACTCTGAGCCTGTGTGTGTGCGTCTCCTGAGCCGAACGTTATGTCAGTACGGCTTCAGCAGAGCGGCTCGGCAGACGGCGGGCTCGCACACCGGTTTACCATCCTCGAGGCTCGGGTGGATCAGATTGTTTATCAGCAACAGGTGGTTCTTAATCAATTATTAGAATTAACTAACCGATTGAACCGCTTGGACCCCCAACAGCCGTTCCTCCCGACTCACCAGGGTGGTGCGGCTCCTGCTGTTCCAGTGGCCGTCCAGCCGGCTCCCGTGGCACCGGTTCGGCTCACACCGATTCCGACCCCCGCCCGCTTTAGCGGTAAGCTTGGCGGAGCGCGGGGGTTCATTATGCAGTGTGAGTCCGTGTTCCACCGTGTGCCCGGAGATTTTCCCTCGGATCACAGCCGAATTGGTTACATAGGGAACCTTCTGGAGGGGCGTGCGTTAACTTGGACCTACGCCGTAATGGCGAGGCCCAGTTATGCCACCCTCACCTATGATCAATTCGTGAGGCGCTTTCTGGAGGTCTTTGACCATTCTCAAACCGAAACGGTCCAGGTCGATCAGCTTCTCGCTCTCCAGCAGGGAGGCCGGTCGGCAGCGGACCACTCGGTCGACTTCCGGGTAGCGGCGGAGGAATTGGGCTGGGAGGAACGCTCCCTCTGTGGCCTGTTACTCCGCAGCCTCAATAGTGATCTGAGGGATGAACTGGCTGGTCGGGATATCCCTGGGACGCTAGCGGAGCTGACGTCCTTAGCGGTAAGTTTGGATAACAGGCTGCGCGAGCGCTCCTCGGGGCGGAAGTCTTCTTCTTCTCGCCCTCGTGGAGCCTCGCCGCACCTGTTCCAAGCTCGCCCCCTGGCGGCGCCGCCAGCATCGTGCCCCGAGGAGTCGGAGCCGATGGTGACGGGCTGGACTAAACTTTCCCCTGTGGAGAAACAACGCCGCCGTGAGTTGGGCCTCTGCATGTATTGCGGAGGCGACCAACACACCGTGGAGCGTTGTCCACGGAAAGCCAGTCGGTGGGGTCCGCGAGTCACTGTTGGAAGCCTCGCGGACGTCAATCGGTTAGGATCACTCACCCAATTGAAGCTGCCCATCCGTTTCTGCCATAACCCCACTGGGCACCTCACCCACGCACTGGTGGATTCGGGTGCAGAAGGCAGCTTCATTTCACAAAGCCTGGCAACCCGATTGGGCATCCGCTGCCGGGCACTCAACACTCCCATCTCCCTAGTCCACCTCTCCCGTGCCACCCTTGGGAGAGTGACACATCAAACTGTCCCCCTACCGGTCATCATCTCGGGAAACCACCGGGAGGAGATGACCTTTTACGTCCTTCCCAACTCTGTGTCGCCCGTCATCCTGGGGTATCCCTGGCTCCGCCTTCACAATCCGGTCCTGGATTGGAGATCAGCTGGGGTATCGGCATGGAGTACATTTTGCCTGGGCACCTGCCTCCAGTCCGCTGCCTGCTCGCCGTCCGCTCCTCCCCCCGCGACGGACGCTGCACCCCCGGACCTGTCCCTGGTGCCTCCGGAGTTTCACGACCTGGGTATGGTGTTCAGTAAAGCGAAAGCTATGTCTCTTCCCCCTCATCGGCCCTACGACTGTGCCATCAACCTCCGCCAGGGGGCGCCGTTACCTTCTGGTCGGCTCTACAGCCTGTCAGCGCCGGAGAAGGAGACGATGAACACATATCTGAAGGAGTCATTAAACGCCGGGATAATCCGCCCATCATCGTCACCCGTGGGGGCAGGGTTCTTCTTCGTGGGAAAAAAGGATGGGTCCCTCCGCCCTTGTATCGACTACCGGGCCCTCAATAATATCACGGAGAAGGACCGTTACACCCTGCCTCTCATGGACACTGCTTTCCACTCCCTCCAGGGGGCGACCTGGTTCACCAAGCTGGACCTACGCAGCGCTTACCACCTCGTCCGGATCCGGGAGGGAGATGAGTGGAAAACGGCCTTCCGTACCCCGAACGGCCACTTTGAATACCTGGTGATGCCGTTCGGGTTGACCAACACTCCTGCAGTCTTCCAGCGCCTCATTAATGACGTCCTCCGGGACTTCATTGGCCTTTTCGTGTTCGTCTACCTGGACGATATTCTCATCTTCTCCAAGTCCAGGGATGAGCACCAGGTCCACGTGAGGCGGGTCCTCCAAAGGCTGCTGGAGAATCGTCTGTACGTAAAGGCAGAAAAGTGTGAATTTTACGCCAGGAGTACGTCCTTCCTGGGGTTCATCATCGCCCACGATAAGGTGCTCCCTGACCCAGAGAAGGTAAAGGCAGTGGTGGAATGGCCTACACCTGCATCCCGGAAGCAGGTGCAGCAATTTGTTGGCTTCGCCAATTTCTACCGCCGCTTTGTCCCCAACTTCAGTACCATCGTTGGACCACTGACCCGCCTCACGTCCCCGAAGGTCCCGTTCCGGTGGACCGAAGAGGTCGCTGCCGCCTTTGAGGCGCTGAAGGCGGAATTCTCCTCCTCCCAGGTCCTTCGCCAGGTCGACCCCGCGCTGCAGTGCATCGTCGAGGTAGACGCTTCGGACACGGGAGTGGGAGCAGTGCTGTCCCAGCGGTCACCGGACGATGGCGCCAAACGACCGTGCGCCTTCTTCTCCCGGCACTTGTCCCCGGCGGAGAGGAACTACGATGTGGGGGACAGAGAGCTCTTGGCCATCAAGCTCGCCCTGCAGGAGTGGCGCCACTGGCTAGAGGGGGCGAACCTGCCGTTTGTGGTCCTTACGGACCACAAGAACTTGGAGTATTTACGATCTGCCAAGCGCCTGAACGCCCGCCAGGCGCGCTGGTCTCTGTTCTTCGCCAGGTTCCAATTTTCTATCACCTTCAGGCCTGGCTCTAAGAACGGCCTGCCTGACGCCCTCTCTAGGCAGTTCACTCCCGTGGAATCGGAGGAGATGCCCCACTCCATCCTGCCCAGGTCGTGCGTCGTGGGAGCCATCTCGTGGGATATCGAGGCAAAGATCCGGAAGGCACAGGAGGTGGAACCTGATCCTGGCGGCGGACCGGAGGGAAGACTGTTCGTCCCATCTGCGGTCCGAGGAGAGGTCATCCACTGGCTCCACACCTCCCGGCTCACCTGTCATCCCGGCACCTCCCGGATGATCAGCCTCCTCCAACGGTCTTTTTGGTGGCCAGGCCTGCGGAGGGATGCAGCCCGCTACGCCCGGGCTTGCCCAGTCTGTGCCACCAGCAAGTCAGGAAATGCCCCTCCAGCGGGTCTGCTCCAGCCTCTGCCCGTCCCCAGCAGGCCCTGGTCGCATATCGCACTGGATTTCGTCACCGGACTCCCCGTTTCCAGCTCCTTTAACACCATCCTGACCATCGTGGACCGTTTCTCCAAGGCGGCACACTTCGTCCCCCTGCGAGGTCTCCCTACCGCCCTGGAGACAGCGGGCCTCCTCATCCAACACGTGGTCAGGCTGCACGGGATTCCGGTGGACGTGGTCTCAGACCGGGGTCCCCAATTTTCATCCGAGGTTTGGAGGTCCTTTTGCAACGCCATTGGAGCCAAGGTGAGCCTCTCCTCCGGCCATCACCCCCAGTCTAACGGGCAGTGTGAGAGGACCAATCAGGAGCTGGAGGCTGCGCTCCGCTGTGTTGCAAGATCCAAGCCGACGTCATGGAGCAACCATCTCGCCTGGGTGGAGTACGCCCACAACACTGCCCGCTCTTCTGCAACGGGGATGTCCCCCTTCAAGGCGTCCCTGGGTTACGACCCCCCGCTGCTTCCAGCGCAGGAGAGCGAGGTAACTGTCCCGTCAGTTAGGGCGCACGTGAGGCAGTTCCGCTCCACCTGGGCCGCCGCGCGTCATGCGCTTTTACGCACAGCGGAGCGCAACAGGACCGTGGCGGACCGGCGTAGAAGACCTGCCCTGGCGTACAGAGTTGGGCAACTTGTCTACGTTTCCACCCAGGACGTCACCCTAAAAGGCGAGAGGAGAAAGCTGGCACAGCGCTTCATGGGTCCCTTTCCCATCACCCGGATCATCAACCCGGTGGCTGTGCGCGTGGCTATTCCCATCTCCCTCCGCATCCATCCCACTTTCCACGTGTCGAAGGTGAAGCTGGCAGTTACCGACCCCCTTTGCCCTCCTCCTGCAGCGCAACCCGCACCCCGGATGGTTGTTGGCCATCCGGCCTGGTCCGTCTCCTCCATCCTGGACTCCCGGCGCCGGGGTCGTGGGTTGCAATACTTGGTGGACTGGGAGGGCTATGGGCCCGAGCATCGACAGTGGGTGCCCCCGTCGTTTGTGTTGGACCCATCGCTCATCGCGGACTTCCACCGAGCGCACCCGGATAAGCCATCGCCAGGAGGCGCTGCTAGAGGGGGGAGTACTGTCACGCCGCGCCGCTCATCAACAGCGCCACCTGCTCACACACCTGTCAGTCATCAGCGGCGAGGGATATAAGCCGCCTCGCCCTGAGCTTTGGTCTGAAGCCGTAGACTTCATTTCCCTTCCATGGGCTTCTACCACATTCTCTTCAGCATCCTCGTCACCAGTAAGAAAATCACTTACCTCATCTCTCCAGTCTGCTCCCCTGTGCACAGGTGGATTCCTCGGCGGCGGACAATCCCGTCCCTCGTCTCTCCTCGCTGCTGCACCGAGCCCTGCAGGTGGCTGTCTCCCGGGCTTCCATCCTTGAAGCGCCAGTCATCTGTCCTAACAAGTAAGCTTCTCTCCCTCGCCTATTCTCCTCCTGTGTTGGTGTGTGCTCATCACCCTGTGTCTGATTTCTCCCATAGGGTTGCCGGCTGAACGGTCTCCTGCCTCTGGGTCCGAAGCAGACGCCACCGCCAACACATTAACATTCCGCAGACACGCACCCAAACATCCCTGTTGTTAATAAACAGTTTGAACTACTCTGAGCCTGTGTGTGTGCGTCTCCTGAGCCGAACGTTATGTCAGTCTTTATGTTAATAAATGTGCAAACCACAGTGAGCGCTTGGTGTCCTTCAACAGCCCTTAAAAAGGGCGATTTATGACAGAGAGTACAACTAAATATACTTGAATAAAAGTACCATTTTTTGCTAAAATAAAAAAGTACTCAAGTAAGAGTAAAAAGTAGACTGCAATAAAGCTACTCACATAAATACAATTTTGTTAAAAAGTTTCTTAAGTTGCCTTAAGTTTTGCCTTAAGCAAGTGAAATGCATACTCGATATGGTTGAAAGCTGATGATTGACTTGACCATTGCAGAATATCCCTCCTCTTTGACTTAAAAAGATATGTTGCCACCACACCGAGGTCTTTGAGCCAGAGGAAACACTGACTCCCATTTTAGCCTCCCTCCACTGGCTGCCTGAACACTTTGGGTTCATTATAAATTCTTTTATTTGTTTTTAAATCATTAAATGGCCTTGCCCCGCCTTACCTCTCTGCGCAGCTTCACCTTTACACCTCTGCTTGGTCTCTCAGGTCAACTGATCAACTGCTTCTGGAGATACCAAAATCAAAGAGGAAGCTCAGAGGGGACAGAGCTTTTTCTGTTGCTGCTCCTAAATTATGGAATAATGTGCCTTTGTCCATCAGACAGGCTCCTTCACTGTCCAGTTTTAAAACTCATCTTAAAACTCATTTTTATTCTCTGGCTTTTGACTCAGTTTGAGACGCTGATTTTACTTGTTTTTGTTTCTTTTATTGTATGACTACTGTTTATTTGTGCTGTTTTGTATTTTTTAGTTGCATTTTATTGCCTTTATGTCATGTTTTTATATTTTATTTATTGTTATGCCTCAGTGAGGGGGATGTGGTAGTCCTTTAGTGTGTATGTGTGTGTGTGTCTGTCCCTCCGCCTCTCTATTTCAGCTCGCCCAGTCAAAATTGAGTGGAACTAAAGGCTTGTATCACTGTATCTCTGTCATAATCTGAGCATGGAGGGACTCCACCGGGCTCAGTCTTTTTGCCTTTTTTCTTATTTGTACAGTGTTGTCATTCTGAGTTGCAATTCTGTTATTTTATCCTTGGTTGATTGGTCACGTATTCTGTATTGTTTCTTAGTATAATTTATTTTCCTGTTTACATTCATTATAGTTTGTTGTTTACATTTTTGAGGTTATTAGTTGTTATTTTGACATTTCATTACATTTTTATTCTGTTGTGGGTTGACAGCTATCAAGTGACGTTTCTGGGGTTTTGCTCCATGTAGGCGGGATTCCTGTCAGCTGTCAGCCTGGTCTCTCCTCTCTCACTGCTCCCAGCTGGTCTTAATTGTATCCTTATTATCTACTGCATGCTCAGATGACCAACACCTGCTATCACTTGTTTCATTTGTTTCTAGCCTTATTTAAGGGCTGTTATTTCCATTTTTGGTTTCCGGAGTACAGTGATCCCTCACTTATCGCGGTTAATGGGTTCCAGAACCGACCGCGAAAAGTGAAAAACCGCGAAGTAGCGTCACCCCTAATGACGTCACCCATAAATAATACGTACGTTCATTCTCTCACTCTCTCTCTCGTGATACGTGTGTGTGTGTGTGTGTAAGTGTACATACATACGTAGATGTAAATAAAGTGTACATAAATATGTTTTTAGAACTCTTTTATTCTTATAACAAGATACGTAACTCAAGATGAAGATGATTTACTGCACAGGTTAATGAGAGCTTTACTGCTCCTCAGGTGACGCCTCATCGTCAGGTGCTAGAAGCGCAGGATCGTCGAGGGCAGCTTCCGATAGAGCTGGAGAAGCTGCAGGAGGCGGCGTAGTGGCTCGACGGGAAGACTATTTCGCACAAAATGGCACAAGAGAACAGCAAAAAGTTCCACGCGACGAGACTAAGCAACACGAGCGATAAAGAGCAATGAATGCGGTCTTCCTTCACTGCATGGGCGCTCGGCAGGGACAGAAGCTGGGTGAAACGTCTCGGCCAATCAGCTTGCGGGGTGAAACGTCTCGGCCAATCAGCTTGCGAGATTCCCGAGCCGAGCCAACACAAGAACAGCGAACAGAGAGGTGGATTTTGAGTTGTGCGGCTCTCCGTGTTGATACCTGATATTCTAATGTAGTCTCCCTGCCTTCTGCTAGCGCCCGCCCATTATTTCTCAATTTTGAATTTTTGATGAATATTTTTGAAAAATCCGCGATGCACTGAGGGCGCGAAAGGTGAAGCACGAAGTAGCGAGGGATCACTGTATTGAGTTTTCTTCCCCCTTGTCCTCACCAGAACTCTTGTTCTGGTGAGCATACTCGTAAGTTTGTTTATTTATTTGCTTGTCAGTTTGGAGTTTTGTGTTGATGCACTTTGTGTTCTTGTCTCTTAATAAATTTTGCAAACTAGCAGTTCAGCATCTGGGTCTTTCTCTCTGCCCTGAGGGGCAATTCATGACAGAATACTCTGGCCAGTAAGAGACCCAGCTGCTGCTAGTTTGTAGTCTGTTTTGTTTTCTCGTTTTTTTTTCTTCTGCCACCTGGGGCTAACCATGTCTGTCACCCCGGATTTGTCAACCCTGGGACTGAACAAAGCAGAATGGTGGTCTGTGTGCGTGTTGGAGGACATTGCTACGCAGGCTCATGCCTCCCACACCACCGAAGCAGCCCGAGAGTGTCTGGAGGGTGCGGCACAGTTACTCGAGGCATGCCCCAGCCTGTGGGACCACCCGGAGCTCACAGACCTACTCCTCTTGGTAATCTTCCCACCATGTATGACCCATGGGCCGGGGGAATCTACTCAGATGTCCGTGCCTGTGCCGACGAAGACCAAGCGCCTGCGCACATGGAAGCCTCAAGCCTCTCATCATTCTCCCGTGGCAGCGCCGGCTCCTCCTCCCGAACACTGGCCCACTCCTATCAGCCAAAGAGCAGAGGAGCACAGGCAGGTCATATTAGCAGAGACTGAGCTCCTTATTGAGTACAAGCCATGGCTTTTCCCGGATCTCACCCAGGAACTGAAGGAGGTTCCAATGGGCCATCTTCCTCCACTCCAGGATCCGACGTCTCTGCCTCCCACTCCCCGCCGTCGCCCAGGGAAATCTCGCCGAAGGAACACTTCCACCTCTCTGACAGCAGCTTCTCCCTTGCCGAGGCAGAAGACTCCCGCAGCAGCGCCTTCTCAGTGTATTTCCTTTCCAGCTGCCCCGCCAGCTTCTCTTCTCTCTGCTGCTGTAGTTTCCTGCTTCCCCTTGGCGATTCCGCCAGCTGCTGACAGGTCAGCTGTTTCGGAGTCGGTGGGAGTGGCAGAGTCGCCCACCACCGAGTGGCGGGAAAGTCCTTCCCGCAGTCGGGAAGGACTTTCCTTCCCGACTGCCCGCAGGGGCAGCTCCTTCATGTTCCATTGAGGGGCCCATAACCACTGAGGCCACGGAGAAGGTGGATTCAACACCAACTGCAGCAGAAAACATCATGCTCCGCGAACACAGGCAAGTGTCTTTTCATTCTCTATTATCCACATATAAATTATCTTGCTTGATTCCCAGTGGTGAGGCTCAGCCCTCACAGTCCTGTGAGCTCTCACCACCTGCTGCAGTTAAAGACTATTTACCTGCTCTCTCCATGATTCCTCCTCTGCCCCCTGAGTGTCCGCCGGCCCCAGGATCGAGCCACCGGATGATGGAGGAGCCTGCAGCCATGGAGGACCTGGTCCCAGTCCCACATCCACAGTCTGGATGGAGGGTAAGCGCTGCCTCCAACCTGAAGCCTGCACCAATGGTAGAGCGTCCCCTGGCTTCAGTTACGCAGGAGTCCGTGCCAGCAGAGATTCGACCTCCTGAATCCATGTTGGACGAGCCACCTGCGTGGATCACCTCGCTGGGGGGGTCCCAGGACTGCACCAACCACCATGCCTGCTGCTGGGGCCGCCACAGCAGAGTCCGAGCGGGACCTCCAGAGGGCTGGGCCAGAGACGTCATCATCTGGATTGACGGAGTCCTGGACAGTGGTGGAGCTCGAGCTCAGGCAAGTGCTCTCCCTGGTTTCTGTTGTTTCTATATCAGAGAGGTCTTGTCTGGCTCTTGGGGGGGAGAGCCAGGTGCAGTCGTCAGCTGCACCTGGGCTCACCTCACCGGGCTCCACTGCTGCTGGTGACCCTGCATCTCCCGCCTGAATTTCTCCCCAGGGTCACCAAGTATCGTCCAGCTTTTACAGAAGTCTCCATGGGTCCAGCCTCACTGCCCAAGATCATGGTGTGTCCACCTCCTTCTGTCGAGGTCCTCACTGGTGCTCCGTCCCAGCCCGGGACCTCCGTGGGTGCTGCTCCCCCTCTGGTAGAGGCTTCCCGGGTGCTCCGTCCCAGCCCAGGGCCTCCATGGGTGCTGCTTTGGCCCAGTCCAGGTCCTCTATGGGTGCTGCTTCCATTCCTGCTGAGGTTGTCGTGGGTGCTACGTCCCAGCCCAGGACCTCCGAGGATGCAGCTCTGGCCCAGTCCAGGTCCACTGAGGGTGCAGCTCTGGCCCAGTCCAGGTCCACTGAGGGTGCAGCTCTGGCCCAGTCCAGGTCCACCGAAGGTGCAGCTCTGGCCCAGTCCGAATTCACTGAGGGTGCTGCTTTCCCATCAGTTGAGGTCATCGCAGGCACTCCATCCCAGCCCGGGGCCTCAGTGGGTGCAGTTTTTCCTCAATCCGGGTCCACCACGGGTGCAGCTATGGTCCAGTCCAGGTCCATCGCGGGTGCAGCTATGTCCCAGTCTGGGGATACCACGGGTGCAGTGCCGCCTCAGCCTGGAGCCACCATGGGTGCAGCTCCACTCCTGCCCTTAGCCACGGTGGGTGCTGCAGTGTCCCAGTCCGGGACCACCGAGGGTGCTACAGACCAGTCTGAGGGTGTCATGGTCCCCCCTCCTCTTCCTGACACTGTTGTGGTTCCCCCTCCTCTGCCACATGCCGTCATGGTCCCCCCTCCCCCTGCCTGACACCGTCGTGGTTCCCCCTCCTCTGCCAGATGCCATTGTGGTTCCCCCTCCTCTGCCAGACGCCTCCGTGGTTCCCTCTCCTCTGCCAGACACATTGTGGTTCCCTCTCCTCTGCCTGATGCCGAAGTGGTTCCCTCTCCTCTGCCTGACGCCGTCGTGGTCCCCCCTCCTCTTCCTGACATCATCAAAGTTCCCCCTATTTCTCTATCCCCCTCACCTCTGGTCATCCCGGTTCGGCGGCCACCTCCTGGACCACCTTCTCTGTGGCGGTTGTTAAAGAACTCAGGCTGACCACCTGACAGACTGTGCCATTGGGTTGGGTGTCCCTTATTCTCCAGCAGACCACCCGACTCCTACCACCTCGCTGTCTGCCAAGCCTGGGACTTCGGTTGACCACCGGAACAGCATTGCTCTTTGGTCTGGGAGACCTAGGTGCACAGTTCTGAGTGGGTCCTGAGTGGGACTTTTGTTTTTGTTGTTTCCCCTTAGTCCGGGACTTGCTGGGATGTTTATTCTGAGAGCTTTTCTTATTCCTTTTGGGTTGGTTCGGTCTCTCCGTGCCTGGTGGCCCCTTCTCCCAGCCAGGGTGGGACTGTTTTCTTGTTGGGGTGGGTTTTTTGGTGGGGGGGGTTCTTTTCTTTTGATGTTACCCTGGGGTGTTTAGTGTCCACCCCTTGAGAGGGGGGTTCTGTCACAATCTGAGCACGGGGGAATTCCACCGGGCTCAGTCTTTTTGCCTTTTTTCTTATTTGTACAGTGTTGTCATTTTGAGTTGCAATTCTGTTATTTTATCCTTGGTTGACTGGTCACGTATTCTGTATTGTTTCTTAGTATAATTTATTTTCCTGTTTACGTTCATTATAGTTTGTTGTTTACATTTTTGAGGTTATTCGTTGTTATTTTGCCATTTCTTTACATTTTTATTCTGTTGTGGGTTGACAGCTGTCAAGTGACGTTTCCGGGGTTTTGCTCCGCGTAGGCGGGGTTCCTGTCAGCTGTCAGCCTGGTCTCTCCTCTCTCACTGCTCCCAGCTGGTCTTAATTGTATCCTTATTATCTCCTGCCTGCTCAGGTGACCCACACCTGCTATCATTTGTTTCATTTGTTTCTAGCCGTATTTAGGGGCTGTTGTTTTCATTTTTGGTTGCCGGAGTATTGAGGTTTCTTCCCCCTCTTCCTCACTAGCACTCTGTCTTTGTTCTGGTGATCATACTCGTAAGTTTGTTTATTTATTTGCTTGCCAGTTTGGATTTTTGTGTTGGTGCACTTTGTGTTTTCTTTGTGTGCAGTTCAGCACTGGGTCTTTTTCTCTGCCCTGAGGGACAATTCATGACAATCACCATATTTTCTTGACTTTTAATCTGTCAGAATTTTGAAATAATGCTTTGTTTTTAAAATAAACACAAAAACAGCTCACCTTTTCTGTCGATGGAACAGTACTGCACATGCACCTGGAAACTCCCACCAGAGGAAAGTACTGAGCAATCCGTTAATAGTGGGTGAACAAATGTCCGTCTTTTTGCCCGTCTGTTTTCTTCCTCTACCACTAAACAGCAAAAGCTCCTGTTCATCTTGATTGTCATTGTATTCACATACCTCCATCGCTTCTGCCATTTAAAACATTTTCTTTTGTGCTTGCAACTGTTTAAATCAATTTAGGGGCTCTTGGCTGCTGCCGACAGTACGGGCATGTGAACTGCAGATTGTTTTCACTGCACATGCATGTACTCCAAAACTACTGGATGGATTTGGATGAAATTTTTATAGCCTAGTCTCAGCAAAAAAACGTTCAGTTGCACGTTTTGTCACTCAGAGAAAACGTACACAGGCGTGTAAAAAAGATTTTTGACATGCAGTGGGTACGTGGCGTTTACAGCTTTAAGAAAGGTGTCTAACGGCAGTGGACGCCTCCCACTTGAGGTGTTTCAGGCACGTCCCACTGGGAGGAGACCCCGGGGCAGGCCCAGGACTCGGTGGAGAGACTTTCTCTCAGCTGGTCTGGGAATGCCTTGGTATCCTCTCTGAAGAGCTGGAGCAGGTGGCTGGGGAGAGGGAAGTCTGGGCTTCTCTGCTTGAACTGCTGCATCCGCGACCCGGACCTCCGGAAAAGCGGTAGAAGATGGATGGATGGTCTAACGGCAGCTTAACATTTGGCAGTTTGTCTTCCTATCACTTTTATTGTCTTTCAGCATCGACCGACTACCCCATGCTTTAATCCTTAACCCTAACCTCACAGGAACCTTTCATTAGCGGAGTGAAAAACAAAGTAAGGAAAAAAACGAAGAAAAAGGTCAGTCACAGACGAGAGTGGCTGTTGAACTCGAGTGTTTTTGTGTCTGTTGCCTGAACGGCTGTGTAGTTAACCGTCTGCCATCCCCCTCCCACCAACCGAATGAGCGTTGGGAAACCAAAGTAAAAGACGCGTTGTTCTGCGCATGCACGGTGAGGACTGTATGTGCAGTGCGTGAGCTTGTAAAAACGTGCCGAGGCACCGGGTTTTTTTTTTTTTTCTTTTTTAATTTAACATGCAAATGTACTGTATGTTTTTAGAGGGGTGGGAAAACGTTTATTAGATACGTTTTTTACTGAGACCAGGGTGAATTTTTAGCAGAGGAGGTCCTTGGGCTATAGAGAAACCATAACATTCTGGTAATGATCCCAGTATGCATAACTCCACCAAGGTTCGTATTTTCTCACAGTGTGTTAGCAAGAATACTCCAAAATTACTAGATGGATTTGGATGATTTTTTTTTTTTTTTTTTTTTTTTTTTTACCAGAGGTGGTCCTTGGGCTAGAGAGGAACCATTGTGGTGACCCACCACAATCTACATGGACATTCAGCCATAACACTCAGCTAGGGCATGAAGCAGAACAATTTGCATACGGACAGAGAGACCCTTGGGGAACAACCAGAACAATGACTATGAACAATGACATATGACAACCAGAACAATGACAATGTTATACATCCCCGGAGTAAGGAGAGGAAGTCCGGCGCCAGTTAATCACGCGATTGATATGTATTGACTGTTATGTACGTATATCAATATGCAAATGTGCCATGCATTCTCTCTTGTCTGTATAAAAGAGCTGACTTTACATGCGTCATGTAGCGCACTCACAGCACACACACGCGCGCACACACACACACACACACACAGAGCACAGCGCTACTGTGTGTCTCATGATGATAGAGGAATAAAACTCTTAAACTTTCCAGCTCGTAGTATCTCGCCTGAACTTATTCTTTCCTCCACATTGGTGACCCTTGACGAAGAATGGAACACGAGGCGAACACCCCGGAGAGGACCCCGACCGGGAAAGACCCAGAATGCGTCATGGTGTGACCCTCGCCTGATCTCTTCCCTCTACACTGGTGACCTGACGAGGGAGAATGACCATCTGCTCCCTCTCACCGCGCTGTGGAAACAGAGGACCAGAGAATGCCTGTAACCTCTTCATCCTCACTGGAGCGCAGCGCTGGGACCAAAATGCACCATGATCAACACGAGCAAATGAAGGAAGCAGCCTGAACGGGGGCAATCATCGGCGCCGACTGCACTGATTTCCACCGAGCTCCCTGACTCTGACTAAACTCCGGACAGCGGACCTCCCGCGCACTGAAGCCCCGCACGCTCACCGCGGGATTACAAAGACAGCGCAACTGTAACGGAGTCAATAATGTGCTTTAGGTATTTCTTTTCCTCAGTTATGTTTTTATTTATATTGTTGTGAATTTTATTTTACTTGAGTGTTTTATTTTGGCAGTACACTTCTCACATCCGCTTTTCCTGTACCTTCAAGGCTCCGGTAGTTTAGTCTTTCCCCACAGTATCGCGTTGCTTTGCTGTGGGTAAGTTGTGTCCGGGACGCTGCTGGCACTATATAATTGTATTGTTCGTTAGTCTTATCATTTAAACTGTAACCTTAGTTTGTAATTGTTCCTTATTAGTTTGTCATGTCACTGTAGTGTATTTTTTTTTTTGTTATTTGTGTTATAAATAAGTGTTTTATAGATGTTTCGGCGCACATTGGGAGTCCGGTGGGCGCCATTTTAGGGTTTCGCGCCAATATAGGCTTTATGGTGACTCCAGCAGCTTATATTATTGTGTAATCCATATTTTTGTGAATGTAGGAGCCTGTGTGGAATCGAGGTACAGACGGAGCGTGATGCATTTTGTTTTATTTCTCTAACAGGTATGTTTGTTTCTGAAAAATTTTATTATTTGAAATGTAATTTATTTTTGTATTGTGAAGTTATTTTAGAGCTCCTTTCCCAGACAGTATCGCGTTGCTTTGCTGTGGGAGCCTGTGTGGGATCGAGGTACAGACGGAGCGTGATGCATTTTGTTTTATTTCTCTAACAGGAGAAATAAATTGTGGAAACAGCAGTCTGGTGTCATCGTGGTCCCTATGCCGCACACACACTTGCATTAATGTTCCCGATCACGGCCGCTTAAGGGTGTCCAAAAGGAAGAACCACTATACTTGTGACGAGATCCGTTACACTGGTGCCGTGGACCCTTGGATCTTCAGATCAGCTCGACGCCGGTCACCGTGGATGCTGCATCGCCATACTGGGTCTACGCTGGGACGTATATGTGGTCAGACATATACAGGACTATTTTAATACATTTTACTGATATATGCCACCTTATTTTGGAGTTAGTCACAACAGAAAAAAAAAAATTTCACTGTGTAAAGTAGTTCAAGAGAAAAAAAAAAAGACATGTATAATTATAAAACACCTGTTTTGACAAAAGGGAGAGGTATTTGGCGCAGCAACATTACTAATAGTAGAGATGTGGGACATTCAAAATTTATGAACAGTGGTGGGGATACAGGGTTAGGTCAGAGCCCAGGTTGTATTCCTGTTGGTGAGTTCATGAGTGAGGGTCCTCATGTTTCCACACCCTGCAGTAATATCGGTGCCACTGAAAATTTTACAGACATGGTGGGGCAGCTTGGTGCTCAAATTGGTGAGTCTATAATTACTAAATTAATGTCTGCTGGTGTTGTGAATATGACCAATGACAACCAGACTTCTCCTACTGATCGAACTGCACATTGTGATGTTACCAAATGTGACCCCCCACATGTGACTGTCCATGTTAAGTCTGACAGAGAACTGCGAACTTTTAGAGGTGACGGTACTGACAAATATTCAGTTCGGGACTGGATTGACTTGACTAAGACTGAACTCAGGAAGAGAGAGATTCCTGTGTGTGAGCAAGCAGGAGAAATTATGAGTCATTTATTGGGCAAAGCCAATGATGTTGTGAAAGTTGCCCTGCGTAGTGACCTGGAGCTAGATGCTAAAAAGGAACCTGAAATAATTTACGATGTTCTTCTCCGTTACTTCTGTGATGCCTCCTCATGTCTTCCGCTCGCAGATTTTTATGCAACCCTGCCCAGGCACAGAGAAAACCCAGTGGACTACTGGATAAGGCTGAACAAAGCAGCTGACCTGGCTCTCGAGGGCCTGCGTAGACAAGGCAAGCAGACGGAGGACATGAGCAAAGAGGCTGCTATCATGTTTGTCAAAAATTGTCCTGATCCTGATCTGTCTTGCACCTTGAAGTGGAAACCACCTCATGAATGGACCTCACGTGATGTTCAGTTGAGAATTGACGATAATCAGAGAGAGGTTAGAGCTAGCGCCAGAGCGCCTGATGGTCCACAGCTAATGAGTCACACAGCTACTGTAACATCTAACAAACCCAGGTTGCCATCTTCAGCCATGACCATGCCAGAACAGTGCCACACCCCAGTCATTCCCTCTTCACTTCCTCAAACCCGACAGTTTACATGTCAGGGTCCCTCTCCATTCCCCATCTCTGACCCTACCCCAAACACACTCAGCTCAGATTGTGCTAGTGTGCCGGTTGTTGCTCAGAATCTCCAACAGTCAGAGGAGAGGCTCCTTGGTTGCATGGTTAATATGTTTCAGGAAATGATGGAGAAGTTGCAGCAGTGTACAATTCCTCACCCGACTGAGAGCAACAGATTTAAACATGCCCCTCGTCAGAGACGCCCCAGAGAAGCAACTTGTATGGTCTGTAATGACACACGTCACTCCACCATTTCACATTGCATGTCTGAGAAACTGTTTTTTACCTGTCTTTCCCCTGGTCATACCAGACTGGCCTGTCCCAACAACAACTGTCAGCCTCCTTCTCTGTCTCAGGGGAAACTAACTGACCTGTACTTGGAGGGAGGCAGTGCAGGTCTCACCTCAAACTCCCACTGCAGTGACACATATGATGCTGAGTTGATTTTTGCATTGGTGAGAAGCTCATGCGATGATGTAGTTGTTGTGTATCAGAACATTCACATAAATGGCAATAGTTCCAGCCTTTTCTACACACCAGTAGCTTTTGGTGGTGCAGTGATAATTGATGGCATGCTGGACAGTGGCTCCATGGCCTGCAGTATCAACGAGGATGTAGAGAAGAAGCTGAGAACTGCTGGAGTGATAACAAATGAGAACCAGATTGATGTGGATGTGATGCTGGTTGGGTGTGGTGGGCAGCGTGTCAGGCCAAAGAGTGCTTTTGACATTGTGATGGAGGTGTATGGTTGTAAAATGCTCGGTCCCCACTCTGGTTGTCTGTGGTCAGCATGATGAGTTGATTATTGGTACCAATGTCATAAAGCACATCCTACACCATTCAAAACAATGCAAGTCCTATTGGAAAACAGTGTCTGGCCCCTGCCCAACTGCAGAACCGGAAGCTGAGCAGTTCTTGTCTATGCTCACTGGTTTGAACCCCTGGAAAGGAAATGACATTCCTGACAAAGTTGGTACTGTCAGATGTAACTCAGCCACCTACCTTGAACCTGGGCATGAGTACCTTGTTTGGGGTAAATTGCCTAAAGACACTGTTGTATCTCCAGGCAGTACAGTCATGACAGAGCCCACATCTTCTCGTTCAGCTCCTAGGGGTATCCTAATAGCTAAGATTGTAACTCCTATGTGGGGTGACAGGTGGGTCCTGCTCAAACTCATCAACACGTCCAACAAGCCTGTGTTGTTACGGCGCAATGCGAAGCTAGCTGACGTCTACACATGTGTAGCCCTTGAAGACATGGACGCACCTGAGCAGTCTAGTGTACCAGTGACCTGCTACACACAGTCTACAACGGCATGTGATGCTGGTATGGAGTCTGTAAAAGAAAAACTCAAGTCAGTGGGGCTTTGTGACATAGACATTAATTCATGCCAAGTGTCAGAGGACTGCAAAAAGAGAATGGCTGACTTGGTACTTCAGTACGAGGATGTCTTTTCACGCCACCACCTAGACTGCGGAGAAGCTAAGGGCTTTGTACACCGCATACATTTATCTGATGATAAACCATTCAGACTCCCATACAGGCGTGTACCCCCTAGTCAGTATCAGAAATTAAGACAGGTGCTAAATGAAATGGAGGAAAAAGACATTATCAGGAAATCGACTAGCGAGTATGCATCTCCCTTGGTTCTTGTGTGGAAAAAGAATGGCGACCTCCGCATCTGCACGGATTTTCGCTGGCTGAATAAGAGGACTCTGAAAGACGCTCACCCTCTCCCTCACCAGGCAGATTGTCTGGCAGCACTGGGAGGTAACTGCCTCTTCAGCACAGTGGATTTAACGTCCGGCTTCTACAACATGCCGCTTCATGAGGATGACAGGAAGTATTCTGCTTTTACCACTCCGATGGGCTTGTATGAGTACAATCGCCTGCCCCAGGGATTATGCAATAGTCCTGCTAGTTTTATGCGCATGATGACTGCCATTTTTGGTGACCAGAATTACTTGACTTTGTTGTGCTATTTGGATGATCTGCTGATTTTTGCATCTGATGAGGAGAGTGCATTGCAGCGCCTTGAGATGGTGTTCAGCAGGCTGCGTAGGCACAACTTGAAGTTGGCACCCAAAAAGTGTTTTTTCCTCAGGAGATCTGTGAGGTTTCTTGGTCACGTAATTGATGAGAATGGTGTTTCAACCGACCCTAGTAAGGTTGAAAACATCGCAAAAATGACTTGTGCTGACCTTATGGACACTGATGGTGTGACACCGTCCCAAAAAAGACTTAGATCCTTCTTGGGGATGGTTAATTACTATCAGCATTTTGTGCCAGGATATTCTGCCATTGCCAAGCCATTGTTCAGCCTGTTGAAAGGTGGAAAATTTAAAGGCAGATGTAAGAAAACCAAGATGGCTTGCAGAAAGCTTTGTGCTTCTGATTGGACCCAAGAGCACATACATACCTTTGAAAGTCTCAAATCTGCACTTGTTAACACTGTGGTCTTGGCTCATCCTAACTTTGACCGTCCCTTCATGCTTTCAACTGATGCATCTCTGGATGGGATAGGTGCCGTTCTGTCCCAAGTCCAGGAAGGTGAAAGTCATGCCAGACCTATTGCTTTTGCCAGTAAGTCACTGACACAGTCTCAGAAAAACTATCCAGCGCACCGACTGGAATTTCTGGCTTTGAAATGGTCCATCACTGACAAGTTTAGTCACTGGCTAAAGGGTCACAAATTCACTGTTTGGACTGACAACAATCCTTTGACTCACATATTGACAAAGCCCAAATTAGACTGTTGTGAGCAACGCTGGGTAGCCAAGTTGGCTGCGTATGACTTTGACATAAAGTATGTTCCAGGGCGGCAGAACATTGTGGCTGATGCATTAAGCCGTGTGCCTTTTGTCAAGGAAAATATTGGTCACAGACTGTTCAATGAGCCATATGTAAAACTCCTCAGTGAAGTCAAAAATGTGTCTACTGCCTCTGTTCAGGATGCTTTTCGTTCATCCAGTGGTCACGTGGATGCGATGTGTGACAATGCTCATACCTCCCGGGCACACACTCAGATTGTGAATTCAGAAGAAGTGTCTGCTGTGATGCAGTCACACATTGAGTGGGATGCTGGTCCGAGGGCCCGGGCAATTGAAGCCTTGCAGTTTTTGCCCCAGTTAGTCCCACCAGGTCAAGACCTGTTGCCTGCCTATTCTGAAAAGGCTTTGCGTGACAAACAGTTGGAGGATGGAATTCTTTCTCGCGTCCTGTTTTATGTTGAGAGACATCGGAGACCCTCAAGGAGAGAAAGGGTGAAAGAATCATTTTCAGTGATTAAATATCTGAAACACTGGGATAAGCTATCTGTGAGCAATGGTGTTCTGTACAGAGTTTCAAGAGACCAGAGAACCAAGTCCAAACGGCTTCAGTATGTTGTCCCAGACTCACTTAAGGATGAGGTGTTGAAAGGCGTGCATGATGATGCTGGTCATCAAGCCCAGTCGCGAACCCTCAGTTTATCCAGAGATTTTTCTGGCTGACCCTTGAGAGAGATGTTAGAGACCATGTCAGACACTGCCAGCGTTGTGTCCTCAGCAAGTCAGCTGAACCTGAGGGACGAGCTCCCTTAGAGAGCATCTTGTCATCTAGACCACTGGAGCTGGTCTGCATTGACTTTTGGTCAGCTGAAGACTCTAGGAACAGAATCAGAATCAGAATCAGAATCAGAATCAGGTTTATTGCCATTGTTCATGTAGTACACAAACTAGGAATTTGTCTCGGTACAATGCTGCAACATTAAACATGATAAGATAAGAGAAATAAACTATACATGTAATAAAGTGTAGGATAAGATTAAGTGATACTGGTCAACAGTTAAAATATATATTAGCCAGCAGCAGATACTGTGGAGAACTATATAGTGCAGTCGGTAATGCAGGAAGAAAACAGTGATGATTGACATGAGTCTGGTTGAGCTGCTGTACATGGTGCACGAGAGTCACTTAGTGTTCAGCAGTCTAATGGCAGAGGGGAAGAAGCTGTTCATGTGACGGGAGGTTTTAGTCTGGATGGACCGAAGTCTTCTACCAGAGGGGAGGGGGGCAAACAGTACATGACCAGGGTGTGAGGGATCGGCTATGATCCGGCCAGCACGCCTCCGGGTCCTGGAGATGTACAGATCCTGGAGAGATGGGAGCTTGCAGCCGATCACCTTCTCAGCAGTGCGCACGACGCGCTGCAGCCTTAGTCTGTCCCTGGCAGTGGCTCCTGCGTACCACACGGTTATGGAGGTGGTGAGGATGGACTCGATGATGGCTGTGTAGAACTGCACTAACATCTTGGTGGGTAGCTTGAGCTTCCTCAGCTGCCGCAGGAAGAACATCCTCTGCTGGGCTTTTTTGATGAGTGAGCTGATGGTCAGCTCCCATTTGAGGTCCCTGGTGATGGTAGTGCCTAGGAAGCGGAAGGAATCAGCAGTGGTGATGGGAGAGCCTGAGAGGGTGAGGGGGGGCAGAGGAGTAGTGACTTTCCTGAAGTCTACAATCATCTCCACTGTCTTCAGAGCGTTCAGCTGCAGGTTGTTATTGCTGCACCAGGACGCCAGCTGGGCCACCTCTCTCCTGTAGGCGGACTCGTCGCCGTTGGAGATGAGCCCGATGAGGGTGGTGTCGTCCGCAAACTTGATCAACTTGACAGACTGGTGGCTGGAGGTGCAGGAGTTGGTGTAAAGGGAGAAGAGTAGGGGGGAAAGTACACAGCCCTGGGGTGATCCGGTGCTGATGCTAGTATAGTCTGAGACAGTCTTTCCCAGCCGCACATGCTGCCTCCGGTCCATCAGGAAGTCGATGATCCACCTGCAGAGGGAGTCAGGCACGTTGAGCAGGGACAGCTTGTCCCGGAGCAGAGCGGGGCGGATGGTGTTGAATGCGGAGCTGAAGTCCACAAACAGGATCCTGGCGTAGGTTCCCGGGGAGTCCAGGTGCTGCAGGATGGAGTGGAGGGCCAGGTTGACTGCATCGTCTACAGACCTGTTGGCTCGGTAGGCAAACTGCAGCGGGTCCAGGAGAGGGGTGGTGATGGACTTGAGGTGGGACAGGACCAGGCGCTCAAAGGACTTCATGACTACAGAGGTGAGCGCTACAGGTCTGTAGTCATTAAGTCCAGTGATCCGTGGCTTCTTGGGGACAGGGATGATGGTGGAGGATTTGAGGCAGGACGGCACGTGGCATAACTTAAGGGAGGTGTTAAAAATGTCTGTGAATACAGGAGCCAGCTGTTTCGCACAGAGTCTCAGGGTGGAGGGAGACACGCCGTCTGGGCCGGGGGCCTTGCGCGGGTTCAGTCTGGAGAACTGTTTGAGCACATCCTGCTCACTGATGATAAGGGGAGGGGGGGAGGTGGGGGGGGGTGCCTTAAATGAAGTAGGGAATGTGGAGGCTGTGGAGCTGGAGGGAGGGGGGGAGTTGGACACAGATGACGAGGTGTCAAAACGGGCATAGTGTTGGGACAGTCTCTGACAAAGGGCTTTGTCATCCTGACCTTTAGGAGCCTGAGGCCGATAGTTGGTGATCTGCCTCAGTCCTCTCCACACGGAAGCCGAATCATTAGCAGTGAACTGCTGCTGGAGTCTCTCTGAGTACACAGATTTAGCCCTCTTCAGCTCTCTGTTAAACCGGTATTTAACCTCCCTGTAGCAGTCCCTGTCTCCACTTTTCAGCGCTGCTTCCTTCTCCTTCCTGATCTGTCTGAGCTTAGCTGTGAACCAGGGTTTGTCATTAGAGTAACTCACCCTGGTGCGTGATGGAAGAATGTTCTCTTCACAAAAGTGGATATATGAGTTCACAGTGTCCGTGTACTCATCCAGATCATGCGTGGCTCCTTTAAGCATGCCCCAGTCAGATATTTCCATGCACGTTTCCAGCTTCTCCTCAGCATCACTGGTCCGTATCTTCGTAGTGCTCACAACAGGTTTAGTGAGCTTCAATCTCTGTCTGTATGTGGGAATGAGGTGAACCATCACGTGATCAGATAATCCCAGCGCAGCTCGAGGGACAGCGCGATATGCGTCTTTCACTGTGGTGTAACAGTGATCCAGTGTGTTTAATCCTCTGGTGGGGCATTTAATAAACTGTTTGTAGCGGGGGAGATCGTGGCTCAGATTGCACTGATTAAAGTCGCCAGCCACAATAATCAGCGAGTCTGGAAAACTCCGCTCTGTGTGTTGAATGTGATCCGCGAGCACGCGCTGAGCTTCGCGCGTGTCCGCGTCGGGAGGGGCGTACACAGCGATCAGTATAAAAGAAGCAAACTCCCGTGGGGAATAAAAAGGCTTGCAGTTGATAACAAGAAATTCCAAGGCAGGAGAACAGTGTTTGGAAATTACCGTTACATCAGAGCACCAGCTACAGTTGATGTAGAAGCAGACACCGCCTCCTGTGGTCTTGCCGGAAAGCTCTGTGTCACGATCAGCACGGAAGAGCTGAAAGCCGTCGAGGCGCAGCGCGCTGTCCGGTATATTTTCCCGGAGCCAGGTCTCAGTAAAGCAGAGGACAGCTGAGGAGGCGAGGTCCTTAAAACGCATCAGCAGTCTCAGTTCATCCACCTTGTTAGAGAGAGAGTTGGTATTGGACAGAAATATGCCAGGCAGCGCCGTTCGCGAGCCTCTCCTGCGAAGTCGTACGAGAGCGCCCGCTCGTCTTCCTCTCTTCCGCCGTCTCACTTTCCGAGCCAAACAATAAACCAGATCGGCGGCAGGGGCTAGAAAAACTGGGAGGAGGTCCGTGGGGGTCAAAGTCCTGATATTTAAAAGTTCTTCACGGGTATAAGTGCAAGCAGACACACAATTGACAAACAAAAACAAACAAAGAGCGCAGCGAAGCACCATGTCGACCGCTGTGGGCGCCATCTTGGATCATCTCACAAGTCTATTGATGTCTATTGAGTCTATTGAACAAGTCTATTGATGTCCTAGTGATAACAGATCACTTTACCAGGATGGCTCAGGCCTTTCCTTGTAAGGATCAAACAGCTAAGCAAGTGGCAAATGTTCTGTGGAACAAGTACTTTTGTGTCTTTGGATTCCCAGAAAGAATCCACAGTGACCAAGGTCCTAATTTTGAAAGTCAATTAATCAGTGAACTCCTCAAAGTGTCCAGTGTCAGGAAATCTCACACTACCCCTTACCACCCAATGGGAAATGGGAGTGTTGAACGGTTTAACAGGACACTGGGTGGGATGATTCGTGCACTGTCCCCTGAGGTGAAAGCTAACTGGCCACGACGGTTGCAGACTTTGACATTTATGTACAACTGTACAGCCCATGAGACAACTGGCTTTCCTCCTTTTTACCTCATGTATGGCCGTGTGCCCCGTTTGCCAGTAGATGTCATATTTCGTTCTGTTCTTCACGATAATGATGTAACCAGTTATGACAAGTATGTGGCAACTCTCACCTGTGAGCTAAAAGAAGCAATGATGGTTGCTCAGGACCGTGCTGCTAAGGAGCAACACAGACATGCTAATCTTTACAACAGGAAAGTGAAAGGATCCAAGATTGAGATTGGTGACAGGGTGCTTTTGGCCAACAGAAAGGAGAGAGGCAAAAAGAAAACTGCTGATAAGTGGGAATCAACTGTTTACACTGTAATGGATGTGAACCCACAGACCCATACATACAGGATTTGTGACACTCTTACTGGACGGACAAAAGTGGTCCACAGGAATCTGTTGATGCTGGTAAATTTTCTTCCTGTGGTGGATGTGTGCGATGTGTCCAACCATGGTTCATCCACCTTAGCTACAGACGTTGGTGATGAGGGAGACTCATCTGTGGACCTCTTCGAGGGAGAGAGTGAGGCTGGTACAGGTAATCCGTCTTCATGTGGAGAAACACGTGAACCATTAGTTGATGCAGAACCTGTTGACTCTGAAAGGAGAACTGTTGAGTGGATCACGCAGCTCACTGAACCATCTGTGTCACAGGTAGACGTTTCTGATGTGACAAGTGTGTCCTCTGACCCCCAGAACTCTTCAGTTGCACCTGTTGCTCAAGGTGTAGATCATCCCATGTCCTCTGACTCTAGACCTGTGACGACAGCTGCTACTGATACTCATGGTGGACAAACACTTGACAGTCAACTAGTTTCTGTTCCTGACTCCGAGAGACAGACAGACACTCCCCTTGTTCGCTGTACTGTTGACCAGACGTCACGTACACATTGTGACCGTCCAAATGCACAACCTCAAATCAGGTCAAGATTTGGTCGCCTGATTAAACCTGTAAACAGACTAGTGCAGACAATGTCCAGGCAAGATGTGATTCATGACAAGTTTAATGTTAAGGCTGTTTGTAGGTCTATGTTTCAGACCCTGACTGATTAAATGTCACATGTGTGGACTATATTTTTGTGGACTTAGCTTTGTTTTTTTTTTAATGTTCAGTTGTTTTATTTTATTTTATTATTCAAGAGCATTTGCTACACTGATAGTTGGGGTTTTTGGTGGGGTGTACAAGGCACTCCATTACCAGTGGTTGGGTTGAGAGATAAGCGCTGCTCTCATGCCACTTAGTCCTTGTGTGGGACTCTCTTTCAGTTGGTATTCTTTAACTAACCCCGGGTGTTTGTATATTGTTATGAGTCCTGTGTAGCTGTGGCTCAAGTTCAGTAAAATTCAGTGGGGTGGGTGTAACGGAGTCAAAAATGTGCTTTAGGTATTTCTTTTCCTCAGTTATGTTTTTATTTATATTGTTGTGAATTTTATTTTACTTGAGTGTTTTATTTTGGCAGTACACTTCTCACATCCGCTCTTCCTGTACCTTCAAGGCTCCGGTAGTTTAGTCTTTCCCCACAGTATCGCGTTGCTTTGCTGTGGGTAAGTTGTGTCCGGGACGCTGCTGGCACTATATAATTGTATTGTTCGTTAGTCTTATCATTTAAACTGTAACCTTAGTTTGTAATTGTTCCTTATTAGTTTGTCATGTCACTGTAGTGTATTTTTTTTTTGTTATTTGTGTTATAAATAAGTGTTTTATAGATGTTTCGGCGCACATTGGGAGTCCAGTGGGCGCCATTTTAGGGTTTCGCGCCAATATAGGCTTTATGGTGACTCCAGCAGCTTATATTATTGTGTAATCCATATTTTTGTGAATGTAGGAGCCTGTGTGGAATCGAGGTACAGACGGAGCGTGATGCATTTTGTTTTATTTCTCTAACAGGTATGTTTGTTTCTGAAAAATTTTATTATTTGAAATGTAATTTATTTTTGTATTGTGAAGTTATTTTAGAGCTCCTTTCCCAGACAGTATCGCGTTGCTTTGCTGTGGGAGCCTGTGTGGGATCGAGGTACAGACGGAGCGTGATGCATTTTGTTTTATTTCTCTAACAGGAGAAATAAATTGTGGAAACAGCAGTCTGGTGTCATCGTGGTCCCTATGCCGCACACACACTCGCATTAATGTTCCCGATCACGGCCGCTTAAGGGTGTCCAAAAGGAAGAACCACTATACTTGTGACGAGATCCGTTACACAACTGCCAGCTATGTGGTCACTGCGCCAGGCGTGCGCCACGCACCAGGGACAAACCGGCTCCACAGACTGATACATCGGCCTCCGCCGCTGCACATGCCCGAGAAAAACGGCCGATCGTCACTCTCGGAACCTTCAGGGCTGCTCGTGCACCTGGAGCGGACGTGCGGCCCCCACACAGGACTTTGTATGGGTTTCTCAGCCACGGCGCTTAGGGCTGCTTCCCACACCTAAAGCCAAACTGCCAAGTCCCTGACACAGCTTCAGTTTATCACAGCCACTACGCATCCTCGGGGAATTTGGCCACTCGCTTTCCCCACATCCTCGTCGGATCGAGCAGCGGGAGGAGTCAGACAAAATGTTTTTTTTCCACAGCTGCTGTGGATCTCTGCCAGGCTTAATGGGAAAGTCCCTCACCATCGCGGATCCACACGCAATTTTTGCGCGGCCCAGACACCTTTGACGTCCCAGGCCGGCACTCACTTACTCCCACCCCTTCCCCCTCCTCCTGCACAGAGCTTTTCCCGCACCTCACTCCCTAAGCCGGCCGATCACCGTCTTGTTCCATTACGCATGAAACACACTGGTCCCTGCGCCCACGATCCACGGCCGTTCAACGTGCTGGAACTCGGAGTGGAGCACACTGCCCTTTCCACCCCTCCCCCATCCCCCCACGGACTGACATGCCCTCCGACAGTTCTACCGGAGCTGGAGCCCAAACGACGGGGGGGGTCACGACCCCTGCTGAGTGTTCTGGGGGGAGCACTGTGGTGACCCACCACAATCTACATGGACATTCAGCCATAACACTCAGCTAGGGCATGAAGCAGAACAATTTGCATACGGACAGAGAGACCCTTGGGGGACAACCAGAACAATGACTATTGTTATACATCCCCGGAGTAAGGAGAGGAAGTCCGGCGCCAGTTAATCACGCAATTGATATGTATTGACTGTTATGTATATCAATTTGCAAATGTGCCATGCATTCTGTCTTGTCTGTATAAAAGAGTTGACTTTACATGCCTCACGTAGCGCACTCACAGCACACACACACAAACACACACGCACGCACACACACACACAGCACAGCGCTACTGTGTGTCTCATGATGATGGAGGAATAAAACTCTTAAACCTTCCAGCTCGTAGTGTCTCGCCTGAACTTATTTCTCCTCCACACCACAACATTTTGGCGATGATCTGAGAATGCATACCTTCACCAAGGCTCTGGCACTGAGGCATCAGCACCTTGGTGCTTTCATTGATATACAGCACTTTGTGTCAGCTGTGGTTGTTTTTAAAGTGCTTCATAAATAAAGATGGATTGGATTGGATCATAATAACAGTAGATCAAAACAAAGGGAAAATTGTGTAAAACAAATAAAATACTAACAGTATTTAACAGGGGTGGGCAATTATTTTTTCCATGGGGCCACACGAGAAACAGAAAATATTGTAGCAAGCCGGACCAAAAGGCTGAACTCAATTCTGCATAATATTAATTGTATTTCTTTATAAAAAGCAGCACAAAGCATTGTTTTGACAAGCTGGTAAGAGCAAATGTTATGATTAAGCAATGAAAAAGTGAAGTTGCCTTACAAAAAATGTCATTTATTCAATCAATTTTCACAAAACAATGGTAAACAAAATGTGAACATTTTTACCTTGTGACTCATTATATTAGTGATCATTTTCAGCCGCATTCACCCCAAAACACATTTTGAGTTTCATATACTGTTGGAAAGAGGTTCTTAGCTTTCTAAAGACATCACAATATTGTCTTTTAATTCCAAATATTAAGCAAGATACATCATATTATAGTAATGATTGTCACTGAACTGTGATTTTGAGAAAAAGGCCTCCAAAGAAAGTGTCCCAGTTCACTGCTAGTCGGTGCATTTACTGTACATGCCTACATTTGTAGTCTAACCACCTCACTTGGTGTTTTTCAGTTCTTTTTTCTTGTTCAGTGAGAGAAATCTTGTCTCTGCTGGGCTTTAACAAGTGCATCAAAGTCAGGTTGAATGTCTGAGGTGGAGATGCGAAGCACAGCTGACATGATCATCAGTGAGAGAGGATCTATACCTGGATTTGGTAAACTTCATCACTGAGAATGTTTGTTCACATATGTAGGTAGAGCCAATGAGAACCAACATCTTCTGAGCATGTCTCCTCATGTTTGGAAAGTTCTCTTCCTTGAGAGAAGAGTAAAAATCCAGCTGTGATCCTGACTTAAAGTGCTCTGCCAGTATTGCATCAGACTGCAGGTCAATTAGTTCCAGCTGAACATTACTGGGTGCATTATCCACACTGCAGGTAAAGGAAGAGGAAATCATGAGCATTTCATCCTCAATTGCTCTGAGATCTTCAAATCACCTTGAAAACTCACCATGCAGTGCGACTAACATGGATGAGTACCTGCGGAGGAGATCAGCTGATGGTGTGACTTCTTTCAGGGTTTGCATGTGAGTGAGAGTGTTGCTCTCCAGATGGCTTGAAAGAAACTGTAACTTTTTCATGAAAGCCTTCACCAGGCTGTGCATTTCATAAACAAAAAGGCCCTTGCCTTGCTGTTTGGTGTTCAATTCATTCATCAGTGCAGTCACATCAACAGCAAATGCAAAATCTGCCATCCAGTCCTCATCTGAGAGCTCTGGGATGCCTTTGCCTTTCTTCTCACAAAACTCTCGAATCTCTGCTTTCAAGTCCCAAACTCTTTTAGCACTTTGCCCAGGCTGAGTCATCTGACAGCTGTGTGGTAGCCGATGTCACTATGTTCAGTCTCATGCTCCTCCAAAAGTGCAACAAACTGTCTGTGATTCAATGCTCATGCCCTGGTGAAGTTAACTATTTTAGTTACAACATCAATAACATGGTTAATTTTTAGCACTGACTTGCACAACACATGCTGATGTATAATACAAAAATACCAGTTTCTGATCTGCGTCGATTTCAGTCACTTTATCTTGCATACGTTTCAAAAGTCCAACATTTTTCCCCATCAGATTTGGACAACTGTCCATTGTGACACCTACCAGTCTGTCCCATTTCAGCCCCAGCGTGTCCATGCATGCATTTTCCTCTGTGAACAGATCACTCCCTGCTGTCGTCCCTTTCATTGACCACATTGCTGCCAGCTCCTCCATAATTTTGAAATCCGTTATCCCATGGACAAATACGAGTAACTGGGCTGTGTCATGGACATCACAACTCTCGTCCATAGCCAAGTAAATAAATACTTAGCAGTCCATGTTTTGTTGAAAACCCTGCATTCAGCATCTACCTTTCTTTTTTTAGCGTGTGTGGGCATTTTTGAGGGCTAAAGTCGTCTGCTTGTGACAAGGTAGATTCAATCACACGCAGTATGGATTTACGTATTGCATCATTATGCACATGAATAAAAAAACAACTTCAAAATAAAAGCAGCGTAGCTTTAGTCCATGCATTAGTAAAAAATTAGAAAATGTGTTTATTTTCAAATTTACAGTTAACCTCAAGCGGACCTGCTGAGTCAACTAAAGGGCCGTATGCGGCCGGGGGCTATACAATGCCCAGGTCTGGTATATAAGAACATGCATGAAGGCCACCAGATGTCCTTGCTCTTAGTTAGAATGAGGCCTGTAAGCTTTGAAAGCCTCAGAGCTTCAATGAGGCTTCAGCTGACCATCATTACTGAAGAGCTGTAACATTCATTACTGTTTTAAAGCCTACCATGTACATTTACTGCTGTTTACAGCCTGTTAATGCTTATTTTACTCCTGCTTCAATCAGCACGGACTCCCCCGCACACACTCCCTCACTGGCTCTCTTGCTCAGTCACTGCAGAGAGTGTCACCTAGGTTTCAATTACCGCTTCCTCTGCTGGCAGACACTATAATTGCATTTAAGAATGCAGTTTCAAATACGATCAAAATTATCAATTTTTGGTGAAGTGGTCAGAGAAAGTTGTCAGGTGCATTTTTCAGGTATTGTACCATCGCGATGCAAGAGATGAGAGCCCATGGTCAAGTGGCTTCTGAGTTAGTAGGGGGACAAAGTTTGCTACATGCATACATACATACCCACACTGCAGAATCCCTTTTATATATAGAGAGAGATACCTATATACACACAACTGACAATCACAATATAATATAATTGTCATGATCCTGGGCACGGGTGAAAGCCGAGCCCAGTCTCCAGTTTAAGTTTAGTCTGTTTCTGTCTGCTTTTCTGTTATTTTGCCCAGTTATTGTCATTTTGTATTTGTAGTATGTTTACATTTTCCGGTTTATGCTTTATTTTGACAGTGCTGTGCAGCTTCCGGCTGTCAAACTGTTCGGAGCAGCATAGCTGTCACTGATTCTGTTATTTTCTCCACTCATGCATCCACATCTGTCACTTATTATGTAATAACAATATAAAAGGGAACGACAACCGTTCTCTGTTGTCTTGTCCTTCTATCACCGCACATCCTCAGATGCTGAGTCTCGCTCAGAGTGTGTTTGTGCTTCGCTGTCGAGGAGAGAGGATAGCTCCGTCAACATCAGTTTTTCCCTTTTTATTATTTCCATCCGTGAGCCCCGCTGCCTTCGGGAGTGCTCCGGCTGGATTCTGCCCTCTGCCCGGTATTCCCAGGCTTCTGTTCCCCCGTGACATCGAGCCCCACTCTCCTCCAGTGCTTTATTATTACCTCCGCCAGGCCGAAAAGGCCAGGAGGAGGTAATGTTTTTGCCGGGGTTTGTCTGTGTGTTTGTCTGTTTGTCTGTCTGTCTGTCTGTCTGTTGGTTAGCAAGATAACTCAAAAAGTCTTGGACGGATTTCCATGAAACTTTCAGGCGTTGTTGGAAATGGTACAAGGAAGAACTGATTAAATTTTGGGGATGATCCGGATCACTGTCTGGATACAGGAATTTTTTAAAGCATTCTTTAACACTGTGACATACGGCTATTTTCAACATGTGCGCAGGCGCAATGGAGGGCGCTGGTCGTCGTGTCTGACCAACATAAACTCCGCATTCTTCAACGTTTTAGGCACAAAAGCACGCGGAAAACACTGGTGGGCTGGGCCCGCCACCGTGCCTGTGTTTGCGCGATGCTGCAAAAGCTGAGACGGGCAGCTGTCCGCCGCCGGATTATTTGGCAGAAATTCCCCGGGCAGCCATAGGCGCTGCGCAAAAACGAGCTGCTCGGCAGCGTGCTGTGTGCCTGTGTTTGTGCAACGCTGCAAAAGCTCAGACGGCCAGCTGTCCGCCGCTGGATTATTTGGCAGAAATTCCCCGGTCAGCCATAGTAGCTCCGCAAAAAGAAGCTCTCTGCCGGGGAAGTTTCCAAATCATCTTTGGCCGCGGAGCCAACCCCAATAAAGATAAAGATTACATGTACCACGAAGGTCGAGTGCAAGCAAGATGTTTGTGTCTGTGAACATTCCGTCTTTTGGCGAGTTGATACGTAACGATGTTTACAGTTTGATGAGAAGGTTGCTGCCATGTAACAATCATCTTATATCAGCAATTGTCAACTCGTCACTCACACTTCACTCCAGCATTTGGAAGTGGTGGCGTTCCATTTTATACTGAGTCCAATATTGTATGTTATTGTTGTTACAAGACCGCCGACTGTCTGCTGATCTGTATATACTTTTATTTATTTATTTTCTACTCCTTTTAGTTCTGCATTTAATATGAACCCTGAGTTTGAAATAAACGTTTGAATTTTGAATAAAACCCACGCCAACCCGTCTACCTAATTGGCATCCGTCAGTGAAGCCCTCAGTGCTGCTTTCAGTGATCTAAAACGCTCACATAACCCATTGGCCTGTGGGTTGTACGCAGTTGTGTCATGACTTCTTTTGTTTTTTCTTTTGAATTCTTGGATGGAACATGGGTGGGCAATATAAGCTGCAGATTCAGCCATCACATATTTCGGATAACTTATGTTGAACTGTATAATCAGAGGAGCTATTGTCTAATTTGACCTTGTTGGATTTTATTACCCCCTTTGTTATATTATTCACTTTCTTTTAACCTGTACTCTTAATCTATTCGAAATAAAGATTAATTCATTCATTCATTCAATTGCAACGCCCCCAGCCTGGGAGTTTGCAGATGCAGGACATGGACACAACACCAACATTTCAGTTTATTACCTCCGCCAAGGAGGTAATGCTTTTACTACTGAACCACTAATCCTATCATTGTGAATCCAATTGCTACTCAGATGTTTTCATGGTCAAGGAATCTGACAACGTACACACAAACACTGTATGGGGGGAACTGTGGCGCTTGGCGGAGGTCTGCGCTCTCCGAGTGCTTTTCTAGTTTCGTATGTGTGTTTATCATTCCCTGTCAGTTTATCTTTACGTTAATAAATGTGCAGACACCACAGTGTGCGTTTGGTGTCCTTCAGTAGCCATGGAAAAGGGTGATTTATGACAATAATAAATAACAACAGCAACAACAACAATAATAATAATAGTAATAATAATAACTACACTGTGTTCCAAATTATCATGCAAAAGGTATTTGTCTCTGATTTTCCTAAATAGTCGATGCAAATGACAGTCAGTATAATTTTTAAGTCATCATCTGTCAGAGCATAATTCAAATTTTATTGATCCTCCCAATGATAACTATTTTTTGGAAAAAATTTAAAAAAAAACTCATAGTGCGCTGCTCCACACTATTATGCACAATAGAGTTACAAAACATTTTATTGGTTGTAAAGAACTGAAAATGGTCATTTGTTGAATTTGCAGCATTAAGAGGTCATATTTACTGAAATCAAAAGCTATTTCAATCAAAAACATCGTAACAGGCCAAGTTACATGGTAACATAGGACCCCTTCTTTGATATAACCTTCATAATTCTTGCATCTATTGAACTTGTGAGTTTTTGGAGAGTTTCTGCTGCTTGAATTTCTTTGTAAGATGTCAGAGAAGCCTCCCACAGCTGCTGTTTTGATGTGAACTGCCTCCCACCCTCATAGATCTTTTGCTTGAGGATGCTCCAAACGTTCTCAATAGGGTTGAGGTCAGGGGAAGATGGAGGCCACACCATGAGTTTCTCTCCTTTTATGCCCATAGCAGTCAATGACAGAGGTATTCTTTGCAGCATGAGATGGTGCATTGTCATGCATGAAGATAATTTTGCTACAGAAGGCATGGTTCTTTTTGTATCATGGAAGAAAGTGGTCAGTCAGAAACTCTATATACTTTGCCAAGGTCATTTTGACACCTTCAGGGACCCTAAAGGTACCTACCAGCTCTCTACCCATGATTCCAGCCCAAAACATGACTCCGATGTCGCAGCCTTGTTAGGACATGGTGGCCATCCATCAACCATCCACTACTCCATCCATCTGGACCATCCAGGGTTGCACGGCACTCATCAGTAAACAAAACTGTTTGAAAATTAGTCTTCATGTGAGCATTGGTTAGGGATGACCGAATAGTAGGTATATGCACAACTGCAAGCCTCTGGAGGATCCTATACTTTGAGGTTCGAGGGACTCCAGAGGCACCAGCAGCTTCAAATATCTGTTTTCTGCTTTGTAATGGTATTTTAGCAGCTGCTCTCTTAATCTGATGAATGTGTCTGGCAGAAACCTTCCTCATTATGTCTTTTATCTGCATGAACCCATCTGTGCTCTGAATCAACCACAAATGTCTTCACAGTACGATGATCACACTTAAGTTTTCATGAAATATCTAATGTTTTCATACTTTGTCTAAGGCATTGCACTATTTGATGCTTTTCGGCAGCAGACAGATCCTTTTTCTTTCCCATATTGCTTGAAACCTGTGGCATGCTTAATAATGATAATAATAGTTTGCATTTTTATATTGCCTTTCAAGAAACCCACAGCACTCTACAATGAAAATCCATTATTCATTCACTCCACAGACAGACAATGGTAGCGGTAAGCTACGACTGTAGCCACAGCTGTCCTGGGGCAAACTGACAGAAACGTGGCTGCCAATCTGCGTTTGGACATGGAAAATCCTTTTTATAGTTTTCCTTTAATTGGGTTCACCTGGCAAACTAAATATGACAGGTGTCTAAGATTGATATAAGTGATCCAAAGAATCCTGAGACACAATACCATCCATGAGTTTAATTGAAAAACAAAAAATTGAATGTTTATGACACTAAAATCCTATTTGCATAATCATTTTGAACGCGGTGTATTTATGGATTGTTTTGCCAAAAGCAGATGCAACAAATATTTGTTTTTGTTTCTTTTTTAACCCTCAAGCGACCAAGTGGGGTAATTTACGACCCCAGCCATATAATTTAATGTGCCGTCTCTTTATTTTTTATCCAAATTTTCTTTCCTAGCATGAATTTGTCAGTCTACTAATCCTACACACTTTCATAGTTTTTTGCAGGGATCAACCAATTGGTGTGGCATAGACATCGCAAACTCTTGTGGGGTCATTTATGACCCCGAAGAGAAGCACTGGTTTTTAAACATTGGTTTTATAAATTTTATTCAAATGTTCCACTTCTAATAGTTAGTTAGTTAATCCCTTCACACCTGAAGGTGTATATGGGCGGCGCCTATCTCCGTTTCTCTGACCCTAGGCCACACAGCTACTGTAAGTAGTGAAAGCTACAGCGGGGGGTCAGTCCTCTGGTAGCTCTGTGTGTAACTTTACTTTCCCCATTCCATTATGCGGAGCACCACGCTAGAAGGCAGAAAGCACCATTTTTATATGGTCTTTGGTATGACCCGGCCGGGATTTGAACCCCTGCCTCCCAGGTGTGGGGCGGATGCTCTACCAACTGAGCCACCACTCCGGTTTCCACTTCTAATCAGTACTTTGTATTGTATTGCAGTGAACCATGGCTAACAGACCTAGGATAGCAAGATTTACATTTGTCTGTTTGTCTGGATTTGTCTGTTTGTTTGTTTGTCTGTTTGTTTGTCTGTTTGTTAGCAAGATAACTCAAAAAGTAATGGACGGATTTTCATGAAATTTTCACAGATTGTCAGAAATGGGATATCCTACAGATGATTAGATTTTGGTGGTGATCCGTATCACTGTCCACAAGAAAACCGCCATTACGCAAAATGCCATAATAGGTATCATGATCATCATCGTAACTACAATAATAGGTATCATCATCATCGTGATGATGACTATGATGACTATGATGATGATGATGATGATACCTATTATTGTAACTATGATGATAATAACTATGATGATGATGATGTTCCAAGAGTGAACTGACAAGGACTGTCTAAATAAATGTAATGTTGTTCTTACAGTCTGCGTTTTGGTTATTTCTTGCAATAAAAGTATTATTAGCAAACACATTTTACATTAGATCATTATAAAATACCTGTCTTAAATACAGGGAGTAGTTTTGGTATGATGAACCTCCAACCAGCCATTTATAATAAGGATCCCTGTACAGAGCACAATGGGGTCATAAATGAACCCACTTGGTCATTTCAGTCCGTAAAATAGCTTGGTCGCTTGAGGGTTAATAACTTCTCAAGACAACAGTCAAGTTTTCAAATTGCTGAGTAGAACCGGGATGTTGCAAATACTCCTGGGATTTTTGTCTGGGTTTTCTCCCATAGACTGCATTCTGCAAGAGTAGGGGTGGCGCTGAGAGCCACTGCGGACGGTCTTCGGCATGTGAGAGGCTAGACGGTGTGGCCACAGATGGAAGGGTGGGCCATAAGTTGCACATCACATGCCACTGGATATGGGGAGACCAGTCTTGGAGGCCAAGGTGTTGCTAGGCACCAGAAAGGTACTACTCCTCCAGTGATCCTTGCCCTTGCAAGTCACCGGCTTGCCAGAAGACTGACTGAATAACTGAAGACAACAGTCAAAATTGGGCAGCTAAAACATCTGAGACTTTTCATTTTTATTAAAACCACAACCTGCCTGTGCACTTGGTGTTCCAAGAATGTGGAATTAGAAAAAATGTTGTTCCTCTTCTTTAATCAGGTCCAGTCTTGCAGCAGGAATGAATATACAACACAGCCATCCATCCATCTTCTATGGCAGCCCTATTCAATTAGCGGCCCGCGGGCCACATGAAGCCCACAACCAACCTCCGAGTAGCCCAGGCCATGCCAAGGAAATATAAATTTAAGAAAAAAAATATGAAGAAATGATGGTCCGCAAGCGTGCACACAAACAATGCGTGTGACCGTCATCCACACAGAGTTCAGACGCGCCCCACCCACGTGACTGTTCCAGTGGCAGGCAGAGTGTCTTGTTAGCATCACTGTCCAAAAGAAGCATGAACTCATTAAAATACTTTAAATGTGAAAAAAAAAATCAGAATAGGTATGTGAGCAATGAAGGCATTTATGGTGGTTTTAACCTGCTGGAAATGGGAACAGTAATGAAGAGTCGCTTAGCTAACAAGTGTGGTTAATATTCATATGCAGGCTTCATATGCAGCAGCCTTCAGACAAACTAAACGTGCCAACATTTGGATTTCAAAATAAGGGAGGTTTTTCCTGCTGTCTGGTTGATGAGGAGAGTTCTAAAAAACTATAAATATATAGAAATATTTTAACAGAAGTAACTGCATCTTTGGTAATTTAAGTTAATTTATTTCATTAAATATAATTTTATTAATATTTTTTCTTTGAAATCGGAGTTAAATTATTGTTCTTTTCTGGCTCTGCAAAATTATGGTCAAAAGTGTAAATTGTATAAGAAAAAAAGTCAAAGTTTTACCACAATCTGTTTCAAATTTATTTTAAAAAAAACAGTAATTTTATTTTTTTAGAGACAAAAATTAGCCATGAAATAATCTACAAATTTATGATAAAGTCTCAAATGTACAAGAAAAGTCAATTTTACAAGAGGAAATTATAAATTTGAGGAAAATGGTTTCAAATTTAGATAAATTTACAGCGAAAAGTAGAAAACTATAAGAAAACTATTATAAATTTTAAAGAAAAACCTCAAACCTTCAAGACTGAAGTCATTACTCAAGTTTTTAAGTGAGTGCTCTTCGTACCCTGAACTCTGCTAGAAATTTTTGGTTGACTGATATGTGTGTAATGGAATGTGTAGTTATAAAAAGAGATTCCTACTCACACATGTGGTTATTTAAAACGGGGTTGTGCACTTAAGTGTTTGACAGTTTACGTTTTATTCAGCTAAATGCACTTTGTGATGTGCCAAGGTTAGTTATGACCAGGTTGTAGTATATTTTATTTCAAAAGGGAAACAAATGTTAATGCTACTAACAGTGCACAATGAGTGAATGAAACACTATATAAGGTCCCACAGCTGACAGTGCATGTCAGAGCACAAACCAAGCATGAAGTCAAAGGAATTGTCTGTAGACCTCTGAGACAGGATTGTCTCAAAGCACAAATCTGGAGAAGGATACAGAAAAATTTCTGCTGCTTTGAAGATCCCAATGAGCACAGCCTCCGTCATCCGTAAATGGAAAAACTTCAGAACCACCAGGACTCTTCCTAGAGCTGGCCAGCCATCTAAACTGAGCAACTGGGGTGAAGGGCCTTAGTCAGGAAGATGACCAAGAACCTGATGATCACTGTCAGAGCTCCAGCATTCCTCTGTGGAGAGGGGAGAATCAGCAATTAGCAATCCACCAATCAGGCCTGTATGGTAGAGTAGCCAGACAGAAGCCATTCCTTAATAAAAGGCACATGGCAGACTGGGGTTTGCCAAAAGGCACCTGAAGGACTCTTAAGACCATGAGAAACAAAGTTCTCTGGTCTAATGAGTCAAAGATTGAACCCTTTGGCATGAATGCCAGGCATTGTGTTTGGAGGAAACTGTTGTGTTGTTCTTAGGACTTATTATTGTGTGACACGGGTGGTGGCTCCACCTTTCCGGTTCCGCCACCACCCGGAGTATAAGAGGGCTGTGCGGAAGAGGGACGGTCTCTTTGACATCAGCTCTGCCTGATGGGAGCGTCTGTACTGTACAGTGAGTCAATAATAAAGTTGTGTTCTGTTGTACCTCCAGCCTCATTATTGGTTCTTAGTTAAGGACATAACATTTGGCAACAAGGATAAAAGCATGGATACAGGAATTGCTAACATTCGGCCATTTTTGGAGGTTCCCGGTGAGCCGCCAGTCCCCTGGGTGAGGTGGTTCGCCACATTCCAAAATTATTTGGTGGCATTGAACCTCGGTGAACTGGAGAAATTACGAGCACGAGCAGTGCTGGCTCACAATTTAGGTATGGAGGGACAATGCATCCTTAGTACCTTGGGTGACAGTGATAGTTTTGAGGACGTGGTTGAGCTAATGGCGCATCATTTTCGCGCCCCTGAAAACATCATTGTCTGGAGGATTCCGTTTCAGCAGCGCCACCAGCAGACCGGCGAGTCTGTGCAACGGTATGTTGCGGATCTGCGTCAGTTGGCCGGGGACTGCCAGTTTAGAGCATTGGAGGAAAAGATGGTTTGTGACCAGTTGGCGGAGCACACACTTTGTTCGGCGGCACGGTCAAGGCTCATTACGCACTCCGGCGAACTGACATTAGCCATGGCTGTCGAGATAGCTCAGCAGTATGAAGCAGCGGACAAAACTATCACGTGACCTTGGTGAGAGAACTACACGCTACCAATTTGAATCACAGTCAATGGCGCAGGCTGTGGACCCGGACACCAATGATAATAAGGTCTGGCCCGGGATCGCCCAGGTCTTTGGGTTGTGGGTCCACCAAGCACCGTTATAAGGCTAGAGAGTGTCCGGCAAGAGGACAACGCTGCGGTAAGTACAGACTTCTGCATCATTTTGCCAGGGCCTGTAAGAGATTCGAGCGAGGGGAGCGACGACGCAAAGCGGATTCCCCTGCTACAACTCCCAAGGTCATCCACACCGTCCCCGAGCACCGATGGTCGTACGTACTGTGCGGTGAAATTAGACGGAGTGGAGGTGCCGCTGCTGATTGACACAGGTGCGGTGAGGTCCATGTTGAATTGGCCCACCGTGAGGAGTTTCTTCCCATACTATCGGATAAGAGGTCATTCAGCGTCGTTGTGTGGGTACAGTGGAAAGAGGTTGGCCAAGGTGGGCTCGGTGGAAATGACGGCCCGGTACAAGTAGGCAAAAGTGTCCAACCTGAAGTCCGTGGTGACCGCCAGTGGCAAGAATATTATGGGCTGTGACCTTTTTTATGGACTGGGATTCACTATCACCAGCGGTGTTGGAGAGGAGTGGTCAGGCCACTGTGGGACCGGCCGGTTACGCGAGTGGTGGACGATGCTGTATGGAATGAACCTTGGCCTAGTATTCTGGAAGATGAGCAGGACCAACCCCACCCAGGGCCATCGTGGGAGGGTTCCAGTGCCAGAGCCCAAGTTACCCTAGCTGAAGGAACTGGGCAGCACGGTGGGATGCCTGTGACGGCGGGTGGAGCCGAGTGGATGGCCCATTCTGCTTCTGGAGTTCGGTTGGGAGGTACCGAGAAGCAAGGGGTCACAACGGCTTTGCCGGCATTGAAAATGAAAGCGAGAGGGGCAGGACCGCCTGGCACGGTGAAACAACGTGCCACTCAGGGACACTGGAAGCCAAGTTGGGCTCCTCTGGGGGGGTCGCTGATGTGGTCCGACCCAGGGAGGAAGCCCAGATGAGAGGGGTTTGTGGCAAGCGCAAACAACAGGAGGACCAGAGGTGGCTGTAGGTGGTGGCTGTTAAGGAGGACGGCTACCTTCAGCTGTGTGACGGCTCATGGAGACATCCCAAAGAACTGCGGCGCACCAATGATGAGAAGGTGGTGTCTGGGTTTCGACGTGGGTCATCTCCGGGCGCGAAGAAAAGAAGATGCTCTGGACGGGACTCGCCTGACAGGTTTCCGGGGGGTGGTTTCTCTACTGGGACTGACTGGTAGTTGGAGCAATGTGTTTATTGCATGATGTTGGTCTGGGAGATAATTTGTTTCTATATATGTTCTATTAAGAGATTGTTTTATGTCTTATTCTAGGAACACAGCAGTTTTTTTATTTAATGGACTATACCGTAGCAAAGACAGCAGAATAATCCATCTGGCCGTGTGGGGGTTGAATGGTAGTCCACCTGTTCCCCCCTAGCTTTAGTTGTTTTTGCGTGCATAGTTAGATCTTAATTATTTCTGTTTGAGTTAGTGCGTGTTTCGGGTTCCAAATTGCGGTGGGTCTTAATTGTGTGTATGTGTTGGACCTTTTTTTTGGGGGGGGGGGGGGGGGGTTGTGTTGTTTTTTAGGACTTATTATTGTGTGACATGGGTGGTGACTCCACCTTTCCGGTTCCGCCACCACCTGGAGTATAAGAGGGATGTGCGGAAGAGCGACGGCTCTTTGACCTCACCTCTGCCTGACGGGAGCATCTGTACTGTACAGTGAGTCAATAATAAAGTTGTGTTCCGTTGTACCTCCAGTCTCATTACTGGTTCTCAGTTAAGGACATAACAGAAACCAGACACCACTCATTACCAGGGCAATACCATCCCTACAGTGAAGCATGGTGGTGGCAGCATCATGCTGTGGGGATGTTTTTCAGCAGCAGGAACTGGGAGACTAGTCAGGATAGAGGGAAAGATGAATGCAGCAATGTACAGAGACATCCTGGATGAAAACTTGCTCCAGAGTGCTCTTGAGTTCAGACTGGGGTGACGGTTCATCTTTCACCAGGACAACGACCCTAAGCACACAGCCAAGATATCAAAGGAGTAGCTTCAGGACAACTCTGTGAATGTCCTTGAGTGGTCAGCCAGAGCTCAGACTTGAATCCAATTGAACATCTCTGGAGAGATCTGAAAATGGCTGTGCACCGACGCTTCCCGTCCAACCTGATGGAGCTTAAGAGGTGCTGCAAAGAGGAATGGGCCAAACTGCCCAAAGATAGATGTGCCAAGCTTATGGCATAATATTCAAAAAGACAAGGCTGTAATTGCTGCCAAAGGTGCATCAACAAAGTATTGAGCAAAGGCTGTGAATACTTATGTACATGTGATTTCTTAGTTTTTTTATTTTTAATAAATTTGCAAAAATCTCAAAAAAACTTTTTCCATGTTGTCATTATGGGGTATTGTGTGTAGAATTTTAAGGGAAAATTCCTTTTTGGAATAAGGCTGTAACACAGGGGTCACCAACGCGGTGCCCGCGGGCACCAAGTCGCCCGCAAGGACCACATCAGTCGCCCGCAGGCCTGTTCTAAAAATAGCACAACTCGCAAGAGAGCTGCGTCTAAGATGTAATTTTTTCTGCCGCTATTTTTTAAAATCACATTTGCATTTATATAGATTTTAAAATGACAATGTCTTAAAAATAAGAAAAAAATGAAAATATGTTTATTATACGTAAAGTTAAGGTGAACTCTGACCTAGTTCAAAGGTCAGTATTGTGCGCATGACAAAACCTTCGTGCTTGTAGAGAGTAAGCTAGCGGGCAGTGAAGATGGTGAGCGGACTGCAGTTTCCTAGCCCAAAAACATGGCAAAAAAGAGACAGAAAATTTATCATTTTCAAAGTGAGCGGGAGGAAGAGTTCTTTTTTACTAGAGAGTAAGAGTTCTGTTTCATTTGTGGGGCGACTGTGGCGACGGCGAAGCGGCACTATGTGGAGCGACACTTGACTACGCGTCATGAAACTGCTGCCCACTCTCAGTGCTTGTTTAGCTTCTTCTCATGAAAGGACAGTGCTGGTTATTACTCAAGCATGATTCTTGGCAATAACTGTATGGATATAATTCCAGTGAAGAAGAACACACAAAAGTGTGTTTATTAAATGTAACAGATTTTGAGCAGAATTGCAGCAGATTTGTTCAGTTAAAAATGTGATAAGATTTATTTAATATGAAAGCTGATTTTTCTTAAATGTTGCATAACTTTTTCAAACATGGTTCAACATAGTTCATGAATTAAAAGGGTTTAGTTTTTTATGGTTAAAAGGGACTGGTGAAAACTGGACATTTTTTTTTAATGAAATGTAGAAGTGATCATCTGAACAATTGCTGAGATTAATAAAAATAAAGTGTTGAATATTGATCTTGTCTGTTACCCACTCTAAGTTATTGATAATTATTTATTTATGTATATATATATATATATATATATATGTGTATATATATATATATATATATATATATATATATATATATATATATATATATATATATATATATATATATATATATATATATATACACAACTTGTTATTTTAGAGGAGTGTGTCAAGCTGGTGTCCTTCACATGACTTGATACCCATGAAGTAGCTCTTGGTTTCAAAAAGGTTGGTGACCCCTGCTGTAACATAACAAAATGAGAAAAAAGTGAAGCACTGTGAACACTTTCTGGATGCACTGTATAACCCAAAATGAACTGGAACTGACATAAATCACTGCTGGAGTTTAATAGCAACAACAGCTTTTTTTTTTAAGCATGCATAGCTAAAATGGATGAACATAAACAGAACATAAAAGTGTGGTTCAGCATATTTACAAAAACCACACAACTAACAGCAAAGTCCTTACAATCTGAACTTAAGTGCTGTCATAATTATGTTGTCAAAACTAGAGAGCGATGTGATTCGATCACTGTGTTACGTTAGCATTACTGTCAATGACACTATACAATATAGTTATTTAAAAAATGTTTACCGGAGATGTGCATCAGACAGGACTATGTTAAATTCATGATTCTATACCACAAGAGTCCTCGCTTGACACGCTGTCTGGCTCATAACAACCAAAGGTCTGAGATGTTAGCAGTCTGCAGTATATTGATGTTAGCCTCCAGGAAGTGCTGTTTATCTCTCTAGCTGGCAACCGGTATGAGATTATAGTGAGTTGACAGTGAGTGTGACATCTACTGGCCAGGAGGTCAGAATCCTTTCTCTTGCACCTTTAAGTGAGCAAAAAAGTGAAGTTAAAACAAACAGGACCAGGTTTGGAGTAAAATATTTTATTGACACTGAAAAAGAATTCAAACATTTCTCTTGGAATGCTAATTTCTACAGAAACGTACAGACTGATGTCATCTGCATATATTGTTTTATCAGGATTTGATGTTTCAGAGCACAACAGTTTCATATAAATTTAACACATTTGCAATTTAAAATTGTGCAGCACATTAAAAAATCATCTGTGTTACAATTTTGGATCATTCCACATTTTGGTTAGAAAGAGAAGTGGCATAATTCTGTTTTTTTATTGTGACATAAATGCACTATCTGTGGTATAACAGAACAGCTGCATTCATCTGACAAAGAAAAAGAACCAGATGTGTTGTCATCCAATTGTTCTCATTTTCTTTTTGAGCCGGGTTATGGCTACAATTCAATGCATTTTCAGCTGATAAAATCTTGCAAAAATAACTTTATGACATGCAAACAAAGTTTAATGAAACATACAGTAATTTGTCAATAGCACTTGGACTACAAGCAGGCTGTAAATGGAAACCAGAATGTTTGCGCAATGAAGTGAAAATCTAGGCACTCATCATTAATTACAAGTCAGTAACTAGCTATCCTTTGTCTACAGCCATAAACATATTAATTCACACAGAAAGTAATTAAAAATTCAAATAAATAAAACAGGAAAGGGTTAACATATTAGCAAGTTTAATACTTGACTTTTATCTACAGTGTCCTTTTGGTTAATTTTACACCTACTTCCCAGCCAGCATGTCCATGTGGGCCCAACGATAGGCTTAAACTGGGCTGTCTTCTGGGTCCCATGTGGGTTTGTCCACCGGTTCCATGTTGGCCCCATCTGTGTTTGCCCACATGGACTTTACCTGTGGTACAGGTGAGCAGGCGATCTGTTTACCCACTTTAAGCCCATATGGGCCCCACATGGGTATAATGCAGGTGAGCAGGTTTCAGTAACACTTGTGCCACTGGCAAAATTATGCAAAAGTCACAAATTTATGAAAAAAAACGTGAAAATTTATGTGAAAAAGTAAAAATTTAGGAGAAAAAAGTTGCAAATTTACAAGAAAAAGTCACAGATTTATAAGTAAAAAGAATTGTTGCAAATTAACAAAAAAAGTAGCAAATGTATGTGTAAATTGAAAATTTATGAGAAAAAAGTCCCACATTAATGAGGAAAAGCTGTAAGTTTACTGTAGAAAAAAGTTGAAAATTTTTGTAGATGGTCCAAATTTACAAGAAAAATATTGTAAATGCAAAAAACTCACAAATTTACAAGAAAATAGCAAATTTACAAGTAAAAAGAATTGCATGATTACAGTAAAAAAGTGGCAAATTAATGAGAAAGTTCCAAAATTAAAAGAAAAAGTTAGCACATTTGCAAGAAAATGTCACAATTTTATAAGAAAAACTAACGTGTTTATGAGGAAAAAAGTTGCAAATTTACAAGGAAAAAATTACAAATTGACAGCTGGATCAGCGCAGCCTCTGCAGTGATGCGCACGTTGTACCAGTCTGTTGTGGTGAAGAGGGAGCTGAGCTTTAAGGCAAAGCTGTCGATTTACCAGTCAGTCTACATTCCACCCTCACCTCTGGTCATGAGTGTTGGGTGATGACTGAAAGAATGAGATCGTGGATACAAGCGGCTGAAATGAGCTTCCTCCGTAGGATTGCTGGACTCACCCTCAGAGACAGGGTGAGGAGCTCAGTCATCTGGGAGAGGCTCAGAGTAGAACCGCTGCTCCTCCACATTGAAAGGAGCCAGATGAGGTGGTATGGGCATCTGATTAGGATGCCTCCTCAACACCTCCCACTTGAGTGAGGTGTTTCAGGCACGTCCCTCTGGGAGAAGACCCCGCCGGGGCAGACCCAGGACTTGCTGAAGAGACTATGTCTCCCAGCTGGTCTGGGTACACCTTGGTATCCTCTCTGAAGAGCTGGAGCAGGTGGCCGGGGAGAGGGACATTTGGGCTTCTCTGCTTGAACTGCTGCCTCCGCGACCCAGACCTCCGGAAAAGCGGTAGAAGATGGATGGATGTAAATTACAAATTCATGAGAAAAAGTTTCAAGTTTACAGTCAAAAAATGTTGCAAATTTATGACAACATAGAATAGAATGGAAAAGGCTTTATTGTCATTGTACAGTTGTACACATTTCAAAATTTCAACAAAAATGTATCAAACTGGGGGGCAAGTCACAAATTTACAAGAAAATAGCAAATTTATGAGCGAATATTGAAAATAGGTGAGGAGGTAAAGTCCATGTGGACAAACACAGATGGCGCCAACACGGAACCCATGGACAAACCCACATGGTACCCATAACACAGCCCAGTTTTAACCTTTGGTGGGGCCCACATGGACATGTGGCTGGGTTACGCTCTACAGAAACTATGAAAATTCAAGGTGCTCCAAGTAAGCCTGTGAACGGTTTCTAAATGGTGCCTGTGGTCGATAATGGAACTACAGCAAGAGGAAAAAAAGCAAGCACGATCCCTGCGATACTGACCCGCAGTCCCTTATATGAGAGGGCTGTAGTTCCCATACTGGGCACAGGTGTCACTAAAAACATGAAACACAAAGGTCCCATGTTGTGCAAAAATGGTGACTTGCGTGAATTTTATCATGATGATTGCCAAAACTTAAAACCTAAAAGAATCACCAAAAAGACACAATATGGGACCTTTAAAACATTTGATATTTATTACAACACATGAGACTGGCCAGAAGTTTTGGAAATAGTTTGCATATAATGTTTTTAACATTCTCAATACTGTACAACTTACTACAGTGTAACTATATTTAAATAAAAAAACAAATGACAAGAAATATAAGACAGGATGTAAATACTTTAGTGCTCTAAAAAGTTACAAAAATTAAGACAAAAACGAAATATTTGCTTTAACCAGAAAATTTAAGAACACAAGACACATTTAAGATTTAAACAATATCTTCAGAGGTTTGTTAAAGACCAAAGCCATCAAAAAATAAAATAATATCAACCTTGAAGCTGAAACTGAAGTAAAATCTCTTGCTATTGACAAATGCTCAGTAATATTTGTTTTTTCAATACTTACTGCATCTCTACTGCTGTAGTGAATGCCTTGTAAAGTGCTAATGATGTTATCTCATTTTTAAATTGGTTAGTAATGCACTTACTAGAAATGTAAATGAAAGTGAAGAAATTTGCACCTTTTTTGTCACGTTTATTCATGTCCTCTATAGTCATTTTTAAAGTTTGATTATTTTTTCATGATTGCTTTTAGGATAAATAAAGAGTCAAAAACCAATGTTCAACATGGTGAAATTTGTACAGACATTTGCTAAAAAAATCTAAAAGACAGTTTGTTTAGTCAAACATTTGTGCTTCTCTGTCCGTCCTTGTTTTTTGTTCTTAACAGGTGGAACTGCTCATCTCACAAACAGGGTTCGCTACAGATAATCTGTGTGGCAATGGACACAGAAAAATGGATTAAAATCCTTTAATTTTTTGAGCTTAAAACTTGGAAGTTGTGCGTCTGCCTCGTTTTTGTACGCTGAACACTTTCACATTCTGTTTGGTCCAAGGTGGTTAAAGGTAGGAAAGAAATACAGCCCATAATTACATTATTAAACAATCAAGCGATATAAACATAATGAAGACATTGTTAATTTAATTATTTGTAGATTAAATATTTCACTGTTACAATTCTCTTTTGCTTCTTAAACACCAGTTTAATGTATCGCCAAGATCCCTTTAATGGTCCTTGAAGGGGTAAATGAATAGTTCGCTTTTTTTAAAAGCAATTTTTTCCACGTTAACTCCTTACTCATTCTGTGAATTTCATTAGAAATACCTAAAACAGGGGTCTGCAACCTGCGGCTCTGGAGCCACATGTGGCTCTTTTGCCCATAGCCACTGGCTCCTTGAGGCCTTGACAATAACTTCAAAACTTTCAGTAAAAAGAGCAGACAGACGTATGAGGAAAAAATTGTAAATTAACCAGAAAAATAACAAATTTGAAAGAAAAGCTGGAAATTTATGCCCAAAAATTCTCTCAACAAATTTGCAAGAAATAGTGACAAAATATCTGGGAAAAAAACCCCACAAATTTACAGGAAAAGTTATGATTTCTTTCAGAATAATGTTACAATTTATATGAAACATACAGTGAGAGAGCTCACTAAAATGAAAAAGTACCTCACAATTACAAAAGCATGATAACATTAGCATCAATGCTAATATTAGTGTGGTAGACTGCAAGTCTAAAATAGAACATTACTGGCACATGCCTCTAGGGGGAACTACCTGTATTGTTCAGCACTACTATGAAGGGGACACATTAGAATAAGAGTGTGAAAACCCCGCGCAGAATCCATGTTCAGTCTTGTTGTGTGTGTTACAGAATAAATGGCAGAGTTAGCCAAAGAAATAACTCAAGTGTGATCATTGCTACACGGTAGGATATCACACAATTGGCGACGAGGATTAAAAGAAAAAAATCAGCGGCGAGAAACAGAGAACATTGCAAGTGTGGCGAACTCAAGTGACTCCAGTAGTTCGAGTGCAAGTTCAGAGGAGGAAAAACGAGGTTTCCCCACCACGACGAGCGATGGCGGCTGTAATCGGAACGGTAACCCCTTTTGATAACTCGACTCAGTCATGGGAAGAATATAGTGAAATGTTGGACTTTTTCTTCCAAGCTAATGATATTGAGGAGCCAGACAAAAGGAAGGCTGTACTGTTGAGTGGAGTTGGTGCAACTACTTACAGTTTGTTGAGAAATTTAATAAGCCCTGCATTACCGAAAGATAAAACGTACGACCAGCTTACTGCTGAGCTTCAGAAGCACTTCAGCCCCAAACCGAGTGAAATCGTACAACGATTCAAATTTAATTCACGCATAAGGAGGAACACTGAGTCCATAGCAGAGTATGTGGCAGAATTGAGGAAATTAACACTGCACTGTGATTACAAAGACTCATTGGAAGAAATGTTAAGAGACAGACTTGTGTGTGGAGTGAATGATGACCGAATGCAACGGCGACTTTTATCTGAAACAAAACTCACTTTTGCAAAGGCTTTGGAATTATGCCAAGCGATGGAAACAGCATCTAAAGATGTGAGAGAGATGCAAGGGAAGCTAACAGAGGACACAGCAACGCATGTTCGTGTGCCTAAGACCCAAGTAGGTGTCCACAAAGTGTCGACTGACAAAACTCAGCACAAATTCCCCAGTTGTTATCGCTGCAAAGGCCAGCACAATGCCACCGAGTGCAAATTTGCCACTGAGCTGTGTCATAATTGTGGCAAGCGAGGGCACATTAAGAAAGCATGTAGAATAAAGGTGGACAGCGCACAGGTGCTGAAAGCGACAGTTAATGGGCAAAAGTATGAAAACAAGGGCCCAGGAAAGGAACAGCAAGCGAATCAACTGAGAGGGGAGGGAGAAAGTGATACAGAAGACATGGGTTTTCACACAATTTACAACACGTCAGAGGAGCTGACCAAGGTAGCGCCCATCACGCGTACCATGAATGTTAATGGAATGAAAGTAACATTTGAAGTTGATACAGGCTGTGGAGTAACCATATTAAGTAAACAGCAATATACACAACTGTGGAAGAAAACAGACACAGCAGAATTAAATCCCTGTTCATTAAAATTAAAAACATACACAGGAGAGAAGCTAGACGTGCTAGGCATGGCACAAGTGAAGGTGCAGCACGAAAACAAAGAAAAGGACTTACCTGTAGTAGTAGTTGGGAGCGAAGGACCAAATCTACTAGGGCGAAGTTGGCTACAAGAACTGGCCATGATGGATCAGTTGGTGAATAAAGTGGAATCTCAGCCCAAATTGCAGCTGGAGGAGATCCTCGAAAGACACGCTGAGGTGTTCAAAGAAGGCGTAGGACAGCTAAAAGGTGTCACTGCAAAGATTAATGTGGACAAGGAGGCCCAACCACGATTCTGCAAACCCCGACCGGTACCCTATGCAGTCAAGCCACTGGTCGAAAGCGAGCTACAGAGGCTGCTGGATGACAAGATCGTTGAGCCAGTGCAGGTTGCAGAATGGGCGGCGCCCATAGTCCCAGTGAGAAAGCCGGATGGCTCCATTAGAATATGTGGAGATTACAAACTCACTGTCAATCGAGCATCACGGGTGGATCAGTATCCAATTCCTAAAGTGGAGGACCTCTTCGCACAGCTGAATGGCGGCCGACACTTCACGAAATTAGACATGAGTCACGCCTACCAACAAGTAGTCCTGGAAGAAGAATCAAGAAAGTATGTAACCATCAATACACACAAAGGCTTATATACCTACACACGCTTACCATTTGGAGTAGCTTCCAGTCCTGCTATATTCCAGAGAACTATGGAGGGCATCCTAGGTGGAATTCCGAATGTTGCCATTTATTTGGATGACATCCTTTGTACAGGACCAAATGAACAAGAACATCTGAAAACGCTGGAGGAAGTGCTTCAACGGTTGGAGAAAAGCGGTCTGAGGTTGAAAAGAAGCAAGTGTGAGTTCATGGGAAAAGAGGTGGTGTTCCTAGGCCACAAGATCAACGCCAGTGGTCTACACCCTCTAACAGACAAAGTGGAAGCCATTGCGGAGGCGCCTGAGCCACAAAATGTTACTGAGTTAAAAGCCTACCTGGGCTTGTTGAACTATTACCATAGGTTCCTCCCAAAGCTCTCCACGCTGCTGGCACCACTACATACCTTACTTAAGAAGGAAGAAAAATGGTCATGGGGGGTCAAGCAGCAGAAGGCGTTTGAAGAGTCCAAAGCGCTACTTCAGTCCTGTAGTGTGTTAGTGCACTATGATTCAAACAAACCACTCATCCTGGCGTGTGACGCATCACCCTACGGTGTGGGTGCTGTACTCTCTCATCGTATGGAGGATGGCTCAGAGAGACCCATAGGGTTCGTCTCAAGAACTCTTAGTGCAGCTGAGAAAAACTACTCCCAGCTAGACAAGGAGGGCCTTGCAGTAGTATTTGGTGTAAAAAAATTCCACAAATACCTGTACGGGAGACAGTTCGCTATAGTGACTGACCACAAGCCACTAATTTCACTGTTCAGTGAAATGAGAGCCATACCCCAGATGACATCTCAGAGAATTCAGAGATGGGCCGTTACATTAGCAGCGTATGAGTACACCATCGTTTACAAAGCCGGACGGGACCATACGAATGCTGACGCGATGAGTAGGCTACCCTTGGATGGAGGAAGAGACAGCACGCCTGAGGAGGAGGAGAGAGTGCTATTGTTTGAAGATATTGGCGTGCCCCTGGTGAACGCACAACAAATAAAGAAGTGGACAGACAAAGACCCTGTTCTAGCAAGAGTGCGAGAATACATCTTGCGAGGATGGCCGAAGATGAACAGTCCTGAGTTCATTCCCTATGCCAGACGACAGGATGAGCTCAGCACCCAGGAAGGTTGTATCCTGTGGGGAGGACGCGTGGTTGTTCCACCACCTGGTAGGAATGCCTTACTGCAACAACTACACCAAGCACACCCTGGCATCACTCGCATGAAAGCGTTGGCGAGGAGCTACATGTGGTGGCCCAACATGGATGCAGAGGTGGAGGCGCTTGTGAAGTCATGTGCGGCATGCCAGGAGAACAGGAACAGTCCTCCAGCAGCCCCACTACATCCCTGGGAAGTTCCAGATAAACCATGGAGAAGAATTCACATTGACTACGCAGGTCCATGGATGGGAAGAATGTTCCTGATCATAGTTGACGCATACTCAAAGTGGATCGATGCATATTCTGTGAGTAGCTCTACTTCTACTGTTACCATTGAATGTCTTAGAAAGAGTTTCAGCCAACATGGGCTACCTGAAATCATAGTATCAGATAACGGTACATGTTTTACGAGTGAACAGTTCCAAGAGTTTTCTGAAAAGAATGGCATACGTCACATCACGACTGCGCCATACCATCCTTCTTCTAACGGCTTAGCCGAGAGGGCCGTGCAGACGTTCAAGTCACTCATGAAAAAGATGACAGGAGACTCTATTGAAACCCGAATGTCGAGAGCTCTGTTCAGCTATCGAATAACACCCCAATCTACAACTGGCAAGTCACCAGCTGAGCTGTTGTGTGGAAGGAAGTTGAGGTCAACATTTGACTTAATACATCCAGACTTCAGAAACAAAGTGCATGATAAACAAGAGAAACAAAAAGGTTATCATGACATGCATGCTAGAGAGAGAATACTGAGAGAAGGAGACGTGGTCTACACCCGCAACTTTGGCTCAGGACCAGCCTGGGTACCAGGAGAAATAACAGAAAAGACAGGCCCTGTGTCATTCAAGGTGACATTAGGTCATGGACAAGTGGTGAGGCGACACATCGACCAAGTTCGTGGTAGGAGCTCCATTCCCCTGCCGATGGCACCAGAGGTGTTGTCTGACACCCATCCTGAGGAGAGCATCAACGAACCACCACTTCAGGTGAAACCTGAGGTAACCGTCTCTGCAGATTCTACGGGCAGCACTGCAGCAGCCGAAACAGTGGAGCAGTCTGAGTCTTCACCTGCAGTTGGCTCACCCGCCGTGAGAAGATCTCAGCGAGCTCGGAGAGCTCCAGACTACTTGAAGGACTATACTTAGTCAGTAGTGAGTTCCCCAGCCACAGGACAAGAATGCGTCCTGGAACCTCACTGGGATGCGGTAGTCAAACCAAATCCCCAGTTAGACTGTTATGTGTGTTATACATGTGAAAAAAAAAAAAAAAAAAAAGAAAGAAATTATGTGTATGACACATGTGTTTAAGAAATTAAAAAGTAACTGTGATAGTTCAGGGTTAAATTGGAGTTCCAGGATGTCTAGTAATTGGCTAGTGTAATTAAGAGTAGTTTAATCTAGAGGGGAGGGATGTGGTAGACTGCAAGTCTAAAATAGAACATTACTGGCACATGCCTCTAGGGGGAACTACCTGTATTGTTCAGCACTACTATGAAGGGGACACATTAGAATAAGAGTGTGAAAACCCCGCGCAGAATCCATGTTCAGTCTATATTATGTGTGTTACAGAATAAATGGCAGAGTTAGCCAAAGAAATAACTCAAGTGTGATCATTGCTACACGGTAGGATATCACAATTAGCATGTGGATATTAGCATGTAAACATTAGCATGATAACTTATGAAGTGGCTGCATAATAATGTTAGCATATTAATGTTAGTATTGATGCTAACAGTTTTCAGCATTCTCAGAGGAGCTCGCTGTGGACAACACCGTATACTGTGGAGTGTGTAAATGAAGAGGCATATTCATTTCAGACGATTTATTACACACTCACATCTCACAAGCAAAGAACAGACTGACTGGTCACATCAAGCATTCCTCTCTCTATATCAAGTCACACTTCACAAGGATCAAGGCACATCCTCCTCACAGCATGACATCTACACTATACTTCACTCAACCCCCTCTCACCCACTTGGGCATTGTTCTCCCATGTGTGTTCATTGTCTCTGTCTAAGGTGTGAAATAACCTGAGGCCCATACCACCAGCGTTCTTCAGCATGCTCTTAACTTACACAAAACTTATCCATAACTGATTTGACGTATGCCAGCGTATTCTCCAAATTTTTCATACATTTGGCAAATGCTGCCTAAATCATCTAGGTGTGACAAGGCCTTTAATCCCAAAATTAGTGTTAGGATGTTAATGTTAGCACTGTGGAGAGTGCAAATAACGGAGCCAGACTTGCGCAGCAGACGACTTTATTCACTCTCACTTCAGTCATACACAGAAAAGCATCTTTCCAATACACCAGGGTCTCTCCTTTTATATCATCCCTCTATCTCCCATCTGCATGAAATCTCGCATCACAATACATTCAACCATTCTCCCCCCACTGTCCCCCAGCTACTCCTTCCTGCTACGTCACCATAATCTCTCCCATCTCAATACCTATCGTCCTCATCTGTCTACCCTCTGCATCCAGTCTGAGATGATTATCCCAGCGTCTACACCCCCCCCCCCCCCGAATCTCAGACCGAGTTTCAATCCTCACGTCCTTTTGGCTTCAGTCTCCTCCCGTATCTGCTGTAACGGGGGTTCTCCGCCTCAGCGGGGCTGCTGTGCCAGTGGGGGGCTCCTGGGGGTGCGTCTGTCTGCGGGTGGGCAATGGCGAGGGGGGGGGAACCTTCGACTTGCCCGTGTGGCTGCTCTGATGAATCGTTTACCTGGGGAGTTCTCCGTGGGGGTCTTCCACGCCGAGGGGCCCGAGCCAACATCACTTGCTCGTCCGCCACTACAAAGGCGGGCTTAAGTCTGTCTATGCATATTTTCTCCCGACGACCCCTCAAGTCTAACAAAAAATGTTTGTCCCCTGGTTCCAGCAGTCTGAACGGGCCATCGTAGGGTGGGTGCAATGGGGGGCGGTGGGTATCGTGCCTGACAAACACGAACGCCGCGTTCTTCAAAGTTTTTGGCACAAAAGCGCGTAGAAAACAGTGGTGGGCCGGGCCCGGCAGCGTGCCTGTATCTGCGCTATGCTGCAAACGCTGATATGGACGGTTGTCCGGCGTGGGATTATCTGGTAAAAATTCCCCGGGGAGCCGCAGTGGCTGAGAAAAAACAAGCTCCGCCAGGGAAGCCTCTAAATCCTCTTTTGGTGCGGAACGCAACCCTAACAAAACCCATGGCAACCGGTCTACCCAATTTGCATCCATCAGCAAAGCCCTGAGCGCTGATTTCAGTGACCTATGGAAACGCTCGCATAACCCATTGGCCTGTGGGTTGTACGTGGTTGTGCGATGAATTGCGACACCCAGGCTACAGGTCATCGTGGACCAGAGGTCAGAAACAAACTGAAGGCCCCTATCAGACGTGATGTGCGACGGGATGCCAAAACGTGCCACCCATGTTGTCCAAAAAGCACGTGACACGTCCGCGGACGCGGTTGCCACCAGTGGGACTGCTTCTGGCCAGCGTGTGGTGTGGTCCACCACTGTCAGAAGGTGCGTGCACTCCTGCGATGGCAGGAGGGGGCCCACGAGGTCCACGTGAACATGGTCGAACTTCTTAGCCGGTATACGAAATGGCTCCAAAGGAGCCTTCGTGTGTTTGTGTACTTTTGCTCGTTGGCACGCTACGCAGGCTGCCACCCACTCTTTCACTCGTTTGCGCAGGCCTGGCCAAACAAACTTCGCTCCCACCATTTTGACTGACGCACACACTCCTGGGTGTGCCAGAGCGTGAACTGACTCAAACACTTGGCGGCGCCAAGCAACTGGGACCACCGGGCGCGGGCGTCCCGTGGAGACGTTGCAGATTGGGGGGGGAGGCTGCCATCTTGCAATATTCTGCTCTCTAGCCTTAACCCTGTTGGTCCAGACTGGAGCGCACACACGTCCGCATCACCAATCTGCTCTGCAGCCATGGCTGTATAATTTATCCCTACGCAGACCAGGGGCCACTACTGCGCGCGAGAGGCAGTCCACCACCACATTCAGTTTACCTGACACATGCTGAATATCGGTCGTAAACTCCGAGATCGCGGCCAGCTGTCTCTGTTGCTGGCCCGACCATGGTTCCGAAACCTTGGCCATCGCGAACGTTAGCGGCTTGTGGTCCACGAACGCAGTGAAGCTGCGCCCTTCCAGCCAGAACTGGAAGTGGCCAGCAACTCTCTGTCGAACGCGCTGTATTTACGCTCACTGTTGCACAAAGCCCTGCTGAAAAAAGCGAGCGGCTGCCAAGAACCGGCGACACGTTGCTCCACGACGGCCCCTATGGCCACGTCCGAGGCGTCGGTTGTGAGAGCTATCTGGGCCGCCGGGTCCAGGTGCGCCAACAGTGCGGCATTTGCCTGGGCTGTTTTAACCTCAGAGAAAGCCTGCTCCCGCTCCGGAGTCCATTCGACTCTGTCCGCCGGTTTCCGTTTCTTGAGCGTGGCGTACAATGACTGCATGAGCTGAGCTGCGTGGGGGAGGAACCGGTTATTAAAGTTAACCATCCCCCAAAACTCTTGCAGCGCCCTGACCGTCTAAGGCCGGGGAAAATTCGCCACGGCGCGCACCTTGTCAGGCAAGGGTATCGCTCCGTCTGGTGAGACGCGGTGCCCCAAAAAGGCAATCCCCGTCATGCCGAACTGGCATTTCGCCGGGTTGATTATTAACCTGTGCTCTTCCAACCTCCGGAAAACCGTCCTGAGGTGGGTTACGTGTTCATCCTCGGACGCGCTGGCCACCAGGATATCATCCAGGTAGACAAACACAAATGGCAGATCGCGCAACAATGCATCCATCATGCGTTGGAATGTCTGTGCCGCGCCTTTTAATCCGAAGGGCATGCGTAAAAACTCAAACAAGCTAAATGGAGTTATTACCGCTGTTTTGGGTATGTCCTCCGCGCGCACCGGGACCTGGTGGTAACCACCGACCAGGTCTATTTTAGAAAAAATGCGTGCCCCGGCGAGGTGAACGGAAAAATCCTGAATATGGGGAATCAGGTAGCGGTCGTGCGCTGTGGTGTTATTCAATCTGCGGAAATCTCCACACGGTCGCCACGATCCTTCGGGACCATGTGTAGTGGGGATGCCCATGCGTTGTTTGAGCGCCTGATGATGCCCAACCTTTCCAAGTTGGCAAACTCCTCGCACACTATGGCCAGTTTAGCTGTGTCCAGGCGCCGAGGTCGTGCGAAAACGGGCGGCCCAGTGGTGGTGATAAAGTGTTCCACCCCGTGTTTAGTGATGGCCGCTGAAAATGTTGGGACCGTGAGTGCTGGGAACTGAGTGAGCAGTGTGTGGAACTTACTGCCTGGAGCTGTGACGTTGGCTAGTATTATTGGCCCAGCCCCTCGAGCTGTACAGGGGAGAGAATCAAAAGACACTGCATTAGCCAGGCATCTGTTAGCAATATCGACTAGCAACCCGTGTGCACACAGAAAATCAGCTCCCAAGATTGGGAAACTCAGTGCTGCTATGACGAAAGTCCATACATATGGCCATGTAGGGATAAAGTCAGTGTTCTCTCACCAAAAGTCCTAACTTCCGAGCTGTTTACGGCTACCAGCTCGGGGCCGCTAGCTCCCGCTAGCCGGTCGGCGTAGGACGGCAGGATGAGGCTCTTTTGGGAGCCGGTGTCTACGAGGAACAGTCTCCCCGAGCGCAAGTCCGTCACGTAGAGCAGCTTGTTCTCTTCACTGGCGGTCGCAGCTGCTACTGACTGCCGGCCTTGGCGTTTCCCGAACGCTTGAATTGGCACGGTGGCACACATCTGTGTGCGTTCTCTCCAAAGCAGCGGTGGTAGAAACAGAGCGTGTCTCTCTGGCGCTTCCTGGCCCCCGCTGCCGCTACCGTCACCGGCTCCTCGCCTCCGCTGGTCGTCTTGCTGGGTTCCAACGCCGCCGCGTTCACTGTGAGGGCTCTGGTGGTGAGGATGAGCCGATCTGCCTCCTGGGCTAGCACACGGTAGTCACGCGTGGCCAGCAGCGGCGAGTTGGCCAGGACCGCTCTTGCCTCTGTTGGGAGGTTCTGGAGGAAAAGGTGGGCAAATAGAAAATGCCCGTCGTCCGTGCCCATCAACGCCAACATCTTCTCCATCAGTTCGATCGCCGACCCATCTCCTAACTCGGAGCGCCTCAGGAGCCTCTCTGCTCTCTCACAGTCCAAGAGCATATAGCGCCGGGTCAGTGCGGCCTTGAGAGCCCCGTATTTATCGTGGGCTGGAGGCTGTTGAAGCAGGCTTGCTACTTGCTGAGACATGCGAGCGTCCAGCGCTGCGACCACATAGTAATATCTGGTGTCGTCTGCCGTTATTCCCCGGAGGGCAAACTGAGCCTCGGTGTGGTGGAACCAAGACCGCGGGTCGTGCAGCCAAAAGTTCGGTAGTTTGACCGAAACAGCACACGTGTTGCTGGGGCTTTCCGTGCGGGCTGTCTCTGGGATGCTTGCCACGTTGCTGGGGCTTCCCGTCCGGGCCAACTCCGGGGTTCTTGCCTCGTGTTCCATAATTCGTCAAGGGTCACCAGTGTGGAGAGTGCAAATAACGGAGCCAGACTTGTATAGCAGACGACTTTATTCACTCTCACTTCAGTCATACACAGAAAAGCATCTTTCCAACACACCAGGGTCTCTCCTTTTATATCATCCCTCCATCTCCCATCTGCATGAAATCTCACATCACAATACATTCAACCATTCTCCCCCCAATGTCCCCCAGCTACTCCTTCCTGCTACATCACCATAATCTCTCCCATCTCAATACCTATTGTCCTCATCTGTTTACCCTCTGCATCCAGTCTGAAATGATTATCCCAGCATCTACAGCACTAACATTAGCATTGATCATAAAAGCCTAGAGAGGTCAGTCCACCAAAACTCACAGACCGGCCAAGAAGGGCATTAATAAGAGAGGCAACAAAGAGATGCAAGGTAACCCTGAAGGAGCTGATAAGCTCCACAGCGGAGACTGGTGAATCTTGTCCATAGGACCACTCGGGCTACATGGAAAAATGGGCCAGACAAAAAGTCAATACTTAGAGGAAAGAATAAGAAAGCACATTTAGAGTTTGCCAAAAGCCATGTGGGAGACATGTCTTTTGGCAGACATGAGATTTGTCCTTCAATTCACATATTAAATTTGTTTCTAAGACTGCCTTCTATCATTTGCGTAATATTGCCAAGATTAGGAGCATCTTGTCTCAGAGTGATGCTGAGAAGCTGATCCACGCTTTTGTTAGCTCGAGATTAGATTATTGTAATTCTTTATTATCAGGCTGTCCTAAAACATCTTTAAAAAGTCTTCAGCTGATCCAAAATGCTGCAGCAAGAGTTTTAACAGGTACTAGAAAGAGAGATCATATCTCTCCGGTTCTGGCCTCCCTTCATTGGCTTCCCATAGAGTTTAGAATTAAGTTTAAAATCCTTCTTCTTACTTACAAAGCTCTAAACAATCAGGCTCCTTTTTATTTAAAAGATCTGATACTACCGTATCATCCTAACAGAGCACTACGCTCCCAAAATGCAGGATTACTTGTAATACCTAGAATCTCCAAAAGTACAATGGGAGGCAGAGCCTTCAGTTATCAAGCTCCTCTCCTGTGGAATCAGCTGCCAATCTGGATTCGGGAGTCAGACTCGATCTCTGTTTTTAAGAATAGGGCTAAAACCTACCTTTTTGATATAGCCTACAATTAGGGAGGGATCATGTGTTTCTGAACCCTCCCTTAGTTATGCTGCTAATAGGTTTAGTCAGCCGAGGGACCTCCAGTAATGCACTGGGCCTCACTCCTTTCCTCACTCTCTATGAAATATTTTTTTTTTTGCTGGTCATTAACATTTGTTTGTTCTCTCCCATAGATTGAGTCCCCATCGTGCTGTTTGCTCTCTACATGTCTGTTCTTTTCTTCTTCTCTATCCCCTCACCCCCCAGCCAGTCGCAGCAGATGACTGCCCCTCCCTGAGCCTGGTTCTGCTGGAGGTTTCTTCCTGTTAAAAGGGAGTTTTTCCTCTCCACCGTCGCCAAGTGCTTGCTCACAGGGGATCGCCTGATTGCTGGGGTCTTTCTGCAACTGTGGGGGTCCCCCCTACAGTTGATAGTGCTATGAGATGACTGCTGTTGTGAAATGGCGCTATGTAAATAAAGTTGAATTGAATTGAATTGAGACTCCCTAAGCATGTGGAAGAAGGTCCTCTGCTCAGGTGACAGACAAAATGGAACTTTTTAGCCATCACGGAAAATGCTGTCTGATGCAAACCCAACACCATCCCTACAGTGAAGCACGGTGGTGGCAGCATCATGCTGTATGGATTTTTTTTTTTCAGCTCTGCCAAAAGCCTTTCCTGTACCCGCTGTTGCGAATGTATGTTGAAATGACCTGGATTATTCAAATCTGGAGAAATTTAATCGTGTATAACATGTGTAGACAAATATGCTGCTGTGTATTATCCATAAAGTAGTAACAACTATACCACTGCTGCACTGAGGGAACACTGGATGGGTAGGGGGTTAATTAAAGTTCATTTCAATACAATAAATAATTTAGCAGAGAGGATCGTTAGAACCATTGATTTCATTATTGTATGGAAAACAGTAACACTGAAGGAGCTGCTAAAATAGAACAGTTGGATAATTTGTTTGGAATTGTTGACAAATATTCCAACCTCTCAAACTGGTATGCAGGACAGGAAGCTTACCATTTTGTCACCTATATTTAAATGAAACCGATTTCTCTATATATAAACACCATCTCCTCTTATAGTATTGCCCTGTTAAAAAAAGAAACGCAAACTCAAGAAAACAACGTTGAAAATAATTGTAAGGAGCACTGCATCTGCTTTCAAAGAATGATTCAAGTAAACTCAGGAAACTGAATAGAATGGCTCACTGCCCTCCTCCCGTGATCCCGCTAGAACTACAGGAACCCAGGAACCAGACCACATTTGTACATGTTAAAGAGCACCACGCTTTACTTACAGGGCAGGTAAAGTGCAGCTGAGCTTTGTCTGTATTTCAGTGCTTTGAAACAACCATCCACCATTGTCGTAAATCCACTGATGCCAACCACCTCCAAGCTTTCCATTTGTCAAGGAAACAATACTTGCCATCAACAAAGAGGCACTGCCTTCGGATTCTGGTGGCAGACCATGTAGGAAGACCTTGGTTTTTGTCCCGTAATTCAGACACTTGGCACATCACAGTGAGGTTTCACGGGAGAAGCTGAAGGAGGGCTCCAGCTTGACTCCGTTGGTTTGCTTTTCTGACGGGTAGTCGTGGGGACAGTCGGTGGGAAGCTTGGAGGAAAGAGAAACATCTAAGTTTAGAAGGCAACCTTAGAAAACAGTGAACTAGGAGATGTGGTGTCCTTTTTCTTGTCTGCTGGACTGGATGTGGTGAACAATGATTATGTCTACATTTCTGACCGCACAAACGAACCAAAATGACAAGTTATCACACTTTTAAAATGTAGAATAATGGTATTTTTCAAATTATTTGGAAAACCTGATGGCCAATGACAGCTTTTTCTGGCCCGACTCTTAGCTTGTGGTCTTTGACCTACGCCTTGAACTTGATCACAACCTCGCTGCAGAGCCACCTGAGGATCATTGCGCATCACTTTGTGTGAGCACTGGTGCAATTGCCTAGATGGAGTGGTGACTTCTGTGAAATCTGGATGAAAGATGGACACGGCACAATGGCATTAGCTCACCTGGCCTTCACTGCAAAAAAGATACCTGGTACAGTTCTGTGCTTCTCTTAGGCCAATAATGTTGATCTAAAAGTGTCATTCTTGTGCATACCACCAAATGGGGCCATGTACACAATTAAAACCTTCCAATGAGCTGCTAGAGCCACTCTGAGAGGTACACCTAGTAGCACAACTTATTTGAAGACCCACCTGAGGATCACTGTGTGTCCGTTTGGTGAGTATGGGCCAGTTGCCTAGATGGAGTAGCAGTTCCCACGAAATGTGGCCCAACAGACACAAGGTCAAGACATCTGGTTATTTTACTTTCACCAGAATGAGCTAAAAGTGTGCTTCTACCTTGTATAGTTGGGTGCTTCGTTCAGACCAAAAATGTAGCTCTACAAGTGTTATTCTTGTATGTACCACCAGATGGAGCCATTTAGTCAATTAAAATCCTACCAAAGGGCTATGACGTACAGGCAGCAGCCCAGAAAGGAGAGGGACTATATACACCCAAGGCGCAGAAATACAAAAGGAAGAAAACACATTAAAGTCTCAGATTACCTTGTTAAAAAGATCAAAAAAGACCATCAATGTGGCACTGAATCCCCATCAGTATGCATATGGGAAGAACTGCTCTACAGCGAATTCCATCTCTTATACTCAGCGTAATACACCTCATTGGGGTACACCACATTTTAGATCTATTTTATCTGTTTTTGTATCTTTTTTTATCATCTTAATTTCTTATTTAATATCCATGCAGTGTCTTGTTTTATTGGTATTGTATCTTACTGTGTCTTTTAATTATTAGTGTTTATATATATAAGATAAGATAAGGTAAGATAAGATAAGCCTTTATTAGTCCCACAATGGGGAAATTCCAGGATTGCAACAGCACAGGGATAGCAACACTCTGAGCAACAATCAGAAGGCAAGAAAAAAAAAATATATGCTGCTAACCAACCCAGAGCATCGGCGTAAATCGCTGTCCTCCCCAACCTGGAAAAAATACAGTGAACTGCAGTGTTTTTATTGTAAATTTGCAACTTTTTTACTCGTAAGAGTCTCAAAACTGATCTGATGAGCCTGATTTGATTTAAAAGGTTTTTGGCAAAGCACAGCAAGCTGAAAAAAGTGTTGAGTCTGTGCTTAGAGAAAGAAAGTGCTTTACAGCCTTCTATGTTTAAAGGACAATTGCTCTGGACAAATGCCAGGAGGAAAGTAGAGACAGGGTCAAGAATCTGTCTTCGTTCTAAGGTCAGATTAATTGGCACCAGTTAGGGAAAATAAAACACTGCACAGAGAGACAGTCGGACGCCTCTAAAGGGCACTTGGTGTAGAGAAAGGGACAGAAAATGGTGGAGCCAAGTAAAGGATAAGTAACGGAAAATGCAGAAGGCCCCTAATTTTGAAAACTAGTTTCATTGTGCTATTCAGTTGGATTTATTTCCCCAATTTTTGTAAATAACTAGCACCCCCAACAGCACACAGATATTGCGCCAACATTGGCCTGATGTACCAAGTACCAACATTGTCTTACCAATGTGCAAATGACCTCTATAGGGTATATTCCCACTGTAAACTTGCCAACGTTGGCCGGACGTATAAGTGCTGTTGGGGACGGAAGATAATGAAAACAGCAGAATTACTGTTCTTTCACTCAAAATTTAAGACCTTTCCTTTAGGTAAAGATGTAGCCATTCACTGTGACAAACCCCACTATCTTAACTATTGTCAGCTCTGGATCTTGATGGACTTACCGGCATTTGGTGGTTGCTGTCGGCTCCAATGTTGACATTGTGTCTTTTCAGTTCTGACTTAATTAAGGCTAAAACACAAAAAGAGATCAAATTACAGACCTATTATTTGTCTGCACACACTCTCACATAACCAGAACCTCTGCCTACCAGTGAGCAGTATTCCCAGAAACATCCAGGCGCAGAGGAAGAGGTTTCCTGCCAGAGAGCTGTAGTCTGTCGTCAGTTTCCCTTGAATCAGAGTGAAAATGATTCCAAATATCTGCACATAGAAACACACACACAACAAATTTTAGCAATTAACTGCTGACGACAACAAATACAAGATAGGACTTTCAAGGTATACCCACCACAGAGGCATTTATAACCCTATTTAGAAAATGATATGCAAAATCTAGAGCACCAGAGACGTTTTCTGTACATTTATTGTTTATATAAAATGAAAGAAAGTACAAAGTACCTGAGCAAAAGCATTGAGGAGTCCTGATGACGTCCCTTCAGATTCCGGGTAGGTGATTTCCACCCCAAACTCAAAGCCCAGAGGAAGGTACCCAGTCATGAAGAAGCTGACACAGAAATTATTTACCCCAATGTTTAGTTGGAACATATATCTGACAGCCATGTTCAAAACAAGATTAATGATTCCTATCACTGAGTAGATTTCTTGACATTTTAAACTTTAAAGTGACACTCTGGTGAAAAACAAGGGTTTTTTTTGTTGTTAACATGTCTGTAACATGTTTTTTGACTTACAAGACATATCAAGAGCAAACTCACTCTTATGTGTCATTTCTGTGTTTTTCTACTGTGAAAGTTCAGTTAAGCTCCTCCCCCTTCTAAAAGGCAGACAGACTGTTTTTGTGATGTCACTATAACAGAACCAATCAGGACTAAGCACTGGGTATGGTCTCAGGGGAAGAGGGCGGAACTAAAGAGTGGTTAGCCGCCAGTGCCAGTTAGTATTTCTGCACAGCTGCTTTGAAACCTTGACCCAAATTAAGATGAGTTTCACCATTAAACTGCTTTTAAGGACTGATGCAGTTATCCTGGGCCACCGTACATACAAGTGAGCATGTCGTTCAACCAGTAAGTCTGTATTTTATCCCAGGATTTATTCTGTTTCTGTAATGTAGCGCTAGCTGCCATTAGCCTTTAATGCACCTGACACTGCAGTCTACCAACGGTACGATTTTATGTGCAGTAAATGTCAAAGCCTTGTGTGACATATGTAATGTGCTAGAGGCAAAATTATCCACAAATGTCCAGATAAGCCTGGATATATTTAAGATGCTGCACATGTTGATTTGTTTGTTCAGACTTTTTTTTTTGAGAGACACTGTTGCATGTAATAGACAGGAGGAGAAAAGAGATGTAATCAGGTGGGGTCGTCTGACACTTTTGCCCCGATACAACGTAAAATACTGGAATGAATGTGTAGTGTCGTTTGGTGACTGCCTCTCCGCTGTGTTCTGTGCTTTCCCGGTGCATGTGTGGTTGCATGTGATACACAACTGATCTGGTCGTTCCTCTAAACCACAGGTGTCAAACTCATTCCATGGAGGGCCAAGACCCTACATGTTTTACTTCCACCCAGTGTCTTCAACAGGTGATTTCTCTGAATTTCTTCCCACTGATTGCTGATCACTGAAAACACCTGCTGAAGAGACTGGGTGGAAGTAAAACCTGCAGGGTCTTGGCCCTCCATGGAATGAGTTTGACACCCCTGCTCTAAACAGTCATGGTGGTGTTAACTTTTCAAGTTTTGGATGTTATAGGTGTGTGAGCACCAGTGGGGACTTGTGTTGTGCTTCTGGGTGGCCGTATGTAGCTTGTGTAAAACAAGACATGATACCTTTTTAGACAATGTATAGTTGTTTTAAGGGGATCTAAGGCCTTTACATACTCCACAAGAACAGAATTTTTTTTTCTTTTTCTTGAGGTGGCAAGAACAAGAACAAAGTTCTTTCTGGCCAGGACATTATCCTTCACAAGAAACTCAAGTGCAGAACTCCTGGGAAATTCACATTTCTGACCAATCACACAATAGTTCTTGGACACCATCGAAGAAAAAAGTTCTGCCACAATGATGTGTCAAGAACTCCCAAACCAGGGCTGCAAGAACAAAATGATGTCATCTTGTTTTTGAAGCCCGGGGAGAGAGAACAAATGTCTCTGTTCTTGCGGAGTATGTACATATAGGCTTTCATATCTACTGCAGGGCATCTTTAAAAGAAAAGAAGAATGGACTGTAAACCTGCACTTTATTTGTGAACACACATCTATATATTTACATGTAAACATCTACATGGGGCTTGGCTCATATTATCGGCAGGTTTGTTTAAAACTACAACAATGAAAGGAAGAGACAGCAGCGCGGTAGTGTGACGGTAAAACTGCAGCCTGAAAGTCATTTATGTGAATCCAACCACAGACTGATGATTATATTTAACAACTGTTTTTTTTTTCAGATAAATCCTTCTTTATCTTGCTATGACAGTGTTCACGAAGGTCCATCATGAAGGCTTACTGTCAGTGTGGTTTGTGTTAAGTGACCCAACCCAGCCAGCATGTCCATGTGGGCCCCACCAAAGGTTAAATCTAGGCTGTCTTATGGGTCCCATGTGGATTTGTCCATGGATTTCATATTGGCCCCATCTGTGTTTGCAACATGGACTTTACCTCTTTATCTATTTTCAATTAATTACCTCCTCCAGGCCACAGGCCAGGAGGTTATGTTTTTGCCAGCGTTTGTCTGTTTGTCTGTCTGTTTGTTTATCTGTTTGTCTGTCTGTTGGTTAGCAAGATAACTCAAAAAGTTTTGGACGGATTTCGATGAAACTTTCAGGCGTTGATGGAAATGGTACAAGGAAGAACTGATTAAATTTTGGGGATGATCCGGATCACCGTCTGGATACAGGAATTTTTTAAAGGATTCTTTAACATTGTGAGATACGGCCATTTTCAACATGTGTGCAGGGGCAATAGAGGGCGCTGGTCGTTGTGTCTGACGAACACAAACTCTGCATTCTTCAAAGTTTAAGGCACAAAAGCACGCGAAAAACAGTGGTGGGCAGGGCCCGGCAGCGTGCCTGTGTTTGCGCTACGCTGCAAAAGCTGAGACGGGCAGCTGTTCGGCGCGGGATTTTTTGGCAGAAATTCCCCGGGCAGCCATAGGGGCTGCGCAAAAACCAACTCTCTGCCGGGAAAGCTTCCAAATCCTCTTTTTTTCCGCGGAGCACAAACCCAGTAAAACCCATGGCAACCTGTATACCCAATTTGCATCCGTCAGTGAAGCCCTCAGTGCTGCTTTCAGTGATCTATGAAAATGCCCGCAGCCTGGGACTTTGCACATGGAGGAGAAGGACACAACACCAACACTTCAGTTTATTACCTCCGCCAAGGAGGTAATGCTTTTAATACTGAACCACTAATCCTATCATTGTGAATCCAATTGCTAGTCATATGTTTTCATGGTCAAGGAATCTGAAAACGTACACACAAACACTGTATGGGGGGGAACTGTGGCGCTTGGCGGAGGTCTGCGCTCTCCGAGTGCTTTTCTAGTTTTCTCATAAATTTGCTGTTTTCTTTTGTTTGTGACTTTTTTCAAGTAATTTTTTTTCTTGTGAATTTGCAACTTTTTCTCCAAAATTTTCACATTTTTCTCAAAAATTTGACTTTTTTGCATAAATTTGACATTTTTCTCATAAATTTTCACATTTTTCTCATAAATTTATTACTTTTTTCTCATAAATTTTCACATTTTTTCTCACACATTACTTTTTTCTAGTAAATTTGTGACTTTTTTCTCATAAATTTGATTTTTGATTTTGTATACTTTATTGATTCCCCAGAGGGGAAATTGAGTGCATCCACCTGGATGGATGAAGCAGCCACGATACGGCGCTATCCCTTAACCATTCACACACACATTCACACCTAGGGCCACTTTAGAGTCTCCAATTAACCTAACCTGCATGTTTTTGGCCTTTATGATTTTTTTTCTCATAAATTTGTGACTTTCTCATCAATTTACAACTTTTTTCTCATAAATTTTCACATTTTTTTCTCACAAATTTGTGACTTTTTTTCTCATAATTTTGCCTGTGGCCAAGTGTTAGTGAAAGCAGCTCCCCCACTTTAGACCCATGTGGGGCCCGGTGGATAAGCAGACGACCCGCTCACCTGTACCACAGGTAAAGTCCATGTGGGCAAACACAGATGAAGCCAACATGGAACCCGCGACCTGTGGTGGGGCCCACATGGACATGCTGGCTGGGTAGTTTGCAAAACTTGGTGCCACAAGTGAAAACGTTTGAGAAAGTCGCTATGGTGAATAATCTAAAATGTGATGGTACACACCTAAAACTACCACACACACACACGCGCTCGCATGCAAATGACTGCTGCTGGTTACTTTGCAAAGTCCTTTGCACTAAAATGTAAAAGAGTAACTAAAAAGTCGTAAAACTGGGTAGCGAGATTTTACCATATAACGCAAAAGTGTTTATTGCATTTTTAACACCTGTTACAAATGGATTTATTGATTAATTGTAATTAAAGACAGCTAAAGTCTAAATTTTGGAGAAGACATTTTAGGGGTTTTTTTTGCTATCAGCTGCAAATTTGGGGGGGGTTGGGTTTAGAGAAAATCACCAGACTTCACTGCAGTTCCAGCAGTTTCAGAACAATTCAGGCCAGACATACCCCAGCACTCCCGCAGTGAAGAAGACCAGGTAGATGTTCTTCAGGTCCAGAGTGAAGGTGAAGACCACCATGCCCAGAAACGACAGCACATACACGAGCAGCGTCGTCATCCTGAGAAAAAGCAACACAATGACAACAACGATAACCATTATTACTGCAATAGTTTGACACGCGCTACACTGCAACAATCTAATTTTCCTTCCACTTGTCTTCAACATTAAATGAAGCAGTAGAGCTTTGCCTGAAGAAACTAAAGCTGATTGGTCCGTCCTGACAGATGCCTGGATGAGATCACGATTTAATTTCTTTGAAGTTCTTCCAGGATTTATTTTGCTGGACCTAACCTGTCAGACACATGAAGCACCTCTGATGTGAGGTACAGTATGTGGATGCAGTGGCCTTTATGTCTTCTTACTTCTAATGAGAGAAAATCTTATCGTGTGTGTGTGTGTTAACATCTTCACTCAAAAAGTTTTCTATGGATTTTGGAGAAATTTTCAGGAGTGGCTGGCAATGAATCAAGGACCAACTGATTTGATTTTGGTGGTGATCTGACTCGTCATCGGCCTCAAAGAAGGATTTATTAAATATTCCAAAAAGGAGACTGAATGCTGACATTGTGATGATCACCAGCAGAGGGAGCTGTCTGCTCACAGCGGACAGGCTGAAATTAATCAACTAAATTCAAACCCAGTGGCCTGAACTGGAGTACTGAATGTGAGCCTGGTTTTATAATCCTCACAAATCAGCAGTCAAGTCAGAGAAAGTATTCAGCCATTCCCACTTGCCACTTTGGCAGGTTGTAGTTTTCTCAACCGACATCTAAATAATAAGCCTATCACAATGAGAGACAACAAAACTACAACTCCCCTAAGCAATATCTGCACACACAGTGTATTCTCATTGGTCCGCTGTCGCCATGGACGTAGTCTGGCTCCACTGCCAGCGCGGTACACAGGAGAAGTCTTGGACAGAGTCTGGCTTTGCTCCAGGCTGGGTAAAGGAGAAGCCGCAGATGGCTGCTTCACGGGTCGGTTCATTTTGTGGCCAGTTTGGAGAAACAGCAACAGACAGCAGCCAGCAAACACACCTGTCCCTGCGCTCAGTGATCAGATCACCAAGGCTACTGCCCCTGAGCCCCCGTTGTCCCAGCATGAGTAGCTATTAACTTCTGTCGTTAAATATGACTATTTTTAGACCAAGATGCTCCTGTTTACTGTCCGCAGTTGTGCAAACTTAAGTTATCATATGACAGAGAGAAAAAGTGACTAAACTTTGATACATTGCTGTAAAGAGCGAATGAAGCTTCTTCTGGGGTGAACTTTCATTTATCTGTAATTATCTATGATTTCTGTGATGTGCAGCTATTTCATGGAACAAAAACCTCTAATTATATATTTTTAATGTGCTGGTCCAGGGGTGCTAAACGTGTGGCCCATGGTCCAAAAATGGACTAACAGGGGGTCCAAGTTTTTCTCTGAATTTATAGCTTTCTTTCTAGTAAATTTCTGACTTTTTCTACTGATTAGAATTGTTCAGGTGAATTTGAGACATTTTTCTCCTTAAGATGACACTTTTTTCTCATCAGTTTTCTTTTTCTTCTTTTTACTGGTGAAAACACAAGCTGGGGAGTCCAGTGTGAGAAGCGGGCCGATGCACAGTGGTTTATAGCCCTCTGACTGGAGATTTTATAGCGCTGGTAGGTGCGCTACCCTGCGTCGTTCGCCCAGGGCAGCCATTGGTGTAAATGCAGCCGCAGAAAAAAGCACGCCAACTTCATCTGTAATTAAAAAGTGAAGGGGGTTGAGTCTGAAGCGTAGTTTGGTATTTCTTGGCATCATTTTTCTCTTGATTCTGCCAAAGTCTGGTAAGCTAGTTACTGTTGGAATGAAACTCACGATTTCAGTTTGAAAAAAAAAGTTGAAAAAAAAGATAAACTTCAACCTGCTGTCAGATCCTGTCAGTTGGTGGATTTCTGTGTTTTGGTGCTCGGTTTTTGACTACTTTTTTTGGCTTTTGAGAACTGAATTTGGATTACGGACTGGACTAATAACTGAGGTCAACTTTCATTTTACTACGACTTCCGGTGCCACACGAGTAGGCTGCCTTTTTGCAACAGCGGATCAATTTCTGCCTATTTCTATTTACTATCTGGCTCTCTTGCTAATCTTTCTGATCCAGCGTCACCTTTATTTCATCCAAACACGTAGATCGCCCAAATGTCTCCTGAGCCAGCAGACGGAGCCACTGTTTCTAGCAGGAGGCAGTACAATAGAGACCAGCTGTTAGCACTTAACTGGCCCATGATGCTAACGCAAAAACTCGACATACTGGGAGAAATAAGACGGAAACGGCGTGGGTGTCGAGCTGGAGTAAGACGGCGGGCGAGGAATATAAGGTACAGACCTGTCCTCCCATCCGTTATTATGGGGAATGTTCGATCGCTACTCAGTAAGACTGATGAGCTAGCGGCTATCTCCCGCTACGAGAGTGTCTTCAGGGAGAGTAGTTTGATGCTGTATACTGAGACGTGGCTAACAGAACTAGCAACAGATGCTAACATCGAACTGGAGGGTTTCCACGCAATACGGGCAGACCGGACACCAGACAGTGGGAAGACAAGGGGCGGAGGAGTGATAATGTATGTCAATAACAACTGGTGCAGACTGGGACATATCACGGTTAAGGAACAGCACTGTAGCAAAGACACTGAGTTGCTAGCTGTTAGCATGCGGCCTACATATCTCCCGAGGGAATACTCACATGTGATCTGCATTGTTATTTATGCAAATCCGATGGCGAACGCTGGGACAGCACGTGACGTCATCCACTCAGTAACTGGCAGGCTGCAGACAGAACACCCAGATGCTCTTCTCCTCATCTCAGGTGATTTCAACCATATTTCACTGTCCCCCATTCTGCCCACATTCACCCAGTATGTCACATGCCACACTAGAGACAATAAAACACTGGACTTATTTTATGCAAATACTATGGAGGCGTACACCTCATCACCACTCCCCCCACTCGGGAGATCGGATCACAACTTGGTTCATCTTCTGCCGGTATACAAACCCTTAGTACACAGACAACCTCCGGTCATGCACACGGTGAAGTTATGGTCTGAGGAGGCAATGGACGCGCTAAAGGACTGTTTTGAAATCACTGCCTGGGAGCAGCTCTGCGATCCACATGGTGAGGACATCAATGGCCTCACTCACACCATCACGAACTACATCGGCCTCTGTGTGGACAACACCATACCCACCAAGACCATACGGTGTTGCTCGAACAACAAACCCTGGATCAACCCTGAGATAAAAACACTTCTGAGAGAGAAGAAGAGGATCTTCAGGTCGGGGAACAGGGAGATGCCGAAGTCCGTACAGAGGGAGCTGAGGAGGAAGATCAGAGAAGGCAAGGACAGTTTCAGGAAGAAGATGGAGGACAAGCTGCAACAGAGCGACATTGGCGGGGTCTGGAGAAACCTTAAAACCATTTCTGGGCTCCAGAATACCTCCCCCCAGGCCACGGGGGGCAGGGAGTGGGCGAACAATCTGAACCTGTTTTTTAATAGGTTTGACCAGGGGTCGGCAACCCGCGGCTCCGGAGCCGCATGCGGCTCTTTCATCCCTCTGCTGCGGCTCCCTGTGGCTTTGGAAAATAAATAATGAGTATTTAATTAAAATGTATTTTATTTTAGTTCATTAGTTTTTAAAATGTAATTCTAAATTTGAAGATTATGGTGATATTGTAAAATCTAAAAAAAAAAAAAACGTGTTAAAGTTTAATCACCGTCAGCGAAAATCAACACGATTACATAAGCGCTCGGCGCTTCCCCGGAAGTCGTCTCCCGCGATAACCCGGATGTGTCGTGCTCAAGCTACTGCTGTATTGCAGTAGCTTGACAGCCCTGCGATTGGATAGTTGCAAACGATTGAACCAATCAAATGGCTCGTTGTATGCTTTTTCAAAGATTCATGGCGGCGTGTTCTCAGGGATGTGATTTTCTGCTAATTCGCCGAATTCCGCTTTATTTTATCTTCCAGGAAGATAAAGTACGTTAAGTACGTTAGCGGCTTGTGGTCCACGAACGCAGTGAAGCTGCGCCCTTTCAGGCAGGACTGGAAGTGGCGTATGGCCACTTCCGGTAATCGGTATGGCCAGGTGGAGAGTCATTAACTCTCTGTTACTGGCGGCGAACAACGGCTGTATGAGCTGGGCTGGCGCGAGGGAGGAAACGGTAATAAAAGTTAACCATCCCCTTTTATGATTCCAAACAGTTTGAAATTGACAGTGCACAGTGGACATTGACTCATAACCTTTGAATATTTCTAAGACTTGGCTACATCAGTGATTGTGCAAAATGAACTGGTCAAGTCTCAATGGAGATTGAAACTGGTGATCTGAAATGAAAGCTGAAATTATAAAAAGTAATGGTATGTTGGAATTTTATTTCTATTATGGAACAGATAAAATTAACTGATTTTGATTTGATTAAGTGTTAAAGCATGTGATGGATAATGCTTGTTGGAATATTTTAGGAATGCTATCTTCTTGGAACATAAGTCAATATTATACAGTAATAAGTGGCATTCAGCTGTTTGTTTTATGTCATTTAAGCACAGTTCTGGTACTTAAAAATCATAAAAACCCAGGAGCTTCGGGGGGCTTTGCCCCCCTTGCCCCCCCACCCCACAGGAGCTCTACCCCGGACCCCGCTGGGGGACTATGTCCCCCAGACCCCCTGCTGAATTTTCAGATAATTTCCCCAACCCCAAATCACATCGCTGGTTTGTGTTGGAATTCTGAGCTTTCAGTATTGTTTTCAGCGGAATTGTGAGATTTTTATTGAAGGATCAGGAGTCATCAGTGCTAGAAATAGCACTCTCCTTTCAACCCAATGTCAACCTTCAACCCAATGTCTTTTTTTTTCGGAGTTCAAAATGTTTTTGTTGCATGCAGAAATGTAATTTTGTTTTCTCTGCAGGAGTTCCCTGATTTCATAAATGCAACACATTATAGTTTGTTTATACATAGCATAAAGGGAAAAAAAAGTTATATGCAGTGTTATTTCATTTTAAGTGTCAAAAGAGTTTTTGTGGCTCCCAGTGTTTTCTTTTCTGTGGGAAACGGGTCCAAATGGCTCTTTGAGTGGTAAAGGTTGCTGACCCCTGGGTTTGACCAATCGCCCTCCCCCCCGACTGCACAACAACCACTGCTGCCTCTAAAGTCATCGAGACCTGCTGTCCACACCCCACTCCACCAACACCCCCCCACTCCCAGCACACAGCCCCCCAACCTGACCCTCACTAAGACCCAGGTGAGAACGGAGCTGAGGAAGATCAAGACGAGGAAGGCATCGGGACCGGACGGCATCAGCGCAAAGCTCCTCAAGTCCTGTGCAGACCAGCTGTGTGGGATTGTGGAGCATATCTTCAACCTGAGCCTGAAGCTGGGGAGGGTACCACAGTTGCGGAAAACATCTTGTGTGGTACCTGTACCAAAGACTTCCCACCCCAAAGATCTGAACAGCTACAGACCAGTGGCCCTGACGTCTCACATGATGAAGACCCTGGAGAGACTGCTCCTTGCTCACCTCCGCCCCCTGGTGGGACCAGCGATGGATCCACTCCAGTTTGCCTACCAGCATGGCACTGGGGTGGAGGATGCAGTGATCTTCCTCCTTCACCGTTCTCTGTCCCACCTGGAGAAGCCCGGGAATGCAGTGAGGATCATGTTCTTTGACTTCTCCAGTGCTTTCAACATCATTCAACCGATGATCCTGAAGGACAAGCTGCTGTGCGCAAGGGTGGACCAGCACCTGTCATCATGGATCCTGGACTACCTCACTAACCGGCCACAGTTTGTAAGAACCCGAGATTGTGTGTCTAACACGATCATCGGTAGCACGGGGGCCCCCCCAGGGAACGGTTTTGGCTCCCTTTCTGTTTACCCTTTATACTGCGGACTTCTCACACAACACAACACACTGCCATCTACAGAAGTTCTCTGACGACTCTGCGATCGTTGGCCTCATCTCCAACGGAGATGAAGCTGAGTACAGAGGACTTATCCAGGACTTTGTGGACTGGTGCCATCGGAACTGCCTCCAGATCAACGCAAGGAAAACTAAGGAGCTGGTGGTGGACTGTTGCAGGCAAGGACAACCCCTCACAGCACCAGTAAACATACAGGGAACAGACATTGAGATGGTGACATCCTACAAGTACCTGGGTGTTCATCTGAACAATAAACTAGACTGGTCACACAATACTGACGCACTCTACAAGAAGGGACAGCGCAGGCTGTTCCTACTGAGGAGGCTCAGGTCTTTTGGTGTACAAGGGGCACTGCTGAAGACATTCTACGACACGGTGGTGGCATCAGCCATTACCTTTGGAGTGGTCTGCTGGGGCAACGGCATTACAGCAGCCGATAGGAAGAGACTGAACAAACTGATCAAGAAAGCTAGATCTGTCCTGGGGAAACGCCTTGACCCAGTGGAGGAGATAGGAGAGAGAAGGATGGTGGCTAAACTGTCATCTCTGCTGGAGTCCGAATCCCACCCTATGCACGACATATTGAACGCACTGAGGAGCTCATTTAGCAGTAGACTACATCATCCTAGGTGCGCAACCGAGAGGTTTCGCAGGTCCTTCCTACCTACAGCTGTCAGACTGTATAACCTACGCAGGGCTGCTTGCAGAGATAGCAAAAAAACGTGACGACCTAGTAGTATTGAATGCAAAAGACGCAACAGACTTACACAAATGGTCCCCTCCAGTATACAACTAGGACAATATCAGTCGCTACGGAGGGTGACAATATGTATGGGTACATATTCATACTATGCAGGATAACTAAGTAGACGGTTATGCTGTTTATTCCATCTTGCTACAATGCTCCGCACTTGTATATATATTTATATATTTATGTGTACGTATGTATATCCACTGCTCTTATTTATATTTTTCGTATCTTCTTAATTATTGCTCTGTGTGTTGCTATCCCTGTGCTGTTGCAATCCTGGAATTTCCCCATTGTGAGACTAATAAAGGCTTATCTTATCTTATCTTATCTTATCTTACATCTTAGTTTCGACCCCTGTCTGACTTAAGACGCCAATAACAGCATCTACGGACTGGGAAACGAGAGCGGAGTGGAGTGGAGCGGCCCGCCATTCAGCTAGCTAAACAGCTATTCATTAGCTGTTTAGTCAACGTACATCGTCCGGGATCATGGGTCCCAAGAAAGCTCAGCAGACTGAGGAGGTGGACGATATTAAAAGATCGCTCAACTTCTTGGCTAAAGAGATTTCTGCTGTTAAGCTGCAGCAAAAAAACATCCTGGGCCTGCTCGAGGAGGTGAAAGCGCTGCGGATCCAGAACACCGAGAAGGACAAGAGGCTGGCGTATCTGGAGAGCAGAGTGTTGGACCTGGAGCAGTACACCCGGGTGAACGACGTGATCATCACTGGGCTCCACATTAAACCTTGATCATATGCTCGGGCGGTGGCCGTGGACAGCGGAGGGAGGCTCGACGTGCTGGAAGACGAATCCACGGAGCAACAAGTGGTGGCCTTCCTGCAGTCCAAAGCAATCCAGCTGGACTGTAACACCATTGAGGCCTGCCACCCTCTGCCCAGGAAAAACAGCAACAAACCGGCTGTGATCATGAGGTTTGTGAATAGAAAACACAAGACTGAGCTGCTAAAACAAGGTAGAAAACTGAAAGGAACGAACATCTATATAAACGAGCACCTTACAAAAGAAAGGGCAGAAATAGCCAGAAAAGCAAGATACCTGAGAAAGTAGAAAAAGATTCAAAACACCTGGACATCAAACTGTAAAATATACATAAAATTAAATGGATCACCTGAAGAAGCCAAGGTCATTAACATCCGTAATATTATGAAACTGAACAAATATCAGTGAATATTATGTACTGGAGTCAACAGCAACAATGAGACAACTGTAGGACACTGAAGGATTATACTCACCTGCATCTTGACATTTAATTACATGAAACAAAAGATCAACAAACAGGAACAACAGGAACTGAAAGTTTTCGAATATACGGATCACAACCCACAGGACGTGGAATATAACATAGACCCTGATAATAATTTATTTCGCTCCATCAATAATGACTATAGTTACTACACGGATGAACAGTTTAACACAGTGGTCACATCTGATTTCAATATTTCTATGATCCACTTCAACAGCAGAAGTCTCTATGCCAACTTTAATAACATTAAAGATTATTTAAGATTATTTTAGTATCAGTGACCACCTGCCAATTTTTGTTGTCTATCAATGTGATTATAGGAAGAAAAAGTATACCAAAAATATTAAATATATAAGAATAAGAACCAAAGAATCTATGTATTTACTGGCAAAGGAATTATTAATACAAGACTGGAAGATAGTTTGTGATGAAAATGATATAAATAAAGCATATGATAAGTTTTTACAAATATTTCAATCATTGTATAATAAAAACTGTCCTATAAAACAATACAGTGACAGACAACAAACCAAAAATATTCCTTGGGTCACCAAGGGGTTAATAAATGCATGTAAAAAGAAGAATACATTATATAAACAATTCATTAAGTGCAGAACAGTGGAGGCTGAGATCAAATATAAAAGATATAAAAACAAGCTTACTAATATAATGAGGACTTGTAAGAAAGAATGTTACAACAGAATATTAGAGGATAATAAGAATAACTTAAGAGGAATATGGCAAGTACTCAATGGGATATTAGTAATCGACCTAAGAATGCTAATTATCCAGAATATTTTATTGAAAATGGCAATTTGATAAATAATATGGAGGATGTGGTCAGTGGTTTCAATAAATTTTTTGTAAACGTTGGTCCTGAATTAGCAAAATCAATAGTGACACCAGAAACAAACAACAGTGGTTCTGTAAATGAAATAGAAGATAGAAATCCAAACACAATCTTTTTGGGTGCAGTTACTGAAAAGGAAATTATCGAGACTGTAAGTAAATTTCAATAGATGACAACAATAGATGATACCAGAATAGAAACAGTACAGGAACAGTACAGGAACAGTACAGGAACAGTACAGGAAAATAAGTTTCTGGGGGTGACGCTAGACAATAAAATCTGCTGGAAATCTCACATCAGTCACATCCGGGCCAAGTTGGCAAAATGTATAGGCATACTGGGGAAGACAAGACACATCTTGGACTATAAATCATTGGTCTTACTGTACAATTCACTGTTTCTACCTTATCTTAACTACTGTGCAGAAGTCTGGGGAAACACCTACAAGACCAACCTACAGCCAATATGCACATTACAAAAAAGAGCTATAAGGATAATAAATAATGTAGGATATAGAGACCATACCAATTTGTTGTTTTTAAAGTCACATGTCATAAAGTTCATGGATTTAGTTAAATTTAAGACAGCACAAGTCATGTACAGAGCAATTAATAATCAACTCCCAACTAATATACAAAAAATATTCAAAAAAAGAGACAATGATTATAATTTGAGAGGAGACTTAAACTTTACAAAACCCAAGATACGAACAACTAAGAAAAGTATGTGCATATCTGTATGTGGGGTGGATTTGTGGAACAGTCTGGAGCCGGAACTGAAACTATATATAAACAGAAATCAATTCAAGAATAGGTATAGACATTATTTGCTGAAAGAATATGTGTTGGAAGGGTAGTGTTTATATGTACGATTCACTATGCTCACTCTGGGACACTGTGGAATGGTGGGTGGGACAGTGCTGTGTATATCTGTGTTGTTTGGGGCTGGTTTTGATGTATGGACTGTGTGTGTGTTGGGATGGATGGGTGTTGATGTTCATATGTACAAAATATAGTTGATTGTTTACTTGGGGTCTTAAATGTGGTAATTTGTATATATTTCACATGGGTTGTATTTATGGAAAAGAAGAGTTGGAATTAATAAGTGTTCACTTCTTCCTTCTCCCTTTCAAACACTGTATACTGTTACTTTATTGCACTTGTCATTTGTTTTGTTTGTTTTACTTTTTTGTTCGAAATAAAGTATGCCTCTATCTATCTATCTATCTATCTAAAACAGGTAGTGTCGATGTAGATTAAATCCATCACCAACTACTGACCTTGTGCAGCCATGAACGGGTGTCCCAACTCATAGGGGTCATTTTCAACCCCTACCCAGCCAAGGGGTGGGGGTAAGCCAAAGGGAAGGGGTAGGGATACAAATGAGAATTGGGACGGTCTCCCAAATCTACCTGTACTTTACTCTCATATTGCAAATATTTTTCTCGACTTTTTTACAGTATTTATTCCTGTTAATAAATAATCCAAAAAACAGTGTTTCTGTTGCTATTTTTATGCATGTATAAGGATCATGACATTTTAAATGGTTGTAAATTTAGTTCAATAAAATTTTAGCATGCAATAGTCAAATTTGATCATATTAAACAGAATTTTCCAACCACAAAATTGTGGCTCGTGAAAAGGCTGAGTGACTAGTAACTTTGGAACATCACTAGCCACAGTGGCCAGTGAGCAAAAAAGTTAATGTCAAGCCCTGGTGGCTAAGGCTGTGTGATATGACGATATAAGTATATTGGGTGATGCGATAAAAACATCTATCATTTCATATAAAACTGTATTGTTTATAGTGAGATTTAAAAGACACATACCCAGTTTCTACTTGTCACTGCCCCGCCTCTCCCCCGCAGTGCTCTAAGGTGTGTGGGTTCCAGTGATTAGCACAGCATCTAACTCCAAGCTAATGTTTTGGTCAAATAGCCGTTACTTCTGTTTGCCAGCGACGTGGGACTGTTTCCCACCATGCTGCATCAGAGACAATAGTCCTCTAACCTCGTTTTAATTGGAAGTAAGTAACATTAACACCATCTCTGGCATTATCTGGACATGGTCATGGACCATGCTGGTTTACTCTTATAATTCATTTTTATTTGCAAGGTGAAGCTTCTGTTGTGTTTAAAGAGCTTGGATATAACAATAACATATCATTATGCTGAGGCACTATAGTGCCCTGCATGACAATAAGGACAGAGATGAATGTACTGGGAAAGACAGTATAAAACTATTGAAAAGTTATTATTTCTTAAAAAAAATGGATAAGTAGCACAAGCACATTCACGGTAGTCAGTTTTATTATTTCTTTTTCCCTTATGATCATTGATATTTCTTAAAAAAACTGCATTTATTGAAATGAAAAAATACACAAACCAATAACACCCTTGTAAAAATCTGCATGTTGTATACGTTTTGTCCACTAGATGGTCTAGTACAGAAAATGCAGTTTCACATGAGGCCTCATCTGTTTGAGCCATTTTGATGAAAGGCCTCAAGTAGACCAGAAAGCCTCATCTGGCCATCACTAATCATTTGTCATGACTGTGCTTTCCCTGGTCCTGTGTTCATGTCCTTGGTTTACCTTTGTCTCAGCCCTCATGTTTTCCCGTGCCCATAGCCACTCCCTGCTGCCTCTGATTCCCCTGATTGCACCCATCTGTTTCGTGTTGTTCTGATTGCTCCCGTGTCTATATGTACCAGTGTTCAGTCTGTGTCGAGTGTGGCAGCATTAGTGTTTCTGTGTGTGACCTGCCCTGTTTTTCCCATGAGTTTTGCCCGCCTGGTTTTTGTTCTGTTTTCAGCCTATGTGCTGCATTTAATTTGTTCCAGTTTTTGTTAACAAAACATCATTGTTGCATCTGATGCTGCCTGCGTCTCAGTCCTCCATCACCTACACCTTGACAAATTTTGTCCGAAAAAATATTACAAAAGCTGCGGGCGCATACACACTAAATAAATAATAAATAAATTAAAATCTGTTGGAGGAACAAACTGCCTCTTAATGTAACTTGATTTCTAAACATTTTTAATTAGTCAAGTAGCGATAATGAATAAAGTTAAAGTCATCTCAAATGCACATTAAAAAAACAATTTTATAACAACACTGCAAAATTAAGAGGGAAAAATGTGCATAAAACTAATGACAGATGAATCTGTACAATTATTTTTTTTTAGTATGTAATTTAAAATGTAAAAAAGGAGATGGTCCTTTTTATGTGGTTACTATATATAAACTATAGAATTTACAGAAAATATATAATGTGATATATATCGCTATCAAATAAGATTACTTATATCATGATATGAAATTTTGGTCATATCACACAGCCCTACTTCTGGCTTATATATTTTTGTCATGATGCTGCATCGATCGATTAGCTGACGCTAGCAGTTGCCTAGTGTCAACAGGAAATGTGTGTGCGTGTGCTGCCTACTTGTAGGTCTTGGTGTAGTCCAGCCACACGCCACAGAGGATGGAGCCGACCATCCCAGCGACGACCAGGGTCAAACCGATTCTCCCAGCATTCAACTCCTGGTTCTGAGGAGAGGAGATTACACTAAGTATGAGCGGACGGAAGGAAAAATTGTTCTATCAGGAATGTGTGAGTGTGCAGCATCAGAGAGAGAGAGTGAAACGCGAGCTTTAGAGACAGAATCAAGTCTTTGAGTGTTTTTTTTCTCTTTCTGGTGCTGTCAGTGCAATGGTGGGCAGCAGGCATGCGTGAAAGCAGCTAATGAACTCAGAGTCGCAGACAATAAACTCATGTCCCATCCAAGCCGTCAAGCTTTTCTCTGTTCTTTTCTCCCAGGATACCCTCGCTTCTTCATCCCTCACTGTCCTGCCGTGTGATTTTTATCTACACTCTGAACACAAACCTTTCTATATCATGTTACATAACTGAATAACATAACTCTGACAAACCAATTCTTAGCAGAAATGCAAAAAATCTTGTAAATTTTCAGCTTTTTCAAGTAGATTAGTTTTTTCTCAAACATTTGTGACATTTTTCTCATAATTTTTTTTACTTTTTACTTGTGAATTTTCAACTTTTTTCTTGTAAAATTTCTTGAAAATTTGCATGCTCATCTGGATGCTCGTTAAATTTTTAGTTTGTGTAATCTGAAGTTTTAAACTTCTAAAATGTTTAAATTGGCATGTTTTGTCATATCTTTGCACCTTCATTCTTGCAAATTTGTGTTTAATTTACATTAAAAGATTTGTACCTCATGCTAAAGTGGTGAATACCCTGCATCCCCCTTGTTAAAAACTAATAAATCACCTACTGGTTAAGACCAATGAACCATAACCTCTCTGATGATGTTTTACCTCATAGCAGTCCATGATCATCTGGTTGAGAAGTGTTGAGACGGAGTAAAAGGAGCCGGTCATGATTCCTGTATACAGAAGCATGGAGGCAGATTACATCATGCAGCATTAGTTTCATTTGGTTCTTACAGAACCAGTAAAAAAAGAGGACACAAATTTGTGAAGTTTACACATCTATAAGTAAAGTTGAAAATTTATACCAAAAGTTCAACAAAACAACAAATTTGCAAGAAATAGTCACAAAATTTCTGGGGAAAAAAGCACAAATTTACTGGAAAAAGTTGCGATTTTTTTGTTTGAATAATGTTACAAGTTTCAATGAAAAGTGCTGCAAAATTTCCTGAAAAGGGTAACAAATTTACAAGGGAGAACAGAACAAATTTACTGAGAAAAACAGAAAATTTATACCAGAAATATGTTAAATTTAAAGGGGAAAAGCTGCAATCTTATGAGAAAAACACTTTCAAATTTGCAATTTAACCTGTTGCACTTCGGTGTACCGCGGGCGGGCACGTCTCTGCGTCCTAGGATGCACGAGGGTGTCCTAGTACGCACACTGTGCGTCCTAGGAGGCACTGGAAAAAAAAAACACCTGCATTTCCGTTCTTCCACTACAGACACAGCCGCGAACAGAAAGCCAAAGGAGTGCTTTGATTGGTTTAGATGTGATTGACCTCTCACTCGATTAAAAAGAGCCTTGAATTGGGTTTCTGAAACCTTGAAGAACCAATGACTGAAAACCTAGCAAGAAGGACCCGCCTACCAACAGCTACGAATACAGCCAGCCAGTTGAAGCACAGAAGTTCGAAAGCTGTTTTGTATAAGGCTGGGTGACACACAGGCGTTCGCCAGTCTTTTTTTCTAACTACTATTCTTATTTGTTTTGAAAAATCGTTCGCCAAAACCGCAATCATGGAAGCGAAAAACCGCAATAATGGAATTATGGTTTGACCGGGTCGCGAGACCAGAACCACGAGTCCGTAACAAGCGGACCAGCTTCATGTTCGTCTGACAATGAGGAAGAGAAGTTTGCCAGCTACGCTGCTGTTGTGAACAGGTAAGTGTTATAAGCTAAATTATTCTTTATCTATGAAAATTGTAATCAAAAATGACTTTTGACCGATCGGTAAATTACAACTGTGCGTCATCGCCAAATGACGGACCGCGGCGCACGAACCCGTACACCGGGCGATGTCCGTCCTCTGTAGTGGGGGGGGGGGGAACAACCCCCACACACACACACAGCCCTGAGTGTCACCTTTCATTAGAGCCCAAGATGAAGCTTCTATATTGAATCATTCAAAAGTTACAGACGTTTTTCCACACTGTGCCATTTGGCACAATTTGGCACAGTTCCAAAACGCCTGGGAACAACCTGAGAACAAAGCTGTGTAATATATTCATTTTTTGTGGTATTGTTACAAAATTTTGACCTCAGCTGGATAACACTTGGTTCTACATTTCTGTTCATTTTCCAGCCCGGATCTGAAGCTGTGTGTTATTTGCAAGCATTTGTATCCAAAAAAACACCCAGGCAAAATTTATTTTCTTCAAGTTCACTATGTTTAGATGACTGTTACTCAGTGGCAGGAGCACTTAGAGAGATTATGACTGTTTTGCCAAAAAATTCAAAGTGTTTTCTTTTAAATGAGACCAACCCCATGAAGATGCTGCAAAGGGTTGAAGAACAGCTTTTGATTTACTTTGGGCATGTTATTTTTTGGCGTTTTTAGGGAAATTGACCAGAGTGCAAGGGGTTAAAAAAAAAAATCAAATTTCTGGGAAAAAAATCAAACTTACTGGAAACATTGCATTTTTATGAGAAAATATGACAAATTTATTTGAAAATAAAAAAAACTGCCTAAAAATCTCACAAATTTTGAAAAAAGTTGTAATTTTATGAGGAAAAACCTCTTAACATTGATGATATCAGGCCAGTTTTTACTGGAAAAGTTGCCATTTTACCTCAGTTTTCAGGCTCAGATATTTTTGTAGCTCCATGCAAATTTTTGTGGTCAAAAATCTCTCAAAGTGGCTCTCTGCATAGTACATACTATATTGTACCTCTACCCACTTCTAAAAAGATTCAGGGCTTCAGTATGCACTGTATCTGCATATATTTTTATCTCAAATGTTTCAGCATGAGCCATCCACATAGTGCAGAGGTCTCTGTTATCTCCCTGTACACGTGGCTGTCATTGTCTCCAAGAGGAAATAAAAAAGCAATAATAGCGAGCTGTTAAATAAATGCATCTATCCTGACTTCATGTCAGTGCCTGCTCGTCACCCAATTGGCTGTTGCAGGTTACAGAGGCTGAGTCGTGACTCGTGTGGCTTGGATGACATTTAAAGCAGCCTGTCAGGTGCAGCAGAAACGAAAACAGGAAATAGAAATTCACCTTGAGAGTGTAGCAGTTAAGTGAAGCAATAGAGTGGTTTTGTGTTTTGGTGGTTGGCAGTCATGTCAAAGGAGATTTGTCTGGAATTACAGCAACAGCAGTCAGCCTGAATAAGTGGTATTTTTAACTATTTTATGTACAACAAGGAAGTTTCTTTGCTGAAAGATTCAGTTCCCATTTTTTGTGCCAGTTCTTGAATCTTTTGCACCAATGTTAAGCCTGTTCAGGAGCTTCTTTATGCTTCTCTTACTAAAGGGAGAACGTCTCCATGAAGAGGGCAGTCTGCGAAATGTTAGGGGAGAAAAACATTCAAATTCACTGTTATATATCAGAAGTATCTGAGACTTGCCATAGCTAATGAGCAGCAGGACAAAGGCTTTGTTCTTTATCAGGTTGATGATGGACTGTTTATAGGAGTAGTCTTCAGGAGGAGCGTCTGGGAGGACAGCCTGGGCTTGACTGGGGGGAAGAGGAGGTCGGTCTTTTATGACTGAAAAAAAAATGAGAAAAAGTTAAAGAAGTAGCTCACTGGGGCTTCAGTTTAAAGCCTAACGATGTGACCACAGTTTTTATTGCTACTCTATACCCAGTAGGTGATTTTTGATTTTTTAACAAGGGAGATTAGGGGAGTATTCACAAATTTAACATGAGGTACAACTGTATACATGTAAATTAGGTACAAATTTTCAAGAATAAAGGTGCAAAATTTAATAAAAGTTGTCATATTAAAATGTTTTAAAAGTTGCAAATTAAAATTTAATTACATAGAATAAAAATTTAACCACCATACAGATGGGCATTTTTAATTTATAAGAAGAAAGTACAGGAAAACATCCCACGCTCAGCTTTAAAAAGCACATAAAACAGATGAGCCACACTCTGAAATATAACCCTGCAAACTTTCGTTGCATCAGAAACTCACTCTAAAAGAATCAAAAACCTTTCTGAATGCCATGATTCTGACGCATTTCTCCTATTGCATCTCTTGCTGGTCACAACCCAATTGTGCGACTCTGAAACCCTTGGAATCCCTGTATAAACAATCCATCAAAATTCTGCATAAGAAGACACGACAGTACCACCATTGTGGTATACTTGCCAAACACAAGATGCTAAGCTTTGAAAACATGATCATGAATGCAAATATACAGTTGGTTTTTAAAATAATCCATGGTTCTGCACCTCCGCCCCTTAAGACTTTTGTGTACCTGACTTCTGAACAAAATACCAGAGTAACAAGGACTTCCTCTAGGTGGCATTGTTGCACCCCCCCTACGTAAAACTGCTTTTGGACAATCAGCCTTCTCATACAAAGCTATAACAGAATGGAAAACGCTCCCCACTGCTTTGAAGACCACAACAGATTACAGAGACTTTTCCACAGAAACTAAAAAATGGATTTTAAGTAATCAAGCCTGCCAGCATTGACTCTCCCCCTTAAATGGGGTTTGAAATTGTACTCTTAAATTGTTTTATGTGTGCTGTTTCTCTTATCTTTTTACCTTTTAAACTTACTCCCTGCTTGTTTCAGGGTCAACAGTTTGTGAAGCCCGACCTGAATTGCTTTCTATATGTGCTGTTTTTCTTTGAGTATCTTCCTGCCTGCCTCAGGGACTACAGATGGAAATTGGTGAGAACGCTATCATCTGGTACAGAGCATCTTTACCCTGTGTTGAATGGTTTTCCTGTACATGGTCCCTGACAAATAAACCAATAAACTAAACTAAAAGAGCTACAATTTTTTAAGAAAAAAAAGGAGAAAAATCACACATTTTTGAAAAGAAAGTTGCAAATCTGAAGAAAAAATTAGCAAAAGTTTGAGAAAAAACAGTCACTAATTTAGAAGAAAAAAGCTGCAAATTTACAAGAGAAAAATCACAAACCTGTAAGGAAAAAGTTGCAAATTTGCAAAAATAAGTAACACATTTATGGGGTAAAAGTTGCAAATTTAAAAGAAAAAAGATCAAAAATTTATAAGAAAAAGTTGCAGATATATAGAAAAAATTAATTTATGAGAAAATGGTAGCAAATCTGCAAACAAAAAGTCATTCTTTTCACAAAAAAGTTGCAATTTTACAGAAAAAGGTCACAAATTTATAAGGAAAAAGTTGTAAATTTACAAAAAGAAGTCACACATTTATGGGGTAAAAGCTGCAAATTTTTGAAGTGAACAAATTTACAAGAAAAAAGGTCAAAAATTTATGAGGAAAAAGTTGCAGGTATAGAAAAAATTAGTTTATGAGAAAATAGCAGCAAATTTGCAAAAAAAAAAGTCACTGATTTAAGTAAAAATTTGCAAATTTGAAAAAAAAAGTGACACATTTATGGGGTAATACAAATTTTTTAAAATGAATGCTGCAAATTTACAAGAAAAACAGTCCAAAATTTATGAGAAAGGACTTCCGGGAAGATGGTGGAGAGACATAACGCTTAAACAGAGAGCTCTCCCTAGTTGGGTTAAAAATCTCTGCTAAATGGCCAACTCAACATAAATAAGTCAATAAACCAAAGGATGAAAACACGAAGAAGCCGGGCACACGGAAAAAAGCAGGGTAAAACTAAGGAATCCCTCTTCAACAACACTGGAGAAATCGCTGAGCACGAGGCCAACAAAAACAAAAAGACTGCAACAGAGAAAATGGAGGACGCCAACCTCGATATTATGAACACTGGCTTCGCCAGTATATAGTAAGTAAGGATATAAAAGACCTCAAGCGAGAACTCCAACAGGATTTAATGACTCTTAAGGAAGAACTGAAAAAAGAGGTGAAGGAGGAAATTACGGGTCTCCGAAAAGAAATAGACCACAAGCTAGCGGAAAACATGGAGGAGCTGCGCACTCAACAGGTGTGTATGGCAGAAACTCAAGTTCGAATATCAGAGGTGGGAGACTGGAAGACTGAGGCAAGCGAGCTGCTACAGACCCTGACGGCACAAACACAGAGGATGCAGGAAAAAATAACCGACCTGGAGAGCAGGTCCAGGCGGAGCAATATACGCATCTTCGGGATACCGGAGGGCAATGAAGGCAACTCGATGACGAAATTCATAGAACAATTCTTAAAAAAAGAACTTGAGTTGCCCGATGAAACAGACCTACAGATCCAACGTGCGCACAGAGCCTTGGCACAGAAACCAAACTCAAACTCTGCACCCAGGTCAGTCGTGGTAAACTTCTTAAAATACGACATAAAGGAAAGAATTCTGACACAAGCGTGGAAAAAAAAAGATACGAGTTGGTGACAAGCAGATATTCTTTGATCATGGCTACCTGACAGAAATTGTGCAGCAGCGAAAGAAATATGGGTGTTTTTATTTATTAGGGGTCCAATGTGTGACATTGGTGGCAAAATTTAAAATTGATCAAATCTGCACATGAAATTGACTAATCACTATCCAATTGTGTCAGGTTTATGAAACTATGAACTATTTTCGTAACGGCATTCGCGTTCAGGAACTCTTGAAGATGAGCGCTCACTTCAACTACTTGTAAATGGAGATGTAAACGGGACACTCGGGCTTTTGTTTCCCCGTGTGCCAATGCACTTTGCAATGGCACACGTTTTACACGAAACAACTTCAACACTTCCAGTATTTTTCACGCATCAAAACTCATCAACAGCTACATTTCATGACATATTAAGATGTGATAACGTGTATACATACCTTCAAATTCTCCCTGTTTGTTGGATAAGACGTAAAATCACAAAAGGCGTAAATGCGGGACACGGAAGTTTGGACCTTCGATAACTTCAATATAAAGTGACCACGGTTAATCCTCTCCACATGGGTTGAGCACATCCGGGGTAGAGAAAATAAAAGTGCTTTCCCAGGGCGGTCACCTCGCCAGACGGGGCTGCGCGCGGCCGACCAAGACCGAAGACGTAAATTTTTTAAAGGACACCATATTCGATGTGTCATAAATGTTTGAGATTTTATTGAAATATTCTACATCTGAGCTTCACAAAGACTGATCTCCTTTTTACGTGTATGGTTTGGGATTTGAAAGGTGCAAAGTGAAAAGCATCAGCACTTCCTGTTTTCTGGTTACTTTACCAAATAACTTGAATGTTGCTGCGTAAATTTGGGGACACGGAAATTTACGTCGTACGAGTAAATTTGCAGGGGTCGCCGCACAAAAACCATAGATCCAATCACATTGGGGAATGTTTTATTTTGAATTTGCATTACAACTCTGTTATCTCTTGCATTTTGAGTAGAAAGAGTTACTCAGAGATCACGTTACAGTACTTTGAAATTGATGCGATTTTCATGTCACACAAAAACTGGGAAAAATGAGGGGACACGACCAATAGTTTCGATTCTAACGGCAAAATCAATGATTTTTTTTTTTAAATTGCAATGCAAGTCTGAAACTCTTTTATGTTCCCTTGCATATTATAAAAACGAAACCGGCATCTGCAAATTACAGAAAAAGAGAGAGCGCTTGAAAGTCAGATACCCCTGATATAGTGCACTGGACCCCCCCCCCCCCAAAAAAAAACACCCATATGCCAACATTAAAAAAACGCTGAAAGAGAAAAAAATTAGATTTCAAACGCCACTAACGAAGATGTGAATTCATTGGGATGATGGTGTGAAAACCTACAACACGGCCAGGGAGGCAGCGCGGGACATGAAGGAGTGAGGCTTTGTGGTAAGCGTACCTGAGGAAGCGGCTGAAGCAGGGGCGGCACAGAGTGCACCGAGACGACCGGAGTGGAGGTGAGTGAGCGGCAGAGGACGGGAGACGGACGTGGTGCATCGAGCCCAAGAAAAACTGCAAGGCTTTCAATGGTAAGTTTAGATTATATCAAAGATTAAGAAGGAAGTAGAATAAATGAAGGCAAAGAAGACAAGGTAAAAGAGAAGTAAATAAATGACTGGGAGAGGTTAAAGAGATTTTTGGTGGACATTTCTAGACTAATGTTTATTACTTGGATAGTAACTACAGGTCTAGGGAGGGCCCCTCACTCGGTGAGGACATTCCCTCTACCCTCCAACAGGGACCAATGGGCAGAAGAAAGACCCAAAGTTCGGAGGTCGAGGTTCTTTAATGTGTTTTTGTTCATATATACACTACCGTTCAAAAGTTTGGGGTCACCCAGACAATTTTGTGTTTTCCATGAAAAGTCACACTTTTATTTACCACCATGAGTTGTAAAATGAATAGAAAATATAGTCAAGACATTGACAAGTTTAGAAATAATGATTTGTATTTGAAATAATAATTTTTTCCTTCAAACTTTGCTTTCATCAAAGAATCCTCCATTTGCAGCAATTACAGCATTGCAGACCTTTGGCATTCTAGCTGTTAATTTGTTGAGGTAATCTGGAGAATTCTGACGCAATGAGCAAACACATTGTACCATTAGAACACTGGAATGATAGTTGCTGGAAATGGGCCTCTATACACCTATGTAGCTATTGCACCAAAAACCAGACATTTGCAGCTAGAATAGTCATTTACCACTTTAGCAATGTATAGAGTGTATTTCTGATTAGTTTAAAGTTATCTTCATTGAAAAAAACAGTGCTTTTCTTTCAAAAATAAGGAAATTTCTAAGTGACCCCAAACTTTAGAACGGTAGTGTATGTTAGTTTTGTTGTTAAAGGGGTTAGAAGCACAAGTTAAAAAAGTGGAAAAACATGAATGTGGTTAAAAATCTTATGATAATGACATTAAACATGAATGGTCTGAACTCACCTGTTAAAAGGGAAAGAATAATAAGAAAATTCAAGAAGTAAAAAGCCGAAATTATATTTATGCAAGAGGCACATTTGAACAAGACAGAATATGAGAAATTAAAGAGATTTGGCTATAAGAACTCCTATTACAGTTCATTTAAAGGAGGAACTAAAAGGGTGGTTATGATACTACTTTCACATAAAATACAATTTGACTGTGAACAAGAAATCCTGAATAAAGAAGGCAGATACGCAATAGTAAAGTGAAGAATAGATGGTATGCAGATCACAAACATTTATGCCCCACCAGAAAGTGACGAGGGCTTTTTTCAACATCTGTTTGATCTAATAGCAACACACAGTGAAGGAGTCCTAATTTGTGGAGGAGACTTAAATGCTGTCATGGATCATGAAGTTGATACAACAAGTGTTAAGAAGACAAAAAAACATATAACAAAGTTCATAAGAACCTCACTGGCAGAAATGGATATGCTAGACGTATGGAGGGACCTGCACCCGCTCAAAAAAGATTATACACATTATTCAGTAGTCCATAAAGTACACTGTAGAACAGATTACTTCCATATGAATGAAGGTGACAGACACAGCGTGAGAAAATGTCAGATTGGAGGGGCAGAAATATCAGATCATAATCCTATATACATGGAAATATATTTAAACAATAGAGAACGACAAACAACATGGAAACTTAATGTGGGATTATTAAATGATGAGAAAACAAAAGAAAGAATAAAGTTAAACATAAAAAGGTTTATTGAGGAGAATGATAATGGAGAAGTGGACCCAACAATACTATGGGACACACTAAAAGCGGTGTTAAGGGGTAAATTAATTGTCAAATCAGGAAAAGCAAAAAAGTCTAAACTAGAATCATATAAACAAAGATGTGAAAGATTGAGGGAATCAGAACGTAAACATCAAAGCACAAATGATCCAAAAATATATCAAGAAATTAAGGAAGAAAAAATAAAGACAAAAGAAATGTTAATAGATGAAATTGAAAAGAAAAATAGATTTTTAAAACAAAATTATTATGAAACGGGCCAAAAGCCACAAAATTGTTGGCAAAACGGTTAAGAAAACAACAAACAGTGAATAATATATTTATATACATAATATACATAATTTATTTACATATAAATAATATTAATATTACATAATTTACATAAATAATGCCTTAATTATACTGCTGCCAAAACCAGGTAAGCCCTCTAATAAATGTGAAAATATGAGACCAATAAGCCTATTAAACGCCGACCTTAAGATAATCTGTAAAATTTTAGCAAGACGAATACAAGAAATTTTACCAAATATTATTAATCGAGATCAGAATGGCTTTATAAAGGGTAGACAAGGCTTCCATAATGTAAGAAGACTATTTAATATTATTTATTTTAATAAAGAAGCACCGGATACAGCTCTCCTATCATTGGACGCCGAAAAGGCCTTTGATAGAGTTGAATGGCCCTTTCTTTTTGAAGTCCTACAAAGGTTTGGACTTGGAAATAATTTCATAAAATGGGTTCAAATAATATACAATAATGCTACAGCAGAAATCCTAACAAATAACAATATTTCAAAACCAATAAAAATCAATAGAGGATGTCGACAAGGCTGTCCACTTTCACCTTTACTGTTTACTATGGCAATTGAACCTTTAGCGATAGCGATACGTTTACATTCACAAATATATGGAATTAAAGTTGGACCAACAGAACATAAAATCTCCCTGTACGCCGATGATATAATTTTGTTTATGTCGAATCTAAAAAAATCAATTCCAACCTTGTTGAATTTAATAAAGAATTTTGGGGAAATATCAGGATATAAAATAAATAAAACTAAATCTTCAATATTAATGCTAAATGAGACCCAGAGAAATCACCCAGCCCCTGAGGTAAATCAATTCAATGTTGTAAATCAGTTTAAATATTTAGGAATCCAAATTATGCCTAAGCTAGAATCAGTCGCCAGTGTCAACTATGAAGCCTTAATGTCAGATATCAGTGAGTTAACTCAGAGATGGATGTCACTACCAATGTCGATGATCGGGAGAATCAATATACTTAAAAGTAATATTTTACCTAAAATACTTTATTTATTTCAATACATTCCCTTATCACCACCTTTAGATCTATTCTCAAGAATAAAAAAAAAGTTAGTGGAATTTATATGGAACAACAGGAGGGCTAGATTACGTTTGTCTTTATTATATTTACCATTTGATCGTGGAGGTCTGAAATGTCCAAATTTTATGTTGTATTATTGGTCGGCACAACTGAGGTCTATGACATATTATTTTTCATCAAATGATCTCCCTCACTGGACTGAAATGGAATCATACAATTTACCTTTACCTCTTCCCATATTCATATACTCAGATTCGGCAAAAAAATTACAAAAACAAGTTAAAAATCCATTTGTAAAGCATATGATCAAAATATGGTGTGAAGCTAAAAACTATTTAAAAGAACCACAGTTATTGTCACAATTTAGTCCAATATGGGGTAATCAATATTTTAAACCAGGGAGAGCGGACGCTGTATTTAAAGTATGGAATTTAAAAGGGATACAAAAGATTCAGGATTTATATTTGCCATGTGCAGACAACATAATGTCTTTTGAAGAGCTGAGGATCAAATTTAATCTCAATAGAACACATTTTTTTAAATATCTTCAACTTAGAAACTTTATTCGATCAAATCAAAATAAAGCTCTCACTCGACCTATTTATTCATCCTTGGAAAAAATGATGATGAAAGATAGTAAAAGAAAGGGTATTATTTCAGAGTTTTATAACTCATTGACACTATCTTCAAGTGAAAATTCACTGAAAAGATTAAACTACTGGAAAGAAGATCTGCAAATTGAAATTTCAGAGGAACAATGGGAATTGGCTTGTACAGAAGCTCAAACCAAATCAATAAATGCACGCCTTAAATTGATACATTTCAAATGGTTAATGCGGATGTATGTTACACCGGAGGAGTTAAATAGATATAACAAAAATATACCAGATACATGCACAAAATGCATGGAAAGTAAAGGAACCCTATTTCATTGTTTATGGGAATGTAGATTAATAAGAATGTTTTGGGAAGAGGTGAGGGTAACAATTGAAAAAATAATCTCAAAACAAATCATATTGAATCCTAAACTGTTTTTGTTGGGTCTGTACCCAGAAAAGCATAATTTTAATAAAAGTGAAAGAACATTCATAGACCTCAGTTTGCTTAATGCCAAAAAATGTATTGCACTATTATGGAAAAAGACTCATAGACCAGATGTGACTCAGTGGTTAAGACAGATGTTAACAAACCTTCCATTAGAAAGAATAACATATATACTAAAATCAAAGGAAATTGTGTTTGAGAATATATGGAGACCTTTTATTGATTATGTAAAAAATTTAAACATAACTCTTGAAGAAGAAGGTGAATGATGTGTGTGGACCTAGTAAATTCCAAACTGGTGAACATAATATGTATACTTATGTATTGGATTGTCTAGACTAAACAGAGGAGCATTGTTGAAGATTTGATTTTGTTGGTGGTTGTTGGTGTTTTTAGTGCATTTTTTTTTTTTTGTAGTACTTTAGTGTTAGTGTTTGATTGTTTGTATCATGTTTGTTAAAAAAAAAAAAGGTTCAATAAAGATATTGTGGAAAAAAAAAAAATATATTACATAATTTATATACATGGGGTTCCTAATCTTATGATTAGGGACCCCATCACAAATAAATCAACAGTTATCCCAGAAAACACCGAAGAAATATTCCATAAATTTTATCAAGAACTATACTCGCAACCCGAAGAGACAAATGTCAGGGATATAAAAAATTTCTATACACATTGGACTTGCCATCAATAGGAAATCAACAAAATGAAGAGCTAACAGCAGAAATAACAACACAAGAGATTAAAGATGGGATTAAGTCATTAAAAAATGGTAAATCACCACGTAGCGATGGATACCCGTCTGAGTTCTATAAATTGTTGATAGAAAAACTCACGCCACAGCTCCTAAAGTCATTTAATTGGACATTAAACAACAAAAAAATACCTTCATCATGGAACGAAGACATTATTTTAGTTATTTTAAAGCCAGGAAAAGCCAGGGAACAATGTGGAAATTATAGGCTAATCTCTTTATTAAATGTGGATTATAAAATATATACAACAATTATCTGTAAAGGAATAAAGACATTCTTGGCAGAACTGATAAGAGGATGATCAAACTGGTTTTACAGAAGGACGCCAAACACATGATAATATCAGGAGAACAATACACATAATTATTCAAATGCATAAAGAAAAGAAAAGTGCAGTAATAATGAGTTTAGACGCAGAAAAAGCATTCGATAGGGTTATTTGGATGTTTCTATATACTGTGCTGGAACACTTTGGATTTAATGAAAAATCAGTGCAATGCATAAAGACTGTATCAAAAACCTGTGGCAAGAATCAAGATAAACGGTAGCTTAACGGACAAGGTAAATATACAAAGATCAACTAGACAGGGATGCTGCCTATCACCCACCTTGTTTGCTCTGTTCATAGAGCCACTGGCTCAAGCGGTGCGTCAAAATAAGAAATTAAAAGGTGTAACAGTAAAGGGAGCAGAACACAAGATTGGGCTGTTTGCAGATGATATTATAGTTTATCTTGAACAACCAGATGAATCAATAACGGAAATGATGGATTTGATAGAAATTTTTGGAAAATTATCAGGATACAAGATAAATATATCAAAAACACAAATACTGACATTCTAGTATAACCCTTTAAACCAGATAACCGATAAGATCAAACTAAACTGGAAACAAAAAGAAATAAAATACCTTGGAGTGAACATACCCAAAGATTTAAGTAAAATCTACAAAGCAAACTATGATAGGTTAGATCAAGAAATAAAAAAAGATACTGATAGGTGGTCAATCTTAAACATTGATCTGAATTCAAAAACTGAGACAGTCAAAATCAGCATACAACCTAGACTGCTTTGCCTCTTCCAAGCTTTACCAACAGAGATTCCTTGTGCTCAGTTCTTGAAGTGGGACAGGATGGTATCAAGATTTGTTTGGGGAGGCAAAAAGCCAAGGGTGAAATATAAAACTCTCCAGTTACCAAAAGATAAAGGCGGCATGGGTCTACCGAGTCTAAAAGAATATTACTACTCAGCACAAATAAGATATATCATATGTTGGTGTGATGGCGGATATGAGGCAAAATGGAAAGAAATGGAAAGGGAAATTGAGGGACTCCCAGTGCAAAGCATAATGGGAGATAAAGATGCGTATACGCAAATTAAACAAATAGACCCAACCACTAAATTTACTTTGGAACTGTGGTATAAAATAGTACAAAAGTATAATATAAAAGAGGACATAAAACTAGTTTGAACCAGCAAAGCAAGATGGGGATACAAAAATCTGGTGAACAAGGGAATCACAAGGGGCATTATGGGAAAAAAAGATTGAGAGTTTTGTAACCATGAGAAGAAAATTTAAACTACAAAACTCTGAATTCTTCAGATATCTGCAGATGAGAGATTATTATATGAGAAGGATTAGGCATAATCCAATGCAAGGAAAACTAAGGAGCTGGTGGTGGACTGCCGCAGGCAAGGACGGCCCCTCACAGCACCAGTAAACATCCAGGGAACAGACATTGAGATGGTGACATCCTAAGAGTACCTGGGTGTTCATCTGAACAATAAACTTGACTGGTCCCACAATACCGACGCACTCTACAAGAAGGGACAGCGCAGTCTGTTCCTACTGAGGAGGCTCAGGTCTTTTGGTGTACAAGGGGCGCTCCTGAAGACATTCTACGACACGGTGGTGGCATCAGCCATCACCTTTGGAGTGGTCTGCTGGGGCAGTGGCATTACAGCAGCCGATAGGAAGAGACTGAACAAACTGATCAAGAAAACTAGCTCTGTCCTGGGGCAACGCCTTGACCCAGTGGAGGAGATAGGAGAGAGAAGGATGGTGGCTAAACTGTCATCTCTGCTGGAGTCCGAATCCCACCCTATGCAGGACATATTGAACGCACTGAGGAGCTCATTTAGCAGTAGACTACATCATCCTAGGTGTGCGACCGAGAGGTTTTGCAGGTCCTTCCTACCTACGGCTGTCAGACTTTATAACCTAAGCAGGGCTGCTCCCAAAGAAAGCAAAAAAACGTGACGACCTAATAGTATTGAATGTAAAAGACGCAACAGACTTACACAAATGGTCCCTTCCAGTATACAACTAGGACAATATCAGTCGCTGCAGAGGGTGACAATATGTATGGGTACATATTATATGTATTATATGTATGGGTACATAGTATATTCATACTATGTAGGATAACTAAGTAGACAGTTATGCTGTTTATTGCATCTAGCTACAATGCTCCGCACTGTGTATATACACTACTGTTCAAAAGTTTGGGGTCACTTAGAAATTTCCTTATTTTTGAAAGAAAAGCACTTTTTTTCAATGAAGATAACTTTAAACTAATCAGAAATACACTCTATACACTGTTAATGTGGTAAATGACTATTCTAGCTGCAAATGTCTGGTTTTTGGTGCAATATCTACATAGGTGTATAGAGGCCCATTTCCAGCAACTATCACTCCGGTGTTCTAATGGTACAGTGTGTTTGCTCATTGTGTCAGAAGGCTAATGGATGATTAGAAAACCCTTGTGCAATCATGTTAGGTCTGCAATGCTGTAATTGCTGCAAATGGAGGATTCTTTGACGAAAGCAAAGTTTGAAGGAAAAAATTATTATTTCAAATACAAATCATTATTTCTAACATTATCAATGTCTTGACTATATTTTCTATTCATTTTACAACTCATGGTGGTAAATAAGTGTGACTTTTCATGGAAAACACAAAATAATTGTCTGGGTGACCCCAAACTTTTGAACGGTAGTGTATATTTATATATTTATGTGTACATACAGACGTGGACAAAATTGTTGGTACCCCTCTGTTAATGAAAGAAAAACCCACAATGGTCACAGAAATAACTTGAATCTGACAAAAGTGGTAATAAATAAAAATTCTATGAAAATTAACTAATGAAAATCACACAATGCTTTTGTATTGTGGTTCAACAGAATTATTTTAAAAAACAAGCTCATGAAACAGGCCTGGACAAAAATGATGGTACCCTTAACTTAATATTTTGTTGCACAACCTTTTGAGGCAATCACTGCAATCAAATGATTTCTGTAACTGTCAATGAGGCTTCTGCACCTCTCAGCAGGTATTTTGGCCCACTCCTCATTTTGGCCCACTTTGGGCCATGAGTCATCCTCCAGATGGCATGTTTCAGCTCCTTCCACAGATGTTCAATAGGATTTAGATCAGGGCTCATAGAAGGCCACTTTAGAATAGTCCAATGTTTCGCTCTTAGCCATTCTCGGGTGTTTTTAGCTGTGTGTTTTGGGTCATTATCCTGTTGCAAGGCCCATGACCTGTGACTGAGACCAAGCTATCTGACACTGGGCAGCACATTTCTCTCTAAAATACCTTGATAGTCTTGGCATTTCATTGTACCCTGCACAGATTCAAGACACCCTGTGCCAGATGCAGCAAAGCAGCCCCAGAACATAACAGAACCTCCTCCATGTTTCACAGTAGGGACAGTGTTCTTTTCTTGGTATACTTCATTTTTGCATCTGTGAACACAGAGCTGATGTGCCTTGCCAAAAAGTTCCAGTTTTGTCTCGTCTGTCCACAGGACAATCTCCCAGAAGCTTTGTGGCTTGTCAACATGCAGTTTGGCAAATTTCAGTCTGGCTTTTTTATGATTTGTTTTCAACAGTTGTGTCCTCCTTGGTCGTCTCCCATGAAGTCCACTTTGGCTCAAACAATGACAGCTGGTGCGATCTGACACTGATGTACCTTGACCTTGGAGTTCACCATGAATGTGTTTAGAGGTTGTTCTGGGCTCTTTTGGTACCATTTGTATTATCCGTCTCTTCCATTTTTCATCAAGTTTCCTCCTGCGGCCACGTCCAGGGAGGTTGGCTACAGTCCCGTGGATCTTAAATTTCTGAATAATATGTGCAACTGTAGTCACAGGAACATCAAGCTGCTTGGAGATGGTCTTATAGCCTTTACCTTTAACATGCTTGTCTATAATTTTCTTTCTAATCTCCTGATACAACTCTCTCCTTTGCTTCCTCTGGTCCATGTTTAGTGTGGTACACACCATGTTAACAAACAGCACAGTGACTACTTGTCACCCTTTAAATAGACTGACTAACTGATTACAAGTTTGTAGACACCTGTGATGTTAATTAGAGGACACATCTTGGTTGAACATGTCCCTATGGTCACATTATATTCAATCTTTTCTAGGGGTACCATCATTTTTGTCCAGGCCTGTTTCATGAGTTTGTTTTTTAAAATAATTCTGTTGAACCACAATTCAAAAGCACTGTCTGATTTTCATTGTTAATTTTCATAGAATTTTTATTCATTACCACTTTGGTCAGATTCAAGTTATTTCTGTGACCACTGTGGGTTTTTCTTTCATTAACAGAGGGGTACCAACAATTTTGTCCACATCTGTATATTACGACCCGAGCGCTGGGTTCTGATCGCGCTCGGGCTAAGCTCAACTCGTTGCCGGCCTTGACAGCTGTGGGTTGTATTCTGGCCTCACCGGGCTCTTATTGTGAAGGTGCTCGGTGGGGCTTACGCCTGTCAAGGCTGGTCAGCTGTGTGTCATTACTGCTCGTTAGTATTCGCCTTCATAAAGCGGGCACTAGCGGCAGTAAGGCTGCAGGAGTATTGTCAACACTTTGTCAACTATCCTTGTCAGAGCGTTCGTTTTGACCTTCATGTCAGGTTCGTTATCTCATGCTTTGTCACAGTTTAGCTCGTAGTTGCTGGGGTCAGCCCTACGAGCCCCTGTATTGATTTATGTGTGTTTTTGCCGAGAGCAGCTCACAGTCTTGTCCTGTCTCATCTTGTTAATAAATCACCATCTTCGCAAAACTCACTGGTGGACTCTTGGCGTCTTATGGTGATCCGCGAGGGACACCGCATGACAGTATACTTCTGCCACGACGTCTAAACGGAGACGCCACACCGAGACGCCTTTCACCGTGAGTTTGTTCTTCCCTGTTTGGGTGTCAACGTCTGGGAGAATGCCGTCATCCAGGGACTGCGGTCGGCGCCTGGGCAAGGAGCTAGCGAGCGCGTTGGAGTACGTCGACGGGGCGCTCCTCGCCGCTACCTTCGACGTCAACTCCCGCTATATGCGCTGGCACCTAGACTGCGGTGAGGAACTCCTGGACAACCTCCCTCTCCATTATGACAATCACCCGGAGGTGATTCTGAGGAGAGAAGAACTCGCTACGCAGCGCGAGATACTTCATGGGATAGAGGAGGAAGAAAGCTGGAAGCAGAGGAGGAGGCATCCTCGCTCCCCGCGTTGGAGTCCCGTTCCTGTCCCAGAACTGGTCCAGGAGTGTGCGCCATCTGGGGGCCGACGACGACATCGGCGCAACGGCCCAGGTCACCCTCAGCAGAATCCCCGGCTGGACCTGCTGCCGGCGGAGTCCATCAGCGAACCGCTGAGAGCGGCCCCACCTCGTCCTTCCAGGGGGCCCTCTGTCGCCATCCAGCGGGGAGAAGGAGGAACAACGTCCCCTACAGCAGGAACCAGCTCTTCCCTGGGAGAAAGGCAAGTGCATGATAATTTGTTACATCTTGATTATGATCTGCCTTGTCTGACTCCTGGGGGCGGAGTTCGGGGTTCGCAGCCCCCCGAGCTTCCTCCACCTGCTGTAGAAAGAATTGCTAAACCTGCTGCCTCTGTGTTCCCCCCGGTTGAGCGGTCCGTGACGCCAGGCCAACGTCGTTGGATGAAGAGGGGGCCTGCAGTGCTGGAAAGCCTGGATCCGGCCCTGCAGCCACGTCGTGGACGGAGGAGAAGAGCGGACTGCGGCCTGGAGCCTGAGCCGACGATGAAGCGTCCCCGGGTTTCCTCGCCGGAGCGGTCCAAGCCGGTGGGCCGAGGGTCCCCTGCCCCCACGCCTACGGGTCATCTGCGTGGACAGCAGCGTGGGAGGAACCTCAGGCTGCAAATGACATCCTGCCAGCTGCGGAGCCCGACGCAGCTGAGTTCGAGCCTGCTGACGAGAGTCGCCGTCCTGAACCTGGATCGTCGGAGTCCTGGGTGGCAACAGAACCCGAGTGCAGGCAAGTGCTCCCTCTTTTGTCTCTGTCCCCTGTGTTGGAGCATTTTTGCCTGCCTCTCGGGGAGGCGAGTGAGGAGCAGCCACCTGCTGCGCCCGAGCTCATCTCGCTGGGTTCTGTTGCTACCGGTGATTCTGATCCCGGTTTTATTGTTTCTGAGCCTTGTTGCAGTGTTGCCGGCATGGAACGAGTCAGAGTCACTGGGTTGGAGGTCCCAGGTTCGGGGGTGGAGATCGTCAGCGGAGCTGCACCGACCCAGTCGGGGTCCGTCGTGGAGGCTGCTGTGGCCCAATCGGGGTCCGACGTGGGTGCACCAGAGGCTCGATCGGGGTCCACGGCGGGTGCGGTTCTGGCCCAATCTGGGCCCGACGTGGGTGCAGCTGGGACCCAATCGGGGTCCAGCGGAGGTGCAGCGCCAGCGTGGTCCGCGGACAGGGGAGGAGCTGCAGACCTTTCACCGTCAAACGGATTACAGGCTCATCCTTGCCATCTGTCCCCTCTACTGAGTCACCGCCCCTGTGTATCACCGCCGGGGGCCGTGGGGGCTCCTGCTCGCTCGCCCGGCTCTCCCGAGTTTTGTCCTTGTCAGGGAGGCCGCCGCGGGCTGTTTTTCCCCGGGACTGGTGGCTGAGGGACATGGGTCGGCCACCTGAGGGACTGTTTCGCCGGTTCGGCGCCTCGGGTTGGCCACCCGACATATTGTGTGTGTCTTCGGGCGACCTGATTCGACCACCAGAGGAGCGGACGTGCTGGGCGTTGGACTGTGGTGAGCCGCCTGGTCATGGTCCGTATCCTATGACCTCCCGCCGGCTGTTGGACGCGGGGAGACCACCTGAACTGTTCCTGTGGCGCTTGGTCTCCGCTGGTCAGCATAAACTGTCAGGGGGGGTAGTGGTTTTTCTGGGTTGATTCGTCACAGTGATTGTTCTGTTTTTTTTTTCTCGTCCTTGCTGTCCTGTGTATTTTGTGCTTGGTTATGTCTTGCAGTTGCCCTAGCATGTGTTATGTTCTACGGTTGCCTTGTTTTTCTCTGTGTATTTTGTCTGATTTTGAATATTTGGTATTTTGTCATAGTCTTGTGTTTAGTATGTCTGACCCAGTAGTTCTGGTTTTTCGTTTTCCCCATGTGCATTTTTTTTATTTAACCTGAGTAGTTATTCTTGTCATTGTCCTGTATGTCGTTTTTCTTGTCACTGTTTTGTTTCTGGGTTTGGTCTCTCTCCCTCTGCTCCTACCCCCAGCCACCCACCCTGGGGGGTGGGGGGGGGCAGGGTGGTCCTTGGGGCGTTCTGAGCCCGCCCTCGGAGGGAGGGTACTGTTACGACTCGAGCGCTGGGTTCTGATCGCGCTCGGGCTAAGCTCAACTCGCTGCCGGCCTTGACAGCTGTGGGTTGTATTCTGGCCTCACCGGGCTCTTATTGTGAAGGTGCTCGGTGGGGCTTACGCCTGTCAAGGCTGGTCAGCTGTGTGTCATTACTGCTCGTTAGTGTTCGCCTTCATAAAGCGGGCACTAGCAGCAGTAAGGTTGCAGGAGTATTGTCAACACTTTGTCAACTATCCTTGTCAGAGCGTTTGTTTCGACCTTCATGTCAGGTTCGTTATCTCATGCTTTGTCACAGTTTAGCTCGTAGTTGCTGGGGTCAGCCCTTCGAGCCCATGTATTGATTTATGTGTGTTTTTGCCGAGAGCAGCTCACAGTCTTGTCCTGTCTCGTCTTGTTAATAAATCACCATCTTCGCAAAACTCACTGGTGGACTCTTGGCGTCTTATGGTGATCCGCGAGGGTCACCGCATGACACTGTATGTATATTCACTGCTCTTATTTTCTTATCTTCTAAATTATTGCTATCCCTGTGCTGTTGCAATCCTGGAATTTCCCCATTGTGGGACTAATAAAGGCTTATCTTATCTTATCTTATCTTATAACCTCCACACAGAAGTGAGTGAGATTATACAACTTATTTTAAGCTCGTATGTAAGAAATAAAACCATAATTATTTCAAAACTATATCAGAAACTTATGGCAAACAAACATTCAAGTAACTATATAATGGAGAAATGGGAGAAAGAGCTAAATTTAAACATAACAGAAGAAAACTGGCAAGAAATATGGAAAACACAGCACACATCAACAAGTTCAAGGACATGGAGGGAATTTGGATGGAAAAACCTGATTCGCTATTTCATTACACCACAGATCCAAAGAAAATATACAAATACCAAATCTACGTGCTGGAGAGGCTGTGGGGCTCAAAATGCAGACCACTCACATTTGTTTTGGAAAAGCAGCAAAATCTCATCATTCTGGAAATCTATTTATGTGACAATACAGAGGATATTAGGATATAATACACCATTGAACTGTAACTTGATGTATTTATATGAACTTAAAAGTGACAATGTAATACGGGCTGAGGACAGATATCTAGTAAAAATCATGTTGATTGCATGTAAAAAAAAAACAATTACACGAAAATGGCACTCAGACGTTCTTCCCGACCAAGAGCAAAGGACAGGTACTGTTGAGAATATACGTCTAATGGAAAAACTAACATATTGACAGAGAATGCAAGAAGGACAATATGAAAAAAATGGTGGAAATGGACACACTACAAAGCGCAACAGCGAGACAGAAATTGAAAGAATAACCAAAGACACTGAAGAAACCAGAAGAACTTAGAGATGGAAACTAAAGACTTGATGCTCCTACATTTGTTCCCTCCCACCCTTTTTTTGATTGCTTGTATGTTTTGTTCCTTCTTTAAATATATAGAGATGGAAAATATTATTGTTTAAAGAGTTTCAGACTGTGTTCTGAATGTAATATGTACTATGAAAAATGAATAAAAAAAGTTACAAAAAAAATTTATGAGAAAAAAGTTGCACATTTATAGAAAAAAGTCAATTTTTTTGAGAAAAAGTTGCAAATTTGCAAAAAAAAAGGTTCACTAACTTATGAGAAAAATGTTGCAAACTTACAAGAGAAAACTCACAAAATTATAAGGAAAAAGTTGCAAATTCACAAAAAAAAACCACATTTATGGGGTAAAAGTTGCAATTTTTTTAAATGAAAGTTGCAAATTCACAAAAAAAAACACATTTATGGGGTAAAAGTTGCAATTTTTTTAAATGAAAGTTGCAAATTTACAAGAAAAAAAGTCAAAAATTCATGAGAAAAAAGCTGAAAATATAAAAGATAAAAGTTGCAGATTTATAAGAAAAAGTCACTAATTTATGAGACAAAAGTTGCATTTCAGTTTTTGCATTTCTCCTTCGAAATGATGGTTCAAAGTTATTTTATTCAGTTCACATGATATAAAAAGGTCTGTGATGATACTGGGGATGGCAGCTTAACAACAGAGATGGTTTTGGGTGATTTTGCTAACGGGAATTGCATCCCATTTCATCCCCACTCAAATCGCCTTCATCGCCTACTGTCTATATACTCTACTAGACATCTGTATTCCCAGCTGACTCCATAATCCACACTGGAGATTATATCTGACATCCAGGTGTTATTTGGTTTTATTTAGAGTTTAGCCAGGATAGCCCTGTAATCACACCAGCAGACATGCTAGCTGAGCTAGCATAGTTTAGTTATCACTTGTGGCTTCCCTTGACATAACTCATCTACCAACACTTGACCATATATCTTATTATATCTTATTTTAGATGTTATTTTAGCTGTTTTTAACTATAGTTTATTATAGTCTCCCTGGGACGGCACCTCAGCCAGTAGCAGTTAGCCAAAGCTAGCAGAGCCACTCATTCAGGCTTGTTTCTGTGCTTATTATACCACAGCAAGTTGTCCTATCAACCACTCAAGCCATACACCCCTGCACACTTTTACATTCAGCCAATTTAATGTACGGTAGTTCAGGCTGTGTCTGGCAACTGGAATTAGCCAGCCAACATTAGCCTCAACCACAGATCTCAGAAGTGATGAAATATTCAGGGAGTAAAGAGAGCCTAAGTCACGGGGACCTTAAATCGGAAAATTCTTCATTGAAATGAATGGGAAGAGCGAAATTATCTTTTGATCCCGATCAAATTTTGCCACGAGTTACACAAAAAATGTTTGTCAATTTAAAAGCTAATATTCCACGTAATTAAAGTTGTCGGCTATCATATAACAGAGTAATATTTAGTTTTTGTGAACACACTTAGCAGACAACATCTCCCATCATTCCACATCACCAAACATGATCATGGCGGTTTCCCTCTCAAAGCTCACCTCCTATTTCCTGACCGATGAAAGAGGGATCCAAAGAAGAGAAAAACAACACAAATGTATTGTTTTGTATTTTGAGAGCTGCAGCTGATACCAGAGGACTGTTAGTTACTTCCCCCTGGGCACACTTTGTGAACATGATGATGTAATTACATGAGATTGTGTTTGTATTTTTTTAATTTACATATTTTCACAACTTAGACAACAACCTTAGACAACAACCTACACTGTTATTTACGTGGAATATTGTCTTTTAAATTGACAAACATCATATGTATAACTCGTGGCAAAATTCGATCGGGATCAAAAGATAACTTCGCTCTTGCCATTCACTTCAATGAAAATTTTTTCTGAGTTAAGGTCCCATATGTGGAAGAAGAGGGGGTGTGACTTCGGCTCTCTATTAAACTTTGGCTCATTACCATTTAAAGAAACAGGCAAGGTATTTAATCTGGGTAGCAGATTGTGCTGTAGTTTTTAATCCCTGAGGTGTTTTGACCAAAGCCTGTCACAGACATTCCACTAAGACCTCTGGGAACTGTGTCAACATGTGGAGGGAAAAAAAAGGCATAATATATCCCCTTTAAGAAAAGCCAGGAAACTTAAAAACTTAAAACTTAAAACTACAAAGATCAAAAAATATCCTTGGGCAAATGAGCCCTCCATGGGGAACTCCATTTTTGTGTAATATGTGATTCCTAATGACACTCAAACTCCTTGGAAAGCATGAATTTTTAAACTTTAAGAATGTATTACCTTATAAGCTGAATTTCTGCCTCCTGGATCTATTCCTGCTGAGCTGAGATAGTTTCCTTGCATTTGATTGGCTGATTTAAACCACAGTTACATAGAGTTAGTGTTTGCATACTATCTTATGGTTATCTGAAACTACACACCAGTAACAACTGATCACAAAAATACACATCCATAACCTCCAATATGGACCATTTTAATCAAGCATCAAAGTCTGATATTGAAAACAGCAATTTTAACATAAAATAATAAAAAAAAACATGAGTTGATGATAAAATTATTATTGTCAGTGACAGCTGTGTTCCCCTATTTTTTTTTTTATTTTTTTTTACCACAGTACAGGCCTATTCCCATGAGGCTATTCGGGCTAAAAAATGTGCAGAGGTGTCTCTACACCCAACAGGAATCGGAGCTAAGTGAAGCACAAACGGAGCAGATGGGCCCACTCAGTAAACGACAGATGTGTTTACCTATAATGGCGAGGAAGAAGAGGGCCGTGGAGACGGCAGCTGTGCCGTAGAACATGGTGCTGATGTTGTGACCCGTCAGTTCAACGTCATCGGGGGTGTTGGGGACCAAAACTGGAGGCAACAGGAAGCCAATGGCTGTCCCCAACTAAGAATGAGACACATGAAGAGAAAGCTGTTATTAACACTCCTTTAGCTGTTATTAGTGTGCATGTGTATAATATGAGATACGTCTTTCAAGAAAATTATGTGATCATTTTGGTTTGTTTCTTCTAGCATACAAGAATTTAAGTCTTAAAAGTGTTAATATAGCAAGGCCTACTCTTGTTTTAAGCTGAGCCAGCTGTTGACACCACCTTTTGCAACTGACCTGACAGTGTCAGTTTTTTTTTCCATTAATCAAAAAAGTTATGATGTAATGTGAACTAATCACATTCAACTAGTTCAAATTAAAAAAAAAACAAAAAAAAAAGTCTCACACAAAGCCAGGACCATTTCTAGCCTTTTGGGGGCTCTATGAAAGAACATACTTGAGGGCACCTGTTTTTGTAATAGAGAAGAGTTCAAACCCTTTAAAATAGTAAAAATAAATAAATAAATTAGAAAATAAACAGACCATTGACTAGATTAACAGAAAACATTATTACATAGAATAAAAATGTAACTACCATTCAAATGAGTGTTTCAGATATCAAAGGGAAAAAAAGTAATTTTTACAGGAAAAAAGTCACAAATTTACAAAGGAAAAAAGCTGAAACTTCATGAGAAAAAGTTGCAAATTTACAAGAAAACATGCAAAATTTATCAGTAAAAAAGCTGAAGTTTTAGACAAAAAAGTGTCAAATATACCAGAGAAAGAAGAGTAGAAGGTAATTTATATCCCTCCCCAAAATGGTGAAGGGGGGCACCGCATTTGTGTATTCTGCCTTATGAGCAGAAACAGCCCTGAATGTAGATTCTATAACTCTTATTTAAGACACATTATGACGCGATCGCCCCACACGGCTGAATCACAATAATCGATATTTTCGCGCTGACCTGATTGCCCAGCACGGCCGTGGCGCACGCGGTGGACACCTCCCGGGGTCCGAACCACACCGAGGCGAGGCGGGACGGCAGGCCCAGGATGAACACCTGTGCCACGGAGCAGACCACCTGCGCCGCCACGGTGACGCCGAACAGCCCGGGGCTCACGCTGGCGCACTTGAGCCACGCGCCGGCGCAGTTGAGGCCGGAGCCCAGCAGGGCCGTGATCCGCAGACCCCTCCGGTCCAGCAGCCAGGTGGCGGGGAAGATGAGCGGCACGTAGGCCACCATGTAGGCGATGGAGAGCCAGTCCACCTTATCGTTGGTGACGCCGTAGTATCTCGTGAACACGTTGGCGATGATGCTGTACTGGATCCACTGGAAGGCGTTCACCATGGAGTACAGGCTGAAGACGGCCAGCACCGCGAACCGGCTCAGGTACAGCCGGGTCTCCGGTTTCCTCCCGCCCTCCTCGTTCTCCTCTTCCTCCTCACCACCGCATCCTCCTCCGTGGGGCAGCATCGCCTCTCTTTCATCCGGCAGCGGCGCCTCCCTCTCCCTCGCCGGCTCCGTCTCCGCCTCTGTGTCCCACCGCGCTCCGCATCGCTCCTCCAGACCGGCGCTCTCCTTTTTTCTCCCGCACACCGTGATGTCGTCAAGTGCGCCTGCATCCGCGCGCAGATGCTCCTGCACGAGCTCCCCGGCTACCATGTCGCGCGCTCAGAGCGTTTCCGTCTTTTGTGAGCAGCGCGATGAGTCAGTCTCGTCATCCGGATGTAGCCTGGAGATTAAAACCCGCTGATATCAGAAAATAATACCACGTGTAAAATAGTGCACTTTAGCACGCCCTACTACTCAGAAAATAATACCACGTGTAAAATAGTGCACTTTAACAACGTCCTACTCCTGATAATAGAACCCTCTACTGCCTGGTTCCTTTCGACCAGCATGCTTCCTGCCTCTCTCTCTCTCTCTCTCTCTCTCTCTCTCTCTCTCTCTCTCTCTCTCTCTCTCTCTCTCTTTGTAGTTCCCTCCCTAGGTCGCTCTATCCGGGAGCCGCTGACTCAAGCCCTTCCGATGCTGATGAGCCAATAGCAGCGTACCGTGTGGTTGTCTCTGGCACTGTCTGCTGCAATGTAACCGGCAACCATGTGGAAGCTCTGATGCAACTCATTTCTTCTTCTTCTTTCAGATTTGATCGGCGGTTGGCAACCAGCTTGCAGGTGCATTACCACCACTGGCTTGATTATCATCACTCTATATCTTTGTATAAAGAGTTCTGAACAACTCCTCGTGTGAAAAAAATTATCCGTCCTCGGACTGTGTCTGAGGTACGGCCGAGAATTTAAAAGATATCATCACTCTTCTTCTTCTTTTAGATTTGATTGGCAGTTGGCAACCAGCTTACAGGTGCATTATCACCACATACTTCACTCTATATCATCACTCTATCTGGTCAGGAGCTGTAGTCCTTACCACCAAGTACTTCACTCAGTAAACATCACTCTATGTATCAAAAGTCAGAATTCTTCTCGGTTGGCAACCTCTTCTTCATCTTCTTCACTCTATATCTTTGTATAAGGAGTTCTTATAAGGAGTTCTGAACAATCTTCTTCTTCTTCTACAGTGAGATTTCCATGTCTACATGATGTCAATAACACTATCTGGTCATTACTCTATAAGGAATTCTTATAAGGAGTTCTGAACAATCTTCTTCTTCTTTCCATGTCTACATGATGTCTATAACACTCTATCTGGTTCCACTCTATATTCTTCAGGTCATCACTCTATCGTCAGGAGCGCTTCTCCTGTCGGTGTTCACTCTATATCATCACTCTATATCTTTCACTCCTATATCATCACTCTTACCGCCACACACTCTCTTCTTCTTCTTCTTCTTTTAGATTTGATTGGCGGTTAACAACCAGCTTACAGGTGCATTACCGCCACATACTTCACTCTATGTCATCACTCTATCTGGTGAGGAGCTCCTCCCTGCAACCAGTCAAATCTCAATTCAGAAATCTCTGTCTATGTGTCTGTCTGTCTTCTTCTTCTTCTTTTAGATTTGATTGGTGGTTGGCAACCAGCTTACAGGTGCATTATCACCACATACTTCACTCTATATCATCACTCTATCTGGTCAGGAGCTGTAGTCCTTACCACCAAGTACTTCACTCAGTAAACATCACTCTATGTATCAAAAGTCAGAATTCTTCTCGGTTGGCAACCTCTTCTTCATCTTCTTCACTCTATATCTTTGTATAAGGAGTTCTTATAAGGAGTTCTGAACAATCTTCTTCTTCTTCTACAGTGAGATTTCCATGTCTACATGATGTCAATAACACTATCTGGTCATTACTCTATAAGGAATTCTTATAAGGAGTTCTGAACAATCTTCTTCTTCTTTCCATGTCTACATGATGTCTATAACACTCTATCTGGTTCCACTCTATATTCTTCAGGTCATCACTCTATCGTCAGGAGCGCTTCTCCTGTCGGTGTTCACTCTATATCATCACTCTATATCTTTCACTCCTATATCATCACTCTTACCGCCACACACTCTCTTCTTCTTCTTCTTCTTTTAGATTTGATTGGCGGTTAACAACCAGCTTACAGGTGCATTACCGCCACATACTTCACTCTATGTCATCACTCTATCTGGTGAGGAGCTCCTCCCTGCAACCAGTCAAATCTCAATTCAGAAATCTCTGTCTATGTGTCTGTCTGTCTTCTTCTTCTTCTTTTAGATTTGATTGGTGGTTGGCAACCAGCTTACAAGTGCATTACCGCCACATACTTCACTTTCTTTCTGTGTGTCTGTTTTTCCTCATAAGTTTGTGACATTTTCCTCATAGCTTTGTGACGTTTTCCTCCTAGCTTTTCTTCTTCTTCTTCTCTCAGATACTGGCGGGTAGCAAACAACTGAAAGGTGCATACCACCACCTAATATACAAGAGTGTGTAACATTATGTCATCTGAGCCCAACCCCTAAAGTTTATGACTTAATCCTGTGTTATTTAAAAAAAGAGAAAAGAGCCCTTCTCGTGATTCTCAGTGCCTCTCCATCTCCATCTGTTCCCAGAATCCCAGTTAAATCCCATTCCCTACCGGCCTGTCAAACTTCATTTTTCATTCTCTCTCTTTCATTTCCCTACTTGTGACAGTGTAATAAGATGTGCTCGACATTTTCTTTTTTTCCACATTCTCTACATTTGTCACTTTCGCTTTTCCCCATGGTGAATAAGGTGCCATTTAAACCTGTATGATCCAGTCTGAGTCTTGCCATAATGATATCTTCCCTCCTGTTTGTTGTTTTATAATTCTTTATTGCAATAGATTTTTGTATTTTGTAATATGATCTACCTTTATGATCTTTATCCCATCTTTTCTGCCATAGCCCAATTCCTTTTTTCTTGATTACTGCTTTCCCTTCACCTTTTCCAAGAGACAATGGTATAGTTATTTCTTTCCCAAGTGCACTTTTTGGTAATTTGTCTGCACAGTCATTCCCTTTCAACCCTTCATGTGCAGGAACCCAACAAAACTGAACTTCTCCACCACCCCTGTGTACCCTAAATAAACTGTGATATTGTAGTGATCCATGCTGCTTACTAATTATCATCCTCAGCTGCGCCTGCTCTCACAACTGCTCTCTCCAGTTAGGCACCCTTTATTAGAAGTGGATTCCTGCACTCCTGCACGGAGACATCAACACTCCTTGGGTGAAGCCACCCTCGTCCTGACTCACCCTTCTCTACTGCTGGGAGTTTCGCCTCCTTTCCTCACATCATTCCTGTATCTGTTCGCCTGGGAGCTTTGCCTCCCCAACTTTCCAGTAAGCTTATCTCACTGGACACTTCTCCTCCTACTCCTGCTTTCCTCCTCCTCTCTCCCCTGTGTACAAGTGGATTTTCCTCCAGGCGGCGGACTCACCTCTGCTCCAGGCAGCGGACCGGACTCTTTCCCATGAGCTGGAGGCCGCTCCCACTCCCTGCACAGTGAGAGCCTCCTCTCACCAAACTCACTCCTTCCTCTCATCCCTCAGCTGTGGCTGCACCTGATCCATCTTCCCCTTCACGGGCACTGCACCTCTCGAGTGGGACACTGGTAACCTGGAGTGGACAAAGCTACTCTTCAGCACTTCTACAACTCCTGAACTCCGTAAGAGAATTTATCACTCAATCCATTCAACCCACGGTTGCTGAACTGTTATTAATTTCCTCTCTCCTCTCTTCCCGCAGGGTTGCCAGCTGTCTCCCGCTCTGCACTCACATCCATCCACTCACTCACTCATCCACTTTATTAATAAAGTTTATTGTGATTTATAATTGAGTCTGTGTCTGCATTTGGATTTTCGTGCAAACATGTCAGATATAGCTCAATCACCAAGTCTTCCCTTGTAGATTTTAGTGTCCGTATGATTTTTAAAGCTGCAAGTGAATCTGTGCACACCACCACCCGGTCCGGTCTGACCTCCTCCACCCACTGCAAACCAATAATTATTGCCACCATCTCTGCTGTAAACATGGATGTATTGTTGGAGAGTCTTTTTGAGATGGTCACTTTAAACTCTGGAATGTATACTCCAACTCCAACAGAGCCCTCTTTGTTCTTTGAACCATCAGTCTAGAGCTGTAAGTACTTATAGTAATTGTTCCTGAGGTAAATGCTTGTTTTAACACCAACTTCACTCATATGCCAATCTTTTTTCCTCATTAGCAGACTAATGTCTACTTCTTTTCCCGGAAACAGCCGAGGGGGAACATTACTCATTGGAGTGGTGTTAGCTATATCAATAGTGTGTAGTCCATACATTCTGGCTTTTCTTTCAATTGTCCACCCAAACCCATGTCCCTGGAAGTTAGAATATTCCCAGCAGTCTTGTAGTGTTGTTTTTGAAATATTTGCTTCCTCACTTCCTTTCAGCTTGACCCAGTATGATAATGTGAGTTTATCTCTTCTCAACTCCATTGGCATTTGTCCTGCTTCTATTAAAACTGCATTGTTTGGTGTTGTTTTGACGGATCCAATGCACAGGCGAAACGCTCTATGCTGTGTTCTATTTTTTTCCAGAGTCATCTTTGCTGCTGCTCCATAAATCATGCATCCATAGTCTATTGTCGATCGCATTAGTGCTCTGTAAATGTCAATTAATGCCTGTTTATCTGCACCCCATTCATGTCCAGCTACAGCTTTTATGAGATTAATGACTTTTTGCTGTCACGCCTTGCCGCTCATCTGCGGCGCCAGCTGCACGCACACCTGCACTTCATCAGCAGCGAGGGATTTAAGCCGCCTCGCCCTGGGCTTCGGCCTGAAGCCGTCAGACTTTGCTCATCACTATTGCTGTGAGTAACCTCTACCACTTCAGCAAACATATCGGTAAGAAGCCCTTACCTTTTTCCTCTCCAAGTCTGCTCCCCTGTGCACAGGTGGATTTCCCGGCGGCGGACCATTCCTCTCCGTCTCCATTCCCTCGCTGTTGCACCGGGCTCTCCAGGTCGCTGTCTACCGGACCTCGTCCTTGCTGTGCCAGCCACCTGCTAGCTCCAAGTAAGCTTATCACTATTTTATCATCTCCTGTGTTGGTGTGTGCCGTCACCCTTCTCCCTGTGCTTTTCCCATAGGGTTGTCCGGCTGTACGGTCTCCTGCCTCCGTGCCCGACGCAGACGCCACCACCAATACATTTACATCTCGCAGACACACATCCATACACACTTGTTGTTAATAAAGCTATTTGAGCTACTCTGAACCTGCGTGTGTGTCTCCTGAGCCGTGCATTATGTCAGTACGGCTTCAGCAGAGCGGCTCGGCAGACGGCGGGCTCACACGCCGACTTACCACTCTCGAGGCTCGAGTGGACCAAATAGCTCACCAGCAACAGGTGATTTTTAACCAGTTAATCATTATTACTAACCGATTGGACCGCTTGGACCCCCAACAGCCGTTCCCCCCGGCTCGTCAGGGTGGCGCGGCTCCTGCTGCTCCAGCGGCCGTCCAGCCGGCTCCGGTAGCACCGGCTCGGCTCACGCCCATTCCGACCCCCGCCCGCTTTAGCGGTAAGCTCGGCGGTGCGCGGGGGTTCATAATGCAGTGTGAGTCCGTGTTCCACCGTGTGCCCGGAGATTTTCCTTCAGATCATAGCCGAATTGGCTACATTGGGAATCTCCTAGAGGGGCGAGCACTAACTTGGGCTTACGCCGTAATGGCGAGGCCCAGTTACGCCACCCTCACCTATGACCAATTTGTGAGACAATTCCTGGAGGTCTTTGATCATTCTCGTACCGAGACAGTCCGGGTCGATTGGCTTCTCAGTCTCCAGCAGGGAAGCCGGTCGGCAGCGGACTATGCGATCGACTTCCGGGTAGCGGCGGAGGAATTGGGCTGGGATGAACGCTCATTCTGCGGCCTCTTCCTCCGCAGTCTCAATGATGATCTGAAGGATGAACTGGCTGGGCGGGACATCCCGGAGACTCTAGCGGAGCTAACGTCCCTAGCCATCAGTTTGGATAACAGGCTGCGCGAGCGCTCCTCGGGGCGGAAGTTGTCTTCTTCTCGCCCTCGTGGTGCCTCGTCGCGCCAGTTCCAAGCTCGCCCCCTGGTGACGCCGCCACCATCGCGCCCCGAGGAGTCGGAGCCGATGGTGACGGGCTGGACAAAGCTCCCCCCTGCGGAGAGACAACGCCGCCGTGAGTTGGATCTCTGCATGTATTGCGGAGACAGCCAACACACGGTGGAGCTTTGCCCACATAAGCCAAACGGCGGGGTCCGCGAGTCACTGTAGGGGGCCTCGCGGACATCAATCGGTTAAGTCCCCTCACCCAACTGAAGCTGCCGTCCGATTTTGTCACAACTCCACTGGGCATCTCACTCACGCACTGGTGGATTCGGGCGCGGAGGGCAGTTTTATTTCACAAAGCCTGGCAACCCGATTGGGCATCCGTTGCCAAGCCCTCAGATCTCCTCTCGCCCTGGTCAACCTCTCCCGTGTTCCCCTGGGGAGAGTAACACATCAGACCGTCCCTGTTCCTGTTATCATCTCTGGGAACCACCGGGAGGAAATAACCTTTTACGTCCTCCCCAACTCTGTGTCGCCCGTCATCCTGGGATACCCCTGGCTACGCCTCCACAACCCCGTCTTGGATTGGAAGTCCGCCAGGGTGTCGGCATGGAGTACATTCTGTATGAGCACCTGCTTGCAGTCCGCTGCCTGCTCTCTGTCCTCCTCCCCAACTCCTACGGACGCTGCGCCCCCGGATCTCTCCCTGGTGCCATCGGAATTTCATGACCTGGGTATGGTTTTCACCAAGTCCAAGGCGATGTCTCTTCCTCCACACAGACCCTACGACTGTGCGATAAACATCCGCCAGGGGGCACCCTTACCCTCTGGGCGACTCTACAGCCTGTTGGCGCCGGAGAAGGAGACCATGAATGCCTATCTCAAGGAATCGCTGAGTGCTGGAATTATCCGTCCCTCGTCATCACCATTGGGGGCAGGCTTCTTCTTCGTGGGCAAGAAGGACGGTTCCCTCCGTCCTTGTATCGACTATCGCGCCCTAAATGATATCACGGAGAGGGATCGCTACACCCTGCCCCTCATGGACACCGCCTTCCACTCCCTCCAGGGGGCGACTTGGTTCACCAAGCTGGATCTACACAGCGCATACCACCTCGTCCGGATCCGGGAGGGAGATGAGTGGAAGACAGCCTTCCGTACCCCGAACGGCCACTTCGAGTACCTGGTGATGCCGTTCGGGTTGACCAACGCTCCAGCCATCTTTCAGCGCCTAATTAATGACGTCCTCCGGGATTTCATTGGCCTTTTTGTGTTCGTCTACCTGGATGACATCCTCATCTTCTCCAAATCCAGGGACGAGCACCGGGTCCATGTGAGGCAGGTCCTCCAAAGGCTGCTGGAGAACCGGTTGTATGTGAAGGCCGAAAAATGCGAATTCTACGCTAAGACAACATCCTTCCTCGGGTTCATCATCTCCCACGATCAGGTGCTTCCGGACCCAGTGAAGGTGAAGGCGGTGGTGGAATGGCCTACACCTGCATCGAGAAAACAGGTGCAACAATTCATCGGGTTTGCAAATTTCTACCGCCGCTTCGTCCCTCATTTTAGCACCATCGCCGGCCCACTGACCTGCCTCACGTCTCCTAAGGTTCCGTTCCGGTGGACCGAAGAGGCCGCGGCCGCTTTTCAGGCACTGAAGGCGGAGTTCTCCTCCTCCCGGGTCCTGAGCCAAGTCAACCCGTCGCTGCAGTGCATCGTGGAGGTGGACGCTTCGGACACAGGAGTGGGGGCGGTCCTGTCTCAGCGGTCGCCAGATGACGGAGTCAAACGGCCCTGCGCTTTCTTCTCTCGGCGCTTGTCCCCGGCGGAACGGAATTACGACGTGGGGGACAGAGAGCTCCTCGCCATCAAGCTCGCGCTGCAGGAGTGGCGTCACTGGCTAGAGGGGGCGGACCTGCCGTTCGTGGTCCTGACTGACCACAAGAACTTGGAGTATTTGAGATCTGCCAAGCATCTGAACGCCCGCCAGGCGCGCTGGTCCTTGTTCTTTGCCAGGTTCCGTTTTAACATCACCTTCAGGCCTGGCTCCAAGAACGGCCTGCCAGACGCCCTCTCTAGGCAGTTTGCCCCTGAGGAGTCTGAGGACATGGCTCACACCATCCTGCCCAGGTCGTGCATCGTGGGAGCCGTCACCTGGGACATAGAAAGCAAGATCCGGAAGGCGCAGGAAGTGGAACCTGACCCTGGCGGCGGACCGGAGGGGAGGCTGTTCGTGCCATCCACGGTTCGGGGGGAGGTCATCCACTGGTTACATACATCCAAGCTCACCTGCCATCCTGGCTCCTCCCGGATGATCGACCTCCTTCAACGGTCCTTCTGGTGGCCGGGCCTGCGGAGGGACGCTGCCCGCTACGCCCGGGCCTGCCCAGTATGTGCCACCAGTAAGTCAGGTAATGCCCCTCCAGCGGGTTTGCTCCAGCCTCTGCCCGTCCCTGGCAGGCCCTGGTCGCATATCGCCCTGGATTTCGTCACCAGACTCCCAGTCTCAAACACATTCGACACTGTCCTGACCATCGTAGACCGCTTCTCCAAGGCGGCACACTTCATCCCGCTACGAGGTCTTCCTACCGCCCTGGAGACGGCGGACCTCCTAGTCCAGCACGTGGTCAGGCTGCACGGGATTCTGGTGGACGTGGTCTCGGACCGGGGGCCCCAATTTTCCTCAGAGGTTTGGAGGTCATTCTGCAATGCCCTGGGAGCCAAGGTGAGCCTCTCCTCCGGCCATCACCCCCAAACCAACGGGCAGTGCGAGCGGACCAACCAGGAGCTGGAGGCTGCGCTCCGCTGCGTCACTGCATCCAAACCTACGTCCTGGAGTAACCATCTCGCCTGGGTTGAGTACGCCCACAACACCGCCCGCTCTTCTGCCACAGGGATGTCTCCCTTTAAGGCATCCCTGGGCTACGACCCCCCCCTTTTCCCAGCACAGGAGGGTGAGGTAACGGTTCCCTCAGTTCGGGCGCACCTCAGGCAGTTCCGCTCCATCTGGGCGTCAGCGCGCAATGCGCTTTTACGCACGGCGGAGCGCAACCGAACCACGGCGGACCGGCACAGAAGACCTGCTCCAGCATACCAGGTGGGTCAGCGAGTCTATGTGTCAACCCAGGACGTCATTTTAAAGGGCGAGAGGAGGAAGCTGGCACAGCGTTTTATGGGCCCATACCCCATCACCAGGATTATCAACCCGGTGGCTGTGCGTGTGGCTATTCCCCCCTCCCTTCGCATCCATCCCACCTTCCACGTATCCAAGGTGAAGCTGGCAGTCTCCGACCCCCTTTGCCCTCCTCCTGCTGCGCAACCCGCGCCCCGGATGATTGGTGGCCATCCGGCCTGGCCTGTCTCCTCCATCCTGGACTCCCGGCGCCGGGGTCGTGGGTTGCAGTACTTGGTGGACTGGGAGGGTTATGGGCCTGAACATCGGCAGTGGGTACCCTCGTCGTTTGTGTTGGACCCTTCCCTCATTACTGAGTTCCACCGAGCGCACCCGAAGAAACCATCGCCAGGAGGCGCTGCTAGAGGGGGGGAGTACTGTCACGCCTCGCCGCTCATCTGCGGCGCCAGCTGCACGCACACCTGCACTTCATCAGCGGCGAGGGATTTAAGCCGCCTCGCCCTGGGCTTCGGCCTGAAGCCGTCAGACTTCGCTCGTCACTATTGCTGTGAGTAACCTCTACCACTTCAGTAAACATATCGGTAAGAAGCCCTTACCTTTTTCCTCTCCAAGTCTGCTCCCCTGTGCACAGGTGGATTTCCCGGTGGCGGACCATTCCTCTCCGTCTCCATTCCCTCGCTGTTGCACCGGGCTCTCCAGGTCGCTGTCTACCGGACCTCGTCCTTGCTGTGCCAGCCACCTGCTAGCTCCAAGTAAGCTTATCACTATTTTATCATCTCCTGTGTTGGTGTGTGCCGTCACCCTTCTCCCTGTGCTTTTCCCATAGGGTTGTCCGGCTGTACGGTCTCCTGCCTCCGTGCCCGACGCAGACGCCACCACCAATACATTTACATCTCGCAGACACACATCCATACACACTTATTGTTAATAAAGCTATTTGAGCTACTCTGAACCTGCGTGTGTGTCTCCTGAGCCGTGCATTATGTCATTTGCGCTTTGTCTCCAGATTCTCAACATGAATTCTCCATGTGTATCCACTATCAAACCACAATCCTAGATATTTGAACTCACTCACTTTCTCTATTGGTTGATTATGTAATGTTAATGGTTCTGTACCAGTTCTGCATTTTTTTGTGAACATCATATAGCAGGTTTTACCGTTTGATTTAAATCCCCACCCATATGACCACTTTTCCACTTTCTCCATTGCTTTCTTGATGTTTTTGAACACAAATTTCCTATTTCTTCCCCTCGTCCATATGGCCCCATCATCTGCATATAGTGCTGTTTTGATGGATCCCTCTTGATCCTCAAACATGTCATTAATCATTATGTTGAATAAAACTGGGTTTATCACACTCCCCTGAGGAACACCATTTTCTATTTCAAAGTCATTAGAAACTTCTGATCCTACTTAACCCTAATTGTTCTCTGTGTTAAAAAATCCATTATCCAATTATACATCCTGCCACCTATGCCCATTTTATTCAGTTTGATAAGAAGTCCATCCCTCCACAGTGAGTCATAAGCCTTTTCAATATCCAGATAAACTATAACCATTACTTCTTTCATTTTGAGAGTCTTTTCAATATCATTACTTACCCTAACTAGAGTATCCAGAGATAGAAGAGTAGATAGTTGCTTATTAATAGTCTTTGCTCGAGTACATACGAGAGTGTGTAAACTAACACCTTCTCCATCCATTTCCCTAAGTGTGACGTTAATGCTCTTGGCCTGTAGTTGCCTGGATGAACTGGATCTTTCCCTGGCTTATTAAATGGTAAAATTACAGCCTTTTTCCACCCACTTGGGATAACCCCCTCCTTGATTGCATAGGCAACTGCTGGAACATGGCATAGCTTAACTGATCATATCCTGGAGCTGTGTATTCACTGGCTTGCAAAGCTCTCTTAAGCGCCGACATTGTAAGCTTGAGGTCAAATGCAGTCATATCTTGTTCAAGTAGGTTCATTTTGTCTTCTTTTAATTATTTACCTTTTGTTCTTATTAAAGACAAAAATAGAAAAATATTTTTGTCTTTAATGAGAACAAAAGGTAAATAATTAAAAGAAGACAAAATGAACCTACTTGAACGATTACGTGGAAGTTATGGACAAAATTACATTAAAGACTTCCGCCGGCTGGAGAAATTGGAGAAAACACTGGCACGCTTCAGAAACCACCTGAGATTTAACCTCCGTTGCAGAGATGAGGATGTTACACCGGCAAGCCTCAACATAAGAAATCCAATTCCAACCAAAAACGCAGAAAAAATTATCAATAAAGCACGGAAAGACCTGATCAAAGAACGTATAAGAATGATGGCAAACAAAGTGGACAGAATTAACAACCAGATCAAGGAGGAAATGGACATTTTCAAGAAACACTACCCGACCGACCAGGAAATGCAGGAGCAGATAGAAGCACAATTAAAACACGCACACGAACAAGAATTCATTATAACGAAAAACCACCAATTAAAAAAACTTACAGAATTGGAAGAACGGACGAAGACAAACACACACGAAAACAAACATTAAGTGGGTCAAAAACTTGTCAAAACACACACTCATGGACACAGTGAAAAAAGTGCTGAGCAGAGGACTGAATTTCGCCATCACACCAGCCAGAATACCTCATGAAGAGTACATCCTCGCAACAGAATTCGCATGTGAAAAAATCCAGGACTAAGGGGAAAAAGAATCACTCCGGAACGCAGTCGCAGAAATCCTCAAAACGGCCAAACTACCACAAAGCAAAGTTACAAAAGAAGAAGAAAAAGCATTAAACTTACTCAAGACAGATAAAACAATCACAATCCTCCCATCAGATAAAGGCAGAACGACAGTAATATTGGACACAGAAGCATATGAAAAACAGATGGAAACCATGTTGGCAGACAGCAGCACATATGAAATCATTAAAACAAACCCCACAGAAGAAAAGAAAAAAATGCTAAAAGCCCTTCTCAAACCCCTGTTAGAAAGTAAAAAAATAACAAAGGAGGCATATGATCACCTGATACCCACAGCCAGCATCACCCCCCGGATCTATGGAACCCCAAAAATACATAAAAAGGATATCCCACTGCGGCCAATAATAGACAGTATCGGACCAGTTACATACAACTTATCAAAATCCCTGGTTGAAATCATCAAACCCCTCCTTGGACTATCAGATTTCCACTGCAAAAACTCAAAAGAGCTGGTACAAGAACTCAAAAATATGAAAATAGAATCAGACGAGATCCTCATTTCACATGATGTCATTTCATTATTCACAAAGACACCTGTTGATGTCACACTACATATAGTGCAAGAACACCTCAGTAATGACAGTACCCTTAAAAGACGCACCAATCTCACAGTTCACGACATATCCGAACTATTACAATTTGTTGCAAAATCCACCTATTTTCAATACAGAGGAAAAATCTACAGACAAAAAGAAGGATTTGCAATGGGAGACCCACTATCAGCCATTATGAGCAGCTTTTTCATGGAGGATCTGGAAAACAAAGCCATCAACACAGCACCTACACAATGCAAACCCATCCTTTGTAAGAGATACGTGGACGACATTCTGGAGAAAATAAGGAAAGGACACACACAAGAACTCACTGACCACCTGAATAGCACGGACAGCACTGGGAATATAAAATTCACACACAAAGAGGAGGAAAATGGCACCATAGCCTTTCTGGACATGAAAATCCACCACAACGATGACAGCAGCATAAAAATCACAGTCTACAGGAAACCAACCCACACAGATCAGTACCTACTATGGACATCAGAACACCCCACAGCACACAAACTATCAGTTGTCAGAACGTTATATGAACGGGCCACCATCATCACAGGCCAAGAAGACAGACAGGAGGAGGAAAACCACATAAAACATGCACTTATACACTGCCAATATCCAGTATGGGCCATAAACAAAGGGAAACAGCAAGTCAAAAACAAAGAAAACAAACAGGAAATAAGACACAGAACAAAAGCCGAAATCAAAAACAAGGACACCATAACTATACCATATATAACTATACCCCCAGGAGACAGCTAGCCACCAGGGCTGCTCGGAGAGGCACTCCGGCCACCGGCAGAGTGAAGAGGCCTCACCGTCACAGGCCCGTGGCTCTGAGAGAGATCCGTCGCTGCCAGAAATCCACGGAGCTGCTCATCCGTAAGCTGCCCGTCCAGCGCCTGGTGAGGGAGATCGCTCAGGACTTCACGACCGTCCTGCGTTTCCTGAGCTTCGCCGTCATGGCTCTGCAGGAGACCAGCGAGGCCCACCTGGTGGTCTCTTCTTCGCTAAGGGGGTCACCATCATGTCCAAAGACTTCCAGCTGGCCCGCCGCATCCGCGGAGAGAGAGCTTAGACTTTCTGCTGCACATTCACCAACCAACCATAATGCTCTGCACTGTGTGTCTATATATATACATTTATAGTAATATGGACATATGTTTACTAGATGTTGTTTTTTCTTGCCTTCTGATTGTTGCTCTGAGTGTTGCTATCCCTGTGCTGTTGCAATCCTGGAATTTCCCCATTGTGGGACTAATAAAGGCTTATCTTATCTTATACGTCCGAGGGAGCACGGAACTAATTCAAAGGATCATGAAAAAATACAAAATAAACATAGCTGTAAAACCACACAAAAAATTAAGACAGTTATTAGTACACCCCAAGGACAGAATAGAATAAGACAAAAAATGCAATGTAATATATGAAATAATATATGCAGATCATGCAACAAAACCTACATTGGAGAAACTGGAAGATCATTCACCACAAGAAAAAAAGAACACCAGAAGGAATGTGAGAAGGAAACACAAGGACGACTCACAAGATCACAAAAAGAAAAGGCAGAACAAGATACATTAAAATCAGCAATATCAGATCACTGCAAAATAAATAATCACATCATGGACTGGGACAACGCAAAAATTATTGAATCAGAGAGCAACAGACACAAACACTGGATCAAGGAGGCCATAGAAATCAGGAAGCAGGGAAAAGACACCATGAACAGAGATGAGGGGGCCTTTTTGCTTTCCCACACCTGGGATCACTTTCTCCAGAGACCATCTGACAACAGAAAGTGGGGCCGGATCGGTGGATCTGACAGGTCTGCTGAGCTGGCCCTGCCTACGAAAGTCAGCTGATAAAATGTCACCTGGCAGCAATCAGCTGACTCTTCTGACGAAGGCTGCAGTGCACAGTCGAAACATGTTAAGAAGGTAAAGACATCTCCTTTCTATTTTTGTCTTTAATAAGAACAAAAGGTAAATAGCAGTCATATCTTCTTTCACTTTCTTTTTACCTCCGCCAAGGAGGTTATGTTTTCATCGGCGTTGGTTTGTCTGTCTGTCTGTCTGTTTGTTTGTTTGTTAGCAAGATAACTCAAAAAGTTATGGACAGATTTTCATGAAATTTTCAGAGATTGTCAGAAATGGGGTATCCTACAGATGATTAGATTTTGGTGGTGATCCGGATCACCGTCCAGAAGAAAACCGCCATTACGGAAAATGCAATTTTCGTCAATAACTACTGAACCACTAATCCTATCATTGTGAATCCAATTGCTAGTCATATGTTTTCATGGTCAAGGAATCTGAAAACGTACACACAAACACTGTATGGGGGGAACTGTGGCGCTTGGCGGAGGTCTGCGCTCTCCGAGTGCTTTTCTAGTTTAAGTTTGCATTTTCTCCGAGTTTTTGCTCCCTTTGCTGTCTATGACTCACCAAGATGTTCTCCTCTATGCACTGCAGAAAATGCTCTACCTAGGACTTCTGCCTTTTCTTTATCTGATACAGCTATCTTATCCCCATCCACTAGAGCTGGGACTTTAACTGACACCCTCTTACCACTCATTTTTTTTTTAAACATACCCCAGACATCACCTAGTTCTGTTACAACAGGCTCTGGGTGGTAGGGAAGAATTACCAGATGACTGGGAAAGTATAGCAAAAGTACTGAGGGAAACGGATAGAAAGGTGCAGTAGTGTGAAAAAGTGTTTGTCTCCTTCCTGATTTCTCATTTTTGGTATGTTTGTCACACTTAAATGTTTCAGATCATCAAACAATGTAAATATTAGACAAAGATAACACAAGTAAGCACAAAATGCAGTTTTTAAATGAAGGTGTTTATTATTATGGGTAAAAAAAAAAAAAAAAATCCAAACCTACATGGCCCTGTGTGGAAAAAGTGATTGCCCCCCTGTTAAAACATAAATTAACTGTGGTTTATCACGTCTTTGGAAAGCTGAGTTCAATTTCTCTAGCCACACCCAGGCCTGATTACTGCTACACCTGTTCTCAATCAAGAAATCACTTGAATAGGACCTGACTGACAAAGTGAAGTAGACCGAAAGATCCTCAAAAGCTAGACATCATGCTGTGATCCAAAGAAATTCGGGAACAAATGAGAAACAAAGTAACTGAGATCTATCAGTCTGGGAAAGATTATAAAGCCATTTCTAAAGCTTTGGGACTCCAGCAAACCACAGTGAGAGCCATTATCCACAAATGGCGAAAACATGGAACAATGGTGAACCTTCCCAGGAGTGGCCGGCCGGCCAAAGTTACCCCAAGAGTGCAGTGATGATTCATCCAAGAGGTCACAAAAGACTCCACAACAACATCCAAAGAACTGCAGGCCTCACTTGCCTCAGTTAAGGTCAGTGTTCATGACTCCACCATAAGAAAGAGACTGGGCAAAAATGGCCTGCTTGGCAGAATTCCAAGACGAAAACCACTGCTGAGCAAAAAGAACGTAAAGTCTCGTCTCAGTTTGCCAGAAAACATCCTATGATCCCCAAGACTTTTGGGAAAATACTCTGTGGACTGATGAGACAAAAGTTGAACTTTTTGGAAGATGTGTGTCCCATTACATCCGGCATAAAAGTAATGCAACATTTCAGAAAAGGAACATCATACAAGTGTGACAGAGATCATCCTGCGCAGTTCGCCCCACACGGGACACGAACCCGCGACCTCTCAGTCAACTACACAGTTCGAGCATGGGAGACACAGCACGATCGCGCTGAGCTAAAGGTCCGACCGGTAGCTCAGCGCTACCATCTGGGGCTCACAGCACCACTTTGTAACCGAGGTCATCAGCGCAGTTCGCCCTACACAGGACACGAACCCGCGACCTCACAGTTAACTACACAGAGACACACACAGCACGATCGTGCTGAGCTAAGGTCCGACCGATAGCTCAGCGCTACCGATACTGTATGAGGCTTTGGGAGGGAGGTTTACTAACGTTCTACGCCGAACAGTACTAGTTGGCATCCGTTACACTCTCCCCCTTAAACCTCACTCCCATGCCGGGTTCACGGCACCAGTGTGACAGAGATCATCCTGCGCAGTTCGCCCCACACGGGACACGAACCCACGACCTCTCAGTCAACTACACAGTTCGAGCATGGGAGACACAGCACGATCGCGCTGAGCTAAAGGTCCGACCGGTAGCTCAGCGCTACCATCTGGGGCTCACAGCACCAGTTTGTAACTGAGGTCATCAGCGCAGTTCGCCCTACACAGGACACGAACCCGTGACCTCACAGTTAACTGGTCAGAGACACGCACAGCACGATCGTGCTGAGCTAAAGGTCCGACCGATAGCTCAGCGCTACCGATACTGTATGAGGCTTTGGGAGGGAGGTTTACTAACGTTCTACGCCGAACAGTACTAGTTGGCATCCGTTACACAAGCAGTAAAATATGGTGGTGGTAGTGTGATGGTCTGGGGCTGTTTTGCTGCTTCAGGACCTGGAAGACTTGCTGTGGTAAATGGAACCATGAATTCTGCTGTCTACCAAAAAATCCTGAAGGACAATGTCTGGCCATCTGTTCGTGACCTCAAGCTGAAGCACACTTGGGGTCTGCAGCAGGACAATGATCCAAAACACACCAGAAAGTCCACCTCTGAAGGGCTTAAGAAAAACAAAATGAAGACTTTGGAGTGGCTTAGTCAAAGTCCTGACCTGAATTCAATTGAGATGTGGCATGACCTTTAAAAGGCGATTTATGCTTGAAAACCCTCCAATGTGGCTGAATTACAACAATTCTGCAAAGATGAGTGGGCCAAAATTCCTCCACAGCGCTGTAAAAGACTCACTGTCAGTTATTGCAAACACTTGATTGCAGTTGCTGCTAAGGGTGGCCCAACCAGTTACTAGGTTGAGGGGGCAATCACTTTTTCACACAGGGCCATGTAGGTTTGGATTTTTTCTCCTTAATAATAAACACCTTCATTTAAAAACTGCATTTTGTGTTTACTTGTGTTATCTTTGACTAATATTTAAATTTGTTTGATGAGCTGAAACATTTAAGTGTGACAAACATACAAAAAAAATGAGAAATCAGGAAGGGGGCAAACATTTTTTCACACCACTGTATGTGGTGTATGGAAGACAAAGAGACTTGGTGGTGGAATGAAGAGGTACAGCAAAGTATTCAAAGGAAAAGGTTAGCAAAGAAAAAGTGGGTTAGTCAGGGAGATGAAGAAAGTAGACAAGAGTATTTGAAATCAATGCACATGGCAAAGAGAGAGGTGACAAAGGCAAAGGAAAAGGCATATAGTGAGATGTATGAGAGGCTGGACACTAAGGAAGGAGAAACAGACTTGTATCGATTGGCTAGACAGAGCGATTGAGCTGGAAAAGATGTGCAGCAGGTTAGGCTGATTAAGGACAGAAATGGTAATGTACTAACAAATGACGAGAGTGTGTTGAGAAGGTGGAAGGAGTACTTTGAAGAGCTGATGAATGAAGAAAATGAGAGACAGAGAAGGATGGATGAAGGAAAGATGGTGAACAAGGAAGTCCCGAGGACTAGCAAGGTAGAAGTGAGGGCAGCTTTGAAGAGGATGAAAAATGGAAAGGCAGTTGGTCCAGATGGCATACTGTGGAGGTATGGAGATGTTTAGGAGAGGTGACAGTGGACTTTTTAACCAGATTGTTTAACATAATCTTGGAATGAGAGGATGCTTGAGGAGTGAAGAAGAAGTGTTTTGGTACCAATTTTCAAGAACAAAGGTGATGCTCAGAACTGTAGTAACTACAGAGGCATAAAGTTGATCAGCCACACTATGAAGATATGGGAACAAGTTGTTGAAGCCATGTTAAGAGGAGAGGTGACAATCAGTGAGCAGCAGTATGTTTTCTTGCCAAGAAAGAGTACTACAGGTGCAATGTTTGCTCTAAGGGTGCCGATGGAGAAGTATAGAGAAGGTCAGAAGGAGTTGCACTGTGTCTTTGTGGATCTAGAGAAAGCATTTGATAGGGTGCCAAGAGAGGAAGTGTGGTACTATATGAGGAAGTCAGGAATGGCAGAGAAGTATGTGAGGGTGGTGCAAGACATGTATGAGGACAGTGAGACAGTGGTGAGGTGCGCTGTAGGAGTGACAGATGGATTCAAGGTGGGGGTGGGGCTACATCAGGGATTGGCTCTAAGCCCCTTTTTGCTTGCCATGGTGATGGACAGGCTAACAGACAAGGTCATGCAGGAGTCCCCATGGACCATGATGTTTGCAGATGACACTGATCTGTACTGAGAGTAGGGAGTAGGTGGAAGAGAACCTGAAGAGGTGAAGGTATGCTCTGAAGAGAAGAGGAATAAAATTCAGTAGAAGCAAGAGAGAATACATAAGTGTAAATGACAGGGAGGCAAGTGTAATGGTGAAGATGGAAGGAGTAGCGGTAGTGAAAGTAGATGAGTTTAAATACTTGGGGGTCAGCTATCCAAAGCAATGGAAAATGCACAAGAGCGGTGAAGAAGAGAGTGCAGGCAGGATGGAGTGGGTGGAGACGAGTGTCAGGACTGATTTGTGACAGAAGGGTAGCAGTAAGAGTGAAAGGGAAGATTTACAAGATGGTAGTGAGACCTGCTATGATGTATGGTTTGGAGACCGTGGCACTGACAAAAAAAAAAGAAAGAGAGAAGCTAGAGGTGGCAGAGTTGAAGATGCTAAGATTTTCACTGGGAGTGACTAGGAGGGACAGGATTAGAAATGAGTATATCAGAGGGACAGCTCAGGTTGAGCAGTTTGGAGGCAAAGTAAGAGAGTCAAGGCTGAGATGGTTTGGACATGTGCAGAGGAGGGATAGTGGATATATTGGACACAGGATGTTGAAGATGGAGCTGCCAGTCAGGAGGAAAAGAGGAAGACCACAGAGAAGATTCATGGATGTAGTGAAGGAGAACATGGAGAGGGTTGGTGTTACAGAGGAAGATGAAGGGATAGGGTGAGATGGAGACAGATGATCCGCTGTGGCGACCCCTAAAGGAAGCAGCCAGAAGAAGAAGAAGAAGAAGAAGAATCTTTGTCTAATATTAAAATGTGTTTGATGATCTGAAGCATTTAAGTATGACAAAAATATACATAAATATAAGAAATCAGGAATGGGCCAAATACTTTTTCACAGCACTGTATGCTTTCATAAGAGCTCACAGTCAAATGTGGAAATTAATAAAAAGCAAAATAAACAATAAGCCAGTAATAAAAAGGTGTGTTTCTGTCTTGTTCCTTCTCCAGTCTGTAACATCACTACCTGCTCCATTTACTACAATTAGCAGCCACATATGCTGAGGGTCATTATCTGCTCTAATCCTAATCATGGTCTGACCCAGTGGAACGGGGCTGCAGCACGTAAAGCTGCCCAGCCTGATCCCACAGGTTAATACACTGTCAGCTCCCATACACACAGAATTAAACCTCCAAGTCTTAGGCCTTTTCCGTATGGTTTATTTTGGCATTATGGGCATATTTTGCTGATCGCTCCCTGTGATCGACAAAAAAAAAAAAAAAAAAAAAAAAAGGAGGAAAATTCGGAGATTTAAAAGTAAAAACAGAAAATATTTTAAAAATTTTCATTTGTTCTTAAAAATTTACAAATAGAAACTAAAATTTATGAATAAAACAAATTTATGAGGAAAAACTGTGCAAAATTGAGAGAAAAAACACTTATGTATTTGGATTATATTAGAAGTATGTGGATAGTTTGTATTTTATTTTCAGATTAGATGAACACATTGAAGAGAAAAACCTGGCCCACATTGGGAAAGCAGTCAATAATTTACATGGAAAAATGTCGTAAATTTATAAGGAAAACAGTTGTAAATTGACAAGAAATGTGTCACAAATTTAGATTGTGAGAAAAAAACAAAACAAATGGATGAAAATGAAATCTCAAATATACAAGATAAAGTGACAAATTTCCAATGGAAATCAAAAACAAAATTTATGAGGTAATAAGTTGTGAATGTATGGAAAACAGCGTCTCAAATACAAAAGAAAATGTCTAAAAAAACGAAAAAAGTGGAAAATTTATGCAAAAAAAGCTTCAAATTATAAAGGAATAACTAATATGTTGGGCTGCTACTTTGACTCATGACTGAGGAATTAATGTCAGCGCTACGTTTCACTTGAGCACATTCTCAGTTCTGTCAAGCTTCTGTTTCCCGTTGCCACGGAAACGACGTGGTAACCAACTGCCTAGCAACGGCTTAGACTTGAATAATGTATAAATGAAACATTTGGCGCTAGCCTGTGAAAGCTAAAAAGACTACAGACGTCCACGATGTGTGACGAGGACCGGGCTCTGCTGGAGCTCAACCTGCGGAGGGAGACGTGGTGTCGGGTGGAGGGGGACCCGCGGCAGTCCTGGGAGAGGACCGAGAGGAGGCACTACCGGAGCCACCTGAGGACCAGCCCGGCCCTGCTCATGGCTCTGACCGGCGGACCGCAGCGCAGGGCGGCCCGCACAGAGCGACCGGCCCCGGCCAAGCTTCCGGAGAGGAGGCACTTCGATGAGACGAGTGAGTGGGCCCAGTTCGGTTATCAGCAGGGGCGTAGAAACACCTGTTGAGGCGGGGGTAAACCTTTGCCCCCTCCCCCCCCCCACCACCACAAATAGTAATTTTTTAACTTTTTTTTTTTTTAGCTTACGAACTTTGCAAGAAAATAATCCAATGTGTGACAAAAAAGTAATGCAAAATTAAGAAAAAAAAGTCACAAATTTACAAGAAAAAAACCCAACAATTTTATAGATAAACAGAGCCGTTTCTAACTTTTTTGGGGGGTTATGCAAGATTGTGTTGGGGGGCACTATTCTGGTAATGCGGAAGAGTTCAAACCCCTTTGAATACAATAAACAACAACAAATCTCTGTCAACAAAAACAAAATATAAAATTGGACAATAGTCTAAATCTGAAAAAAAAATGAAATTATATAGACTAAAACTCTAGCCAGCATCTATATGAAAATTATAAGAAAAAAAAGGTGCTAGTTTGAGGGGAAAAAATAGCAAATTTAAAGAAAAAAGTTTAGAATTTGCAAGAAAAACTTGAATTTACAATTTAAAAAAAATCATAAATTTACAAGAAAAAAGATACAAATTTACAAGAACAAAGTTGACATTTTACAAGAAACAAGTTTCGAATTTACAAGAAAAAGTCATTAAAGAAAAAAGCTGAAGATTTACAAGAAAAAAGTTTAAATTTTACAAGAAAAGAGTTTAAAGCTTTTGGCACAGAAAGACTGGCACACCAACAGTAGCGCATCTGCTGCTGTATGTCTCTGCACTTTACTGCAACCATTTGCACAAATGCCATATCTGCTGCTGTTGTCATTGCAATGCTGACCATGTGCAGTCCAATCTGTTACTGTCTGCACCAACACTACCGCACTGAACTTGGTACTGCAACTATTACTGCTCCTTTTTTCTGTATATAGGATTGCTGGGTCTCATCGTTTATCTTTATTTGCACTATGGGATGTCTGAGTCTATCTTTTGCCGCCATTTGCACTACAGGTAGCATTACTGTACATAGACTGCTGTTGTTGTTTTTCCAGCCTTTTTCCTTTTCTTTATTTTATCTTGTGCACACCACTGAAGAGAAACACCATTTCAATTCTCCTGTATGTATACTAGTATTGACAAATAAAATCTTTGGTTTTATTAAAATTTTACAAGAAAAATTTAAATTTACAATTTAAAAAAGTCATAATTTTACATCATAAAAGTTTAATTTTCCTGGACGCCTCCCACTTGAGGTGTTTCAGGCACGTCCCACTGGGAGGAGACCCCGGGGCAGACCCAGGACTCGCTGGAGAGACTATTATGTTGGTCTGGGAACGCCTTGGTATCCCCGCTGGACAGCTGGAGCAGGTGGTGGGGGAGAGGGAAGCCTGGGCTTCTCTGCTTGAACTGCTGCCTCTGCGACCTGGACCTCTGGAAAAGCGGTAGAAGATGGATGGATAGATGGATAATTTTACAAGAAAAAAGATGCAAATTTACGAGAAAAAAGTTGAAAATTTACAAGAAAGAAGTTTCCAACTTACAAGAAACAAGTCATTATAAAAGAAAAAAGTTGAAAATTTAAAACAAAAAACCTACTCGAAGTTACAATAAAAAAAATCATAAATTTACAAGAAAAAAGCTGAACGTTTACAAGAAAAAAGTAAAAAAAATTACAAGAAAAGCTTGAATTTATAATTTTAAAGTCACAATTTTACAAGAAAAAAGATGTAAATTTACAAGGAAAAAGTTGAAAATTTGTAAGAAAGTTTCAAATTTACAAGAAAAAAATCATAAAAGAAAAAAGCTGAAAATTTACAAAAAAAAATCCCACTTGAATTTACAATTTAAAAAAAAAAAAAAAAATCATAAATTTGCAAGAAAAAGGTCATTAGAGAAGTTGAAAAATTCCAAGAAAAAATGAAAACATACTGTAAGTCTCCTTGGCATTGGTAATTAACAGCAGTATGACAACTGTCTCTATGAGCAAAACCTTTTTATTACTTTAGCCATGTTTCTCATATACACTGCTTTGAATGCACAGCTTAATCAATGTTTGAATAACAACCCTGACTATGGCTATTAGCCAGTAATCATTGCTGGACTCTCAAACAGTAGAAAACGTCACACATTCAGAATTTATTTGGTCATCATTTACAGTTTTTGCGTGCAATAAGAACAAACAAGCAAGCCAAAAACACACAATAAAACTATTATTTTGTGTCTTTTCTCTTCCAGATAAATCTCACCTGGTGTAGACGCTCCACAACAACACAGACACATGGACCCACACACACCCTTCAGGATTTTAGCTCCTACTGAGAGTACGAGGCTGTACAATTTTGCAGATGTATGGTCATCACTGCATTTGGGATTTGGTTTTGACAGTATTTTAATTAAACGCTAACTCCAGCACACAGACTGCATCCACACTGTAATAAATGGAACATCCAATCAAACAGCGATACACCACATCCCTGAAAATGAATGTATATTACATTAAGATTATCCCACAGGAATAAAACTTTTCACATTCAAGAGGTGAGTGTGTCATCATCATCGGTGTCCGTTAGCTCTGGGGAAGAGCCTGTGTGCGTTCTGGGTTGTGACGAGCTGAACGGTTTGGGGTGACAGACCTTTGAGTTCGGCGATATAGCGACATGGCAGGGTGATGTTGCAGGGCTGGTTCCTCACCTGAGACACATGGACAGAGAGGAAACGATAAAACTGCAGCGGCTGAATATTTGCAGTACGGTTTTTACTATTGCTCACTGACAGGTAAGCAGCCTTTGCTTGCACACAGGCAAATGCCCCATTTAGAAATACAAACTCCAATTCCAGTGAAGTTGGGACATTGTGTAAAACATGAGTAAAAACAGAAAACAACGATTTGCAAATTATTTTTAACCTATATTCAACTGAATACACTACAAAGACAAGATATTTAATGTTCAAACTGATAAACGTTATTGTGTTTTGCAAATATTCACTAACTATGAATTTGATGCCTGCAACATGTTCCAAAAAAGCTGGGACAGGGCAACAAAAGGCTAGGAAAGTTGAGGAATGCTCAAAAAAAAAAAAAAAAACCTTTCTGGAATATTCCACAGGTGAACAGGTTAATTGGAAACAGGTGTGTCATGATTGAGTATAAAAGGAGCGTCCTTGAAAGACTGAGCCATTCACAAGCAAGGATGGAGCGAGGTTCACCACTTAGTGAACAACTGTGTGGGCAAATAGCCCAACAGTTTAAGAACAATGTTTCTCAACGTACAACTGCAAGGAATTTAGGGATTTCATCATCTACAGTCTATAATGTCATCAAACGATTCAGAGAATCTGGAGACATTTCTGCACATAAGTAACAAGGCTGAAAACTAACACTGAATGCGTGGGACGTTTGATCCCTCAGGTGGTACTGCATTAAAAACCGACATCATTCTGTAAAGGATATTACCACGTGGGCTCAGAAACACTTCAGAAAACCATTGTTAGTTAACACAGTTGATCGCTACATCTACAAGTGCAAGTTAAAACTCTACCATGCAAAGCCAAAGCCATATATCAACAACAGGGCTGCAACGATTAGTTGACGTTGTTGATAACATCGATCATAAAAATTTGATGACGCAGATTTTATTGTCAATAAATCGTTTAATTTTAGTTTATATGCATGGCACGGAACTGTTCAGTTTAATTGTTCCAGTGAAGAAGAAGAGGAACGCATTATGGCGTCACGGAGAAGGCCAAAAGTTTCCAAAGTATGGGAGGATTTTACCGAGAATTAATAAATGAAACAAGTTAAATGTAGACTGTAAAGCAGTGTTGTCATATCACAGCTGCACTGCAGCGATGCATCCATTCCCTCCTCCTCTCCGTTCCTTTGCTGATCTTATCAGACTGCACCTGTAAGGTCAGCAAGTTTTAGCGAGTAACGTTAGCGTTTCTTATTTTCAGTGAGCAACTCTCTCAACTTTAGAAAACTGACCACACTGTTAGTGTGTGCCGTTTACTTTTACCTGCTTTCGGACAATAATCTCTCTTATGATGGTTGCTGACAGCTGAGCTGCTTCTGTTATACTAGCTACTGTATATGTTAACTGCAGTAAATGGGTGAATTACATGAGCAGCTTACTCTTTTTCGTATTGTCTATTATTGTCACGGTAATATCAGCCTTCATTCTGAATATTAGTGCATCTCAGTAAATTAGAATAGCATGATTTGTAATTTAATTAAAAAAAGACAACCATAATCATCACAAATAAATAATAAAAACAGTTTGATAAATATTTCACAGTATGTGCAGTGAAGACTCACATTCTTGCACTGATATTAAAATGTTTTGGGTTTTTTTTTATTTTGGACTAGAAGAAGTTCTTTTAATTTTCATCTGAAGCCTAATTAAACTTTTAAACTTCTAGACCCAGCAAGGTTTCAAACAGGATGGACTAGCTTGTTATTTTCTTTTTTGTACTTTAACGGAATTGAATATTACTCTAGTTTGTTTTTAACACACAGTTACAACAGCCTTTATGGAGCAGCAGAGCTGCTATTTGAGTTTTTACACTTTAACGTCTATTATTTAATTGTGTTGCTACAAACACTTCTGATTAAGCTGTCAAGTTCAAGTTTCCAACTCATGTTTGATAGGTCATTATTTTATTTAGCTATGGGAACTTTTTATAACAGGCTACATTATATTAAGGCAGAGACCGACAACAAAGTGATTTTCACAGGTGTGCAGGCTTAAACAGGTGAGGTAAAACATGACCTAGAGCCCTGAACAGGAGCTGTGCCAGCAGGAAGCTGAGCTGGCGGACATGACAGAAATAATCGCGATTAGTCGACTAATCAAAAAAATAGTCGTTAGATAAGTTGACTACCAAAATAATCATTAGTTGCAGCCCTAATCAACAACACCCACAGACACCGCCGGTTGCTCTGGGCCCGAGCTCATCTGAGATGGACTGATGCAAAATGGAAAAGTGTGCTGTGGTCTGAAGAGTCCACATTTCAGATTGTTTTTGGAAATCATGGACGTCGTGTCCTCTGGGCTCAAGAAGAAAAGGACCATCCACATTGTTATCAATGCAGAGTTCAAAATCCAGCATCTGTGATGGTATGGGGGTGTGTTAGTGCCCATGGCATGGGTAACTTGCACGTCTGTGAAGGCGCCATTAATGCTGAACGGTACACACAGATTTTGAAGCAACATATGCTGCCATCCAAGCAGCGTCTTTTTCAGTGATGTCCGTGATTATTTCAGCAAGACAATGCCGAGCCACATTCTGCACGTGTTACAACAGTGTGATTCGTAGTAAAAAAGTGCGGGTACTAGACTGGCCTGCCTGCAGTCCAGACCTGTTTCCCGTTGAAAATGTGAGGAGTATTATGAAGCACAAAATACAACAATGGAGGCACCGGACTGATGAGCAACTGAAGTCGTACATCTCTCTTTTATTCCCTCAATACCTTTAAATGTCTCAAACTCACATGCTTTTCGAGGCCTAGAGCAGGAGAGTCGGTTTCCAGACAGATGTGTTCCAGTGGGATCTGTTTGATCAGCTTGTCTCTCTGTATGAGGGCAACAAAACATTGGACTTTAATAAAGAATCAGCAGATACAGTCGCCATCTCACGCCACGGTGGCTCGTCATCTTACCTGTCGACTCCTGCAGACGGCAGGAGGGAAGGAAAAGAAGTAACCTGCCTTCACGCCTTCCAGAGCGACGGCCGGCTTCCCTGCAAAGTTATGGAGTAGAGCTCGGCTGATACCTTGTGAAGAAAAGAAAAGATTATCTTAAATCTGCAACTTCCAAGCATGACAATCTTAATAGCACGGTGGACAAAAGCACCCACCTTGTTCTCTCATTGTCTCTATGGTAACCTTAGCAGCTGAGCGCGAGTGGACGTTCCTGCACACAAAGCAACATCATCATCATTTAAAATAGGATAAATGATCGAGAAAAAAAGCGTTTGCATGGGAAATGGATAAAGCTTCTGATTTATATGAATAAAGTGGTCTGTCAACAATAGGAAACATTCTGGTACTATTAGTGTAAGGTTGCAACTTTTTTCATAAATTTGAAACCTTTTTCTTTCAAAAATTTCAGATCTTTCTTGTAAGTTTTTCTGTTTATACATTAAATTTTGTTTCCTTAAATTATGCACCATATTCTGGTAAATTTGTAGTTTTTTTTTAGTGACAATTTTATGATTGTATTTTCCAGCTATATGTTTTCCTTTATATAATTTTACTGCTTTTCATCTTCTGAATTTACCATTTTTTGTCACTTTGTGATTAGTCACATAAACTTGTGACATTCTTCTGGCAAATTTACTACTTTTCCTATAAATCTGCCACTTTTTCCATGCAAATTTGCAACTATCTTATTTAATAAATTTGCAAATGTACTCAAATAAATTTTAGATTTTTTTACTCATAAATTTGTAACTTCACTCATACGTTTAGTATTTTTTGTCTTATAAATTTGTACTTTTTGTCACAGTTCTGTGACTTTATTCTCATAAATTTACAGTTTTTTGTCTAATAAATTTCCATTATTTGTCATAAATTTGTGATTTTTTTAATAAATTTGCATTGTCATAAATTTGTGACTTCATTCTCATAAAGTTACTATTTTTTGTCATATAAATTAGCATTTCTTTGTCATAAACTTATTTTATTCTCATGAAATTAATATATTTTTTGACTAGTAAATTTGCACTTTTTGTCAAAAATTTGTGACTTTATTCTCATGAATTTGTTATTTTTTGTCATATAAATGTGCATTTTTTAATCAATTTATGATTTTATTCTCATAAATTTACTATTTTTGTCATAAATTTGCATTTTTTAATCAATTTATGATTTTATTTCATAATTTACTATTTTTTGTCATATAAATTTGCATTTTTCAATCAATTTATGATTTTATTTCATAATTTACTAATTTTTTTTGTCATATAAATTTGTATTTTTTTGTCATAAATTTGAGACTTTATTCTGAAAAAGTGACTAGTGTTTGCCTCATTATTTTGCCATTTTATTCTTGTAATTCTTTGACTCACACAGGTAGGTCTAGGTCCTTGGCGACGGCGAGCTGTTTAACGAAGACGTTCATTTGTTCATCTCTGTGGTGCTGAGTGGGCGCGCACCACGGCGTGAAATCTAAACCGATCTGAAACCAGAGGAAACAAACCATCAACTCTCATGTGAAATGCGGCGCTGTCATTGGTTTGTGTTCAATAGACTGGTGTTGGCTTATGATGGATGAAATAAGTACTGTAAATACAGAAAATAAACATTCTCCATTATCTAACACATGGAAGAACTTGAAGAATTTGGTTTCAGATGAACACTGAAAATCTGAGTTTTCTTCCTTCTGACAAACAGCATCATGTGAACTGATCCTCCTGCACCAGATGTCAGAAAGTTTATTGCAGAAAGCCACAAATTCATCCTGAGCCTGACTCTAGAACTAAAAACCTGAGATAATGCAGCTGCTGCAGGTGGAAACCTGTGTGGGAAGGTGATTATGGAGTCAGAGCAGGAGGGGCCGCATCTGGGTTCTTCTAGAAAAATAACAGTTGTGAAAACAGACAGCAGGCGCTGTAGAAACAGCCGCTGATCCCTGAAGCCTGCGCTGACACAGACATTCCTCAGCTGGACCACGTGGACGTTCCCGAGCATCACAGACGGACGTGAGAGAAGCTTCGGGCCGACTGTCTTCATGATCTTTTCCTTATGAGTAACATGAGGAGGCAACGTCTCGTTTTTAAGTTTCGTCTTCTGGACTTCAGCATGACTTTCATGATGGGACGAGCCAGCCAGCGTGTCCCTGTGGGCCCCGCTACAGGTTAAACCTGACCCATGTGGGTCTGTCCACGGCTTCCACATTGGCCCCATCTGTGTCTGCCCACATGGACTTTACCTGCTGTCAAATTATTTTCTCAGAATTTTGCCGTTGCCCCATGAATGATACACTTTCTTGACAAATTTAAACTTTCTCATAAATTTGCCACTTTTTTTTTTTTACTGTAAACTTGCAACTTTTCCTCCTAAATTGTGATTTTCTTTTCTTGTAAATTTTCAACTTTTTCCCTCATAAATGTGTTAGTTTTTCTTGCAAATTTCCTTTCTTTTTCTTGTAATCTTGGAACTTCCTCATAAATTTCCCACCTTTTCCTTGTAAATTTGATATTTTCTTGTAAATTTGTGGCTTTCCCCATAAATTTGTGACATTTTTCTTGTAAATTTGGAACTTTCTAAAAAATGTTCAACTTTTTTTTACTGTAAATTTGCAATTTTTTTCTCATAAATTTGTGACTTTTTTCTTGTAAATATTCAATTTATTTACTCATATTTGCTACTTGTTTTTGTTAATTTGCAACTTTTTCTATCTTTTCCTCATACATCTGTGACTTTTTTCTTTTAAATTTGCAAAATTTTTCTTGTTTGTAACTTTTTTCATGTAATTTCACTTTTTAATTTGCAAGTTTTTTCTCGTACATTTTCACATTTCTTCCTCATAAATCTGCTACTTTTGTGTAAATGTGACTTTTTTCTCATTAATATTCACTTTTTTCATAAATTTGTGACTTTTCTCTTGTAATTTTGCCTGTGGCTCATAATACCTCTCCAATGGCAACGAGGCGATCTCTGTGTGTATAGAATAGTGGCAGGGCAACGTCCAGATCCTGGAGAGAATATATCACTGTCATAAAATATGGTTAAAGAATACATAGCTTCAAGAATACATTCTGTGTAAATGACCAAGAGGGAAGTGTGCTTAACATAAATTAATGGTGTATATACACAACACTTGGAAGGCAAAATAGAAAATTTTTAAATGTTAAAGGTTCCATTAGACTAGAACTGCTTTTGTTTGTTTAAACCTTCTGAAATGCACCCGTGACTCATATTATACCATCAAAATGTTCAAATGCTGACTTTACATAGAAAAACATGCTGCTCTTATTTCGTTGAACTCTCAAAGAAACAAGCAGATTTCACTTCCTGGTTTTTATGATGTCACAAGCCAAAAAGCCCCGCCTTCAGTTCTCTATGATAGCAAAACAATCACACCCTCACTGTAAGTGACCCACTCAAAAAAAAAAAAACTTTACCCAATCAGACTGGGGCTCATTAATATTGAAAACCAACATGCAAGTTTGCATTTTTTTTCTCATGTCTCATAAACTTGTAGCATGTTTTTTACTCCTCTTGTAAACTGCCTGCTATGTATTCTTTTACTTTTTCAACTAAAAAAATGACATAAGTGAAATGAAGACCCAGCCCCTCACTTCATTACCCTCTCGTTTCCCCCCGGTAAGACTGAATTTGACACCTCTGGTTTACCATGTTAACAAATTAATACCTGTGTGAACGTTAGTGCTTTAAAACATTTAGCTTGGGATCCTGTTCCCACATTCTCAGAACCACTGAACTTACATAACCAGTAGTTTGATGCACGTCAGTTTGTTTTGCTACCTCCAGCTTCACGCCGCGCCGCTCCGACCCCCTGCCGGCCTGCAGCGGGTGGATGCCAAAGCACGGAGCCACCAGATCGGGGTAGCTGTGGGGAAGGAATTCATCGTAACACCATGAAAAAACAAAAAGGGAGGCCCTCTGGCCGAGAGCAGCTGGGCAGAACAATGTATACGTTTGTGTTCTTTACTTTGTGGATGAGGACATTTAACCGTGTTCTGGCTGTGAGTGCAGATGTTCTGGGCTCCCCTCACAGGGAGAATGTATACGTTTACTCCACTAATATTTGTCAAGAAGACTTTAGTCTCTGTTGCACTTATACACACTTTATTTTTTTTAACTGAAAACAAAGCTATAATTTACATCCGTTTTCAGGTTTAGACCTTTTTTTAAAAAAAAAATTGTCTTTAATTCATTCTCAAACCAGCAAACTGACATTCCTGTAGCTGTTTAAATCCCAAACTGATGCTTTTTGTTTTCAAAGATGCCAATACAATGCAACACAAACTGATGAGGTAACTTTAAGACCACAGCAGTTTCTGGCTATAAGGCAGAGTACATAAATGCAATGTGCCCCCTCAGCCACTAGGGGGCCTTCAGATTTTTTTTGGAAGCAGAATAAAAATGCCTTCAAATGTTTTTCTCATAAACTTGCTCCTTTTTTCTCACCTGTAGTGTCCCTCCTGATGTCCACCACAAGATAACTGTATTCAGTCTGTCCTCCCTATTGTCTTCATTAATAGTCACATTTTACACTTTATATTTTTATATTCTTTTGCCGCATGGCTTTAATATTGTCTGCTTATGTGCTCATTGCCTCGTTCCTGATTTTTTGTTTGGCGTTTTTATGTTGCTGTTGTACACAACAATGTCCCTGTATGGTTCACTAGGCTTGCCTGCTGTTATTGTTGTGTTTTGAAGTTTCTCCTTTTACCTTGTCCCTTAGCAGGTCTGCGCCTCCTACCAGGCTGGTGCCTTTGATTACAATATGTTCTCTGCTAACTTGCCTGATTAAATAAAGGTTGATGATGATTCCCTGGATTCAGGAGTCAGACTCGATCTCTGTTTTTAAGAATAGGGTTAAAACCTTCCTTTTTGATATAGCCAATAATTAGGGATGGATCATGTGCCCCTGAACCCTCCCTTAGTTATGCTGCTAATAGGTTTAGACAGCCAGGGGACCTCCAGCAGTGCACTGGCCTTCACTCCTTTCTTCACTCTCAATGAAATACTTTTGCTGGTCATTAACATCTGTTTGTTCTCTCCCACAGATTGAGTCCCCATCGTGTTGTTTGCTCTCTACATGTCTGTTCTTTTCTTCTTCTCTATCCCCTCACCCCCCAGCCAGTCGCAGCAGATGACTGCCCCTCCCTGAACCTGGTTCTGCTGGAGGTTTCTTCCTGTTAAAAGGGAGTTTTTCCTCTCCACTGTCGCCAAGCGGTTGCTCACAGGGGATCGCCTGATTGCTGGGGTCTTTCTGCAATTGTGGGATTTTCCCCTACAGTTGAAAGTGCTATGAAATGACTGTTGTTGTGAAATGGCGCTACATAAATAAAGTTGAATTGAATTCTTATAAATTTGCTGCTTTTTCTCATACATTTTTTGACTTTTTTTGTAAATTTGCAACATTTTTCTCATTTATCACTTTTTTCTTGTAAATTTGGAACATTTTCTCATCAATTTGTAGCTTTTTTCTTGTACATTTGCAACTTTTTTCTGATTAATTTCAGCCATTTTTTCCCCTTGTAAATTTGCAACTTTTTCTTAAAAATTTTCATCTTTTTCACATTAATTTGACTTTTTTCATGTAAATTCACAGCTTTTTTCTCATTAATTTGTGACTTTTTTCTTGTAAATTTGCAACATTTTTCTCATTAATTTATGACATTTTTCTTCCAAATTTGCAGTCTTTTTTCTCATGAATTTGTCACTTTTTTCTTGTAAATTTGGAACATTTTTGTCATCAATTTGTAGCTTTTTTCTGGTAAATTTTCCAAGACTTTTCTCATTAATTTATGGCTTTTTTCCCTTGTAAATTTGCAACTTTTTCTCAAAAATTTATTTTCCTCATAAATTGGTATTTTCTTGTAAATTAGCAACTTTTTCTGATTAATTTCAAGCTTTTTTGTCCTTGTAAATTTGCAACTTTTTTCCTTAGAAATTTGCAACATTTTTCATATATTTTTTCTTGTGAATTTGCAAAATTTTTCTCATTAATTTTTCACATTTTTCTTGCAAATTTGCAGTTTTTTTCCTCATTAACTTGTCACTTTTTTCTTGTAAATTTGGAACATTTTTGTCATCAGTTTGTAGCTTTTTTCTTGTAAATTTTCCAAGACTTTTCTCATTAATTTATGGCTTTTTTCCCCTTGTAAATTTGCAACTTCTTAAAAAATTTCTTTTTCCTCATAAATTGGTATTTTCTTGTAAATTAGCAACTTTTTCTGATTAATTTCAAGCTTTTTTTGTCCTTGTAAATTTGCAACCTTTTTCCTCAGAAATTTGCAACATTATTCATATATTTTTTTCTTGTGAATTTGCAGCACTCATGAATGCTGGTTACATTTTTATTTTATGTAATATTTTATTTTTTTCAGTTTATGTAGATAATGCCCCATGTTTAATTTTTAATATTTTTGTTTGGAGGGGAGACCCCCCCCCCCATTTTAATGGATTTGAACACTTTCCCATTACAAAAATAGGGCCCCTCAACCCAACACTCCATAGGGCCAAAGAGAGCTAGAAACTGCCCTGTTTAAGACTTTTAAAGGCCTACATGAATTAAATTTCAAAGGACCCTTAAAAAAAAAAATACAAATTAGCAGGAAAAAATACTCTTTATAAGTCAACACACTAAGGAAAGTGAATCAAATTTAATATCAATCTTGTGAAGTTTAAGAGCACATTTTTGTTGATGCAAGTAAACACTTTCATTACCTTAGTCTTCTTATAGGAAGAAAACACTTTAAATGGTCAGTAAGGGTGTTTTCACACCTACAGCTTTAATTCATTTCAATCGAACTCAAGTTCGTTTTCTCCGTTAGTGCGGTCTGTTTTGTCTTGTGAGAACACGGTAATCACACTCAGGTGTGCACCAAAGGAACCGTACCGATACCTCCTGGAGAAGGTGGTCTCGATTCGAATCAACTGACAAACTCTGGTGCAGTCCTGCATATGAGAAAGGGATCGTACTGAAACAGGACCAGCGGCCAACGGTAAAACATTTTACGCCACTGTACACACCTGATGGAGCCTGGAAAATATCTGTGGGTGAGCACATCACGGTTCTGAAGGATTAATGAACGAAACATGTTACTTCCCATCCGTAGCAGCGCTTCATTTTCAAACTGTACAATTTGCCAAAAGTGGTATATGCACGTATGTAATAAACAATAACCAGGGCAATGACCCCCCCCCCCCCCGAAGATTACGCTACGATTTATATTATTTTCTCCCCCAAAATGAATAAATACACAGTAGTCATCCTTCTTCCTGTATTTACTGTTCCTGTTGTCGCGGCAAAAAAATCTGACTTAATGTTATGCAGTTTGGTCCGCTTGAATTTTTGCCTGTGTGAAAGGGAATCGAACCAAGGACAAAATGATACAAAGAAACTGTTAGAATAATTTTGAGCTTAAATTATTCAAAGTCAAAAATCAGGCGGAAAGTTGGATTTATGTACATTTATTACAAAAATATATAAGGAGTCACTCCAATGGCCACTTGGGGGAGAGATCACAAAGCATGGCATTCAGACACACCTAGAATCTCTAAAGGATTCATTTCTTTAGGTCTGATATATACAGTATAGGTAGGAGAAAGGAGAGGGAGGATGAGGATAAGGGAAGGGACAGAACGGGACAGTCCTGATAATCAAAGCTTATCCGGGGAAACGTTACAGACGCTCTGGAGACATGGGGTCATGGAGACATGCACATGAAGTCCATAAAACTAACAGAATGTCTATATACCTAATCTATAGAACTGAGCTATACAGGCTGAGGAGTTCCTGTGCATTCCTGTGACACAAAACAAGACGTGTCAAAGAGATTATAAGAGTGGCTTAGATCATTCCTTACGCATGTACTGATCCTGTACTGATCTTAAGTCTGAACTCTCTGAAATTGCTCACAGAAACATGCCAAGAATATATGAACATATCTTATATGGTATACATATATAAACATTAAACATGGCATATGAAAGGAATGATACTTCTCAAATATAATAATACATTATTAATATCAATAATAATGTAGATAATATGGAATTTTTCTATCATATTCCCCCTTGATGCTTAATAAAGCATCAGGAATAAAAAAGGAAAATAACAAAAGTAAAAAAAAGTGAATGAGTTAATATAAGGATTTGTGTAAGAATTTACATGCTGTTACAGTATGTGTCCTTGCAAGTTAAAAACGTGTATAGAACATGTCATTAAGAGTGAACATGTGCAGTGATTAAAATTAATTTTAGACTGTATCAAATAAGAACATAGAAAATAATATGAAACAGTCTTAAAAACAGCCTTAAATTATATTACAACCTTCAAAAACATCCTCATCATCATATTAAGGACTCACACAAGAAAAATCTGAAGTTATAAAAATCATTACCAAGTTTATGATGAGACTTCTCCATTAAGAGAAACACTAACTTCTATGAGTATCTGAGGTATTAATATGACCATTTGCATCATTTTCATGGATAGAAGTAAAACAATAACCTCCTATAATAGGGCCTACACCTCTACGGGTGGTAATTAGTCAATCATGGACCATTCTATCCTTTGTTATAATTTTGTAAATGATTGTAGTCTACAGTTAAGTGTTTTAATCCCTAAGGTATTTTGTTTCTACTCTCATTCAAAGAAGCAATGAACAAAAACCTCACTCCTGTACTTTCCACCTGAAATTGCATTCATGCTTCAAAAATGGCATCATGTGGTAGAAAAGCATCTCTCTTCACCCTGCCCACCTGCCCTACCGACATGATGAGGGTACAGTCAGTTGCCAAAATGGGGTACACATATCTGCCCAGTGTCCTGGCCAAATGCAAATACGCCAAATGACTCAATGACCTTTGTCAATGTAGATCCTTGGTATAACACTTGCTTGCTTTGTTGGTCAAGCAGGGTAGCAGTACAGGGGAGAGACGCACTGTAAGCAGTTGCATACTCAGAGTGTTAAGCTGTTGGAAGGGGACATCACAACTTCAAAAAGAGGAGTTCACTGATGAAATTAACCTTGCATTCGCAGAGTAAGGAGTGTCATCATGTTTCTAATCAGTGGAGTTATGTGTTGTGTCAGGTGTGATTCAAAATGAAGTTTGCTATGTTATTTCTGTATATAGCCTTTCTTAAGGAACCAAACAGCCTGTAGTAGCTGCATTATTTTAGCAATAAAGATGTTTTGCCTAACTGTTAGTGTTATTAAGGCGCAAACATAACAATTCTCTACAGTGTATAAGTAATGGAACAACTTAATAACTAATATTAAGTATTACTAGAGGATGATGAGGATGATAAGGTAACAACACTAACCACACTTTTCTTTCCCTTGTATTTTTTCCCTTGTCATGATAAATAAGCCTGCTTCTCTATTAGCAGAGGTTGTTACTGGACGCCAAGTCATCAGCTGACACTTGCATAGAGAAACAGTTAAACAGTCATTTGTTGTTTTCTTTTTTTAAATAAGTATAGAATATATATATTAAACAGTCTCCTGCTGAGGGTTTCAGGTGGGGTAAAACGTTAGATGCACCCAAGTGCCACGTCCTTCACTTCCTGCGGCTGTCCAGGCCAGCCAGATAACCTTTGCACTGTCCTCGCCAGGGAGTTTTGGTCCAGTTTCCTTTGATGACCTGATCCCCTGGTTTGCTCAAGAGATGGGTGCACCTCCCATGGTTCCTTCGTCACATGGTCCCTCCTGGGAAGGGCAGTATGGATGACATTGCTGTCAGTTGTCATTCTTTCCACATAATCACCCAAAAACCCTTCCTCATCACCTAAGTTAAATGGCTTCAATAATAGGGTTTGCCATTCACAATTTCCCTATTTTTCTTATTTGTGTAGTATACTAATCCTGTAGATTGTTGATGGTAAGCTAAATGGTTTCCTAGGTAAATGTTTGGTACTGATAATTTAGGAACTGCACTTAAATGTGACATGATTTGATTTACAAAGTGTATTCCATTTCCATTATCTAAGTAAATCATTTCAGCCATTTTAAATCTTGATATTGTTTCAATTAAGGGTTTCAGTGTCACCATAGCAATATTTAAATTAGTGTAGGGGAAAGCCTTTGTATATTCAATAAGTGTGTAAATAATTTCTGAACATTTTTACCTTCACTCTTATTTAGTTCAATGAGATCCATGCAAAGGTTTTGAAAAGACTAAGTTTATGCAGGGAAGGTCAAATTATTTTGCTTTGAGCTCCCTAAAGCATTGTTCACTTAATTGAGTAAGAATCTGTATTGTCTTTGTAGTAGATTCTAAATTAAGTCTCACAGTAAAGATAAATTCAGCACAAGTTGGACTTTTCTTAGACATTTGGAACTTTTCTCATAAACTTGCATGGTTTTCTTCCTTATCGGTTTACCTTGTTTCTTATAAGCATGATATTTCTTTTACAATAATCTGCAGATATTTTCTTAAATATCTGGAAATTTATTGATGTACCTTTTAACTTCTATTGAATGTTGTGATTTCATTACCAAACGGTTTCATTTACATTTTTCTCTTCATTATTGATCATCTATTGATAATTTTATGTATTATCTATTTTTCTGAGGATTGCTAATTATTTTTTGCTAATTAATTTCTTTGATACCCCCCTTTTGATGCATGGAGACGCACATGCAGCAAAGTTACAGGGTATTTGCTTGATGGGTAGTGTCTTTTTACTAGAAGGAAGCGTGTTACCACTTCTTACGTGTTACACACCAGTTAATTTAGATGAAAATTTGTGAGTAGTATAGCTCCTTCAAAATGAGGTTTCAATAGTCATAGCTTCTTCTGTGCATGTTGTCTCTTGACTTAGTCTAAAAAGGAATATAGCTGTCTGTGCAGATTTGATGTGATTTAGCATTTAGAGAGACCATTCTGAGTTAGTCACTTAAATCACATCTGTCTGTCCAATTGAACACAGACAGGGTGAATTTGTTTAAGTGAATCCTTGTGAAAGGTTCTGCCACACTCCTTCAGTGAATGGAAAGGTGGACATATTGCCTAGCTTAATTTTGTACAAGGAATGCCTCATTTTATATATTCCTTGGTAAATTATGGGGTGGACTGTAGTCCCGAGGCCTAGCTCGGCCACGGCTAAGCACCGGGAGCACAGAAAACACATTCCTTATTACTGTCACATTTCTGAAATGTGATATTGTCACACCATTATGTGGTGAGTGGCATCAGATGCATCTTGCAGTGTGAAGTCATATGAACACTACATTTTTAAAGTCAGAGTCATTTAAATTGTTATGCTTCATGTCATTTGCAATGTCATTTGTTCTACTTAGCTTCAATAAATGCTTGTCAACTGAGAGGTCCTTTCCCCTGTGGTCACTGTCGCCCCCTTCCAGCCAATGAGCCCGTCACACAGACACTGTCCAGCCTCCTTCCATCTCCCACAAAGATCAAATGTCGGTACCATCCTGCAAAGAAAAATTTGGGGAAACCTCATGGCTTCCCCGTCCTTACGTCAGTATTTACATCAACAGAAGTGCAAATTTTATCACCTCATAAATTGATCTTACTAATGTTCCAGTTATCATCAATATTTTGTATCCCTTAAATGTATATCCCAGTTGTTTATCCCACTGTTTATTATAACGTGTAATGTTAAGAAACACAAGTGAATTATTATTTTTTATTATTTTATTACATATTGCATATGTCACCAAGGATTTATTAAATTGAAAGGTAACGGTGATGTTGTGATTCCTTGTTAATCTGGCAAATCTAATTCCTGGTGAAAGCTAAAAAATTTTTGTGAATGCGTTCCCTTTCCTGTTGAAAAACGAAGAATGAAAAATAGCAGAAAAACCTTTAAATTACACCTAAAACTTCCACAATTTGAATGTGTTTTTGCTGTTCACAACAAGTATTCGCTAAATATTCTGTGAATCAGTAAATGTTTTACCAATTGACATTGGTAATCACTAGTTTAGGACTATGTTTGAACAAAACAGTGTCATATATTAGAAGCCTTAAACCAATGCAGCATTTAGAATTAGTAACTGCAGGTGTAGACCTAATCTCTGTTTTCAGGCATTTATGGCACAGGACCACAATCTGTGTTGTTTTTTTTTTTTTATATGTCCTAAAACCCGTCAGACCTTGAGTGTCCTTTTTATTACAAACATCTGAGTCATTTGAAGGCTGATTCTGTCTGTTTACCATCACCTTATCTAGGTCAGTCTGACACAAGCTATATTATTTTTTTTTCCTCTACATGAACAGACTGAGGATCAAAATATAAATTAGACTGCATATGTCATTTATTAAAAAGTGAATTTAATGTTATTGAAACAAAGCAACAATATGACATAGAATTACCAAAACCTGTGTTTGATAGTCAGTAGACTCTGGCAAATCACATGCACAAACACAGTAATCATCAACCTCTTTTGTGCTTTGAATCATGTAATATAATGTGTACACAAAGCCTTCAGTGATTAGGCATTATTAAGTGACAGCATGATATTGTAATATTCAGTTAATTTCATCATTATCATGATGGTAGCATTGATGAAGATGCAAGCATTTGTACTTAACTTAAATGTTCTATGCGCCTGTGGTCTCGATGAGGGAGGCACGGACAATGGCGAGGCCGGGTCCCAGAGGCTGGTCGTTAGTCCTGTGTCCTTTTTTCCCTGTAAAGTTCACTGTTATGCTTCAGTCAGAGGAATAAGGCAATTGAGTCAATAAAAGTCAGTGAGACGTCAAAAAACTGAAAAAAAGTAGCTCAATGTTTTTCATTTTCCAAAGAAAAAACTGGAGGAAATGAAAATATTGGCTTTAAAAAAATATATAAATAGTTCATCACGTATCGCAACATTAGAGTGAAAACCCACAAAGTTAGACTGAAAAAAAAGTAAAACCCAAAACTTTGCAAAAATACCCATACACAGATTTTTGTTTTTCTTCTCACTCCTCTTTTCTCTCCTTCTCACTCACTCACTGTTAACACAAGGGCCCACACATACAACACACACACACACACACACACATACACACACGCGCGCAGTGCAGTTCTGTTATCTCTCCAAGGTTACTGTTGGGCAGCTGTTTAGCAGAGTAACAGAACGATAGCCTTAAAACAAGCTTGAAATGGCAACCCCAAATACTTGAAAAAAAACAAATCTGGCAAGCTAACGTTCTCATGTCAACTTTTTTCTCTACCGCAATGAGAAACAATAGAATTTCCTCACCCAAAAGTATAATTGCAAACGTCCCACAATTTTAATCCTTCCCAAAAGGATAATAAGTAATTAACCGACTCTTTTATGCTCCACAAATACCAGAAAAAAATCACAAACAACAATTTTACAACCCGTTCTTTTTCCGCCTCAGCGGAGAACTCTCACTTTTTCACAACGGAGCAGATTACACAGAGACAAAACAAACCAGACTGCAGTAACTTTTATCCAGCGCTTCAACAAATTCTCAAAATAAAATCTACCAGTATTTCAACGGTCACGTAACCCCCTCCGCTGTGTGCCGAAAGCCCCAGTAAGACCTCCTCCCCTGGTATCTTGCAATAGCCCACCGTAATGGGGGAAACCTCATGGATGATAAGCAGACACGGTAAGGGCACAAATCTTCCGTGAAAATCTACTTTTTGGGATCACGTAAACTCTTCCACAAGAAGTCGAGAGCCTAGTTATTTAGACAATAAAATGTCTGTGGTTAAAAGAGCACGAATCTTTCCCTTTTTTCTTTGCATGCAACTTCTGGTACCTCCACCGCACTGACAGGGTGCAGAGGACAGCGAAAACCCTAGGAGCCTCCCCGGGTCTTGCAGTAACGCTCACCGTTGGCAGAGGAATCTCGTTCTCCCCCAAGGGAACATTGTGACATTGCTCATCGTGAGCCAGAAATGACCCAGCTATTTCAAGCCGTAATAATGCACCCAAACAGCATCCGCGATGTTCAATCGGTCCTGGTAATCTCACTATCTTTTATCATAAACAACAACAACAACAAATGTACTTACTATCCAAGCTGCCTGTAGGATTCTCAGATCCATCACCCAGTCAGTTCCAGTGCCCCAGTCTGAATGCCTTCAATGCAGTAACACTGAGCCTTTTTTTTTTTTTTTCTCACTCAGCCTGGGAATGGTCTTTTTATCAGCTGTGCACTTGCTGAATCAAGCAGAGGCACCGACAGACGGAGATATAGGATCCACTGGTTCGGAGCGCCAAAATATAGAATAATTTTGAGCTTAAATTATTCAAAGTCAAAAATCAGGCGGAAAGTTGGATTTATGTACATTTATTACAAAAATATATAAGGTGTCACCCCAATGGCCACTTGGGGGAGAGATTACAAAGCATGGCATTCAGACACACCTAGAATCTCGAAAGGATTCATTTCTTTAGGTCTGATATATATAGGTAGGAGAAAGGAGAGGGAGGATGAGGATAAGGGAAGGGACAGAATGGTACAGTCCTGATAATCAAAGCTTATCCGGGGAAACGTCACAGACGCTCTGGAGACATGGGGTCGTGGAGACATGCACATGAGGTCCATAAAACTAACAGAATGTCTATACCTAATCTATAGAACTGATCTATACAGGCTGAGGAGTTTCTGTAAAACAACAGATTGGAGCATCAACCATTCTGACCTTGCATGTGTGTAACTACACATTTTAATCTTTTAAGTTACACGCAACAATTGCCAATTCCAAATGCTGCATTGATTTAAGGCTTGTAATATATGACACAGTTTTGTTTAAACATGATCTTAAAGGAGTGCTGACCCATGTCAAATGGCAAAACATTTACTGATTCACTGAATATTTAGCAAATACTTGTTGTGAATAGCAAAATCACATTATTCAAATTGGGAAGCTTTAGGTGTAATTTAAAGGGTTTTTTTTCTGTTATTCTCCATTCCCGTTCATATTTTCATTTTTCAATAGAAAAGGGGAAAGCATTCACAAATCTTTAGCTTTCACAAGGAATTTAGATTTGCCAAATCAACAAGGTGAAAAGATAGGAATCCATAACATCACCATTACCTTTCAATTTAATAAATCCTTGGTGACATATGCAATATGTAACAAAATAATAAAAACAATAATTCACTTGTGTTTCTTAACATTACACGTTATAATAAACAGTGGGATAAACAACTGGGATAAACAATTTAAGGGACACAAACTAATGATGATAACTGGAAACATCAGCAAAATCAATTTATGGAGTGATAAAATTTGCACTCCTGTTAATATACATACTGACGTGTGGATGGGGGTTGCCTAAGGTCCCCCCCCTTTTTTTTTTTTACAGGATGACACCGAGATTTGATCTTTGTGGGAGATGTGAGGAGGTCGGACAGTGTGTGACAGGCATCAACATGGTCATGGCTCATTGGCTGGGGCGCAACAGCGGCGCGACGGGGGAAAGGACCTCTCAGTTGACAAGCATTGCCGAAGCTAAGTACAGCAAATGACATTGCAAATGACATAAAGCATATCAATTTAAATGACTCTGACTTTAAAAATGTAGTGTTTATATGACTTCACACTGCAGGATACATCTGACACATTGCAATCTCACACCTTGCCACTCACCACATAATGGTGTGACAGTATCACATTTCAGAAATGTGACAGTAATAAGGAAGACTTGTGTTGTATGACGATGACTGCTACAGACCTGGCCTGTGCTCCCGGTGCTTGGCCTCGGCCGAGCCGGGCCTTGGGACTACAGTCCACACCATAATTTACCAAGGAATATAAAATAAGGCATCCCTTGTACAAAATTAAGCCAAATTGTAATTAGGCAATATGTCCACATGTCCATTGACTTAAGGACTGTGACATAACCTTTCACAAGGATACCTTTACACAAATTCAACCTGTCTGTGTTCAACTGGACAGACAGATGCGGTCTAAGTGACTAACTCAGAATGGTTGCTATAAAGGCTAAATCACATCAAATCTGCACAGACAGCTATATTACTTTTTCCTAAATGGAATTTGTAAATTAGGTCAAGAGATGACACAAAAGAAGCCCATGTCTATTGAAACCTCATTTGAAGGAGCTATACTACTCACAAATTTTCATCTAAGTTAACTGTGTGTAACACATAAAAAGTGGTAACACGCCTTCCTTCTACACACGTGGACAAAATTGTTGGTACCCCCTCTGTTAATGAAAGAAAAACCCACCACATGTCACAGACTATAACTTGAATCTGACAGATGTGGTAATAAGTAAAAATTCTATGAAATCTAACTAATGAAAATCACACAATGCTTTGAATTGTGGTTCAACAGAATTATTTTAAAAAACAAACTCATGAAACAGGGCCTGGACAAAAATGATGGTACCCTTAACTTAATACTGTTGTTGCACAACCTTTTGAGGCAATCACTGCAATCAAACGATTTCTGTAACTGCCCAATGAGACTTCTTGCAACCTCTCAGCAGGTATTTTGGCCCACTCCTCATGACCAAACTGCTCCAGTTGTCTCAGGTTTGAAGGGTGCCTTCTCCAGATGGCATGTTTCAGCTCCTTCCACAGATGTTCAATAGGATTTAGATCAAGGCTCATAGAAGGCCACTTTAGAATAGTCCAATGTTTCGATCTTAGCCATTCTTGGGTGTTTTTAGCTGTGTGTTTTGGGTCATTATCCTGTTGTAAGACCCATGACCTGCAACTGACACCAAGCTGTCTGACACTGGGCAGCACATTTCTCTCTAGAATACCTTGATAGTCTTGACATTTCATTGTACCCTGCACAGATTCAAGACACCCTGTGCCAGATGCAACAAAGCAGCCCCAGAACATAACACAACCTCCTCCATGTTTCACAGTAGGGACAGTGTTCTTTTCTTGGTATGCTTCATTTTTGCATCTGTGAACATAGAGCTGATGTGCCTTGCCCAAAAAGTTCCAGTTTTGTCTTGTCTGTCCATAGGACATTCTCCCAGAAGCTTTGTGGCTTGTCAACATGCAGTTTGGCAAATTCCAGTCTGGCTTTTTTTCATTTGTTTTCAACAGTGGTGTCCTCCTTGGGTCATCTCCCATGAAGTCCACTTTGGCTCAAACAACGACGATGGTGCGATCTCACACTGATGGACCTTGACCTTGAGGGTTCACCATGAATGTGTTTAGAGGTTGTTCTGGGCTCTTTTGTTACCATTCGTATTATCTGTCTCCTCCTGCAGGCACATCAGGAGGTTGGCTACTGTCCCTGTGGATCTTAAATTTCTGAATAATATGTGCAACTGTAGTCACAGGAACATCACAGCTGCTGGAGATGGTCATTATAGCCTTTACCTTTTAACATGCTTTGTCTATCATTTTCTTTTTAAACTCCTGAGACAACGCTCTCTTTTGCTTCCTCTGGTCCATGTTTAGTGTGGTACCACACCATGTCAACAAACAGCACAGTGACTACTTGTCACCCTTTAAATAGGCCAACTGACTGATTACAAGTTTGTAGACACCTGTGATGTTAATTAGAGGACACATCTTGGTTGAACATGTCCCTATGGTCACATTATTTTCAATCTTTTCTAGGGGTACCATCATTTTTGTCCAGGCCTGTTTCATGAGTTTGTTTTTTAAAGTAATTCTGTTGAACCACAATTCAAAAGCATTGTCTGATTTTCATTTGATTATTTTTTCATAGAATTTTTATTTATTACCACTTTTGTCAGATTCAAGTTATTTCTGTGACCATTGTGGGTTTTTCTTTCATTAACAGAGGGGTACCAACAACTTTGTCCACGGCTGTAGTAAGAAGACACTACCCATCAAGCAAATACCCTGTAACTTTGATGCATGTGTGTCTCCATGCATCGGGGGGGGGGGGGGGGGGGACCAAAGAAAGAAATTAATTAGCAAAAAAATAATTAGCAAAGTTCTCAGAAAAATAGAGAATACATAAAAATTATCAATAAATGATCAATACTGTAGAGAAAAATATAGATGGAACCGCTTGGTAATTAAATCACAACATTCAATAGGCGAAGTTAAAATTTACATCAATAGATTTTCAGATATTTAAGAAAATATTTGCAGATTACTGCAAAAAGAAATATCATGTTTATAAGAAACAAGGTAAACTGATAAGGAAGAAGAAAACCATGCAAATTTATGAGAAAAGTTCCAAATGTCTAAGAAAAGTCCAATTTAGGCTGAATTTATGTTTACTGTGGGACTTAATTTAGAATCTACTACAAAGACAATACAGATTCTTACTCAATTAAGAGAACAATGCTTTAGGGAGCTCAAAACAAAATAATTTAATCTTCCCTGCATAAACTTAGTCTTTTCAAAACCTTTGCATGGATCTCATTGAGCTAAATAAGAGTGAAGGTAAAAATGTTTAGAAATTATTTACACACTTATTGAATATACAAAGGCTTTCCCCTGCACTAATCTGAATACTGCTATGGTGACCCTGAAACCCTTAACTGAAACAATATCAAGATTTAAAATGTCTGAAATGATTTACTTAGATAATGGAAAACATTTAATGGAATACACTTTGTAAATCAAATCATGTCACATTTAGGTACAGTACCCAAATTATTAGTACCAAACATTTACCTAGGACATTTACTCATTTACTCATCCACGCCTTCATCACCTCCAGACTTGATTACTGTAACAGCATTCTGTATGGACTTCCTTCCACCATCCTCCAAAAACTACAGTATGTCCAAAACTCAGCCGCCCGCCTATGTACTCACTCCCGCTCCAGAAACCACATCACTCCTCTCCTCCGTCAGCTCCACTGGCTCCCCATTCAACAGCGCATCAACTTCAAGATCCTCCTCATCACCTATAAAGCTCTTAATAACCTCGCCCCCTCATACCTAACTGACCTCCTGTCTCGTCATTCCCCCACTCGTCTCCTCCGCTCTGCTGACACTCACCTTCTTACCCCCATCACCAAGACAAAATTCCGCACCCTGGTGATAGATCATTCGCCATTGCCGCACCAACCCTCTGGAATTCCTTGCCCCTTCACATCCGGTCTGCCAACACACTTGCTTCTTTCAAAAGTCAACTCAAAACCCATCTTTTCAAATCTACCTATGAAAACTGACTGCCTCTTCTACCTATGTGTACCTACCTTGTCTGTTTACCCGTTCTCTGTATGTTTGTCCCTATGCTGCTTTGTAAAGCGTCTTTGAGTATTTAGAAAAGCGCTATATAAGATTGATGTATTATTATTATTATTATTATTATTAGGAAACCATTTAGCTTACCATCAACAATCTACAGGATTAGTATAATACACAAATAAGAAAAATAGGGAAATTGTGAATGGCAAACCCTATTATTGAAGCCATTTAACTGAGGTGATGAAGAAGGCTTTCCGGGTGGTTACATGCAAAGAATGACAACTGACAGCGATGTTATCCATACTGCCCTTACCAGGAGGGACCATGTGACGAAGGAACCGTGGGAGGTGCACCCATCTCTTGGGTGAACCAGGGGATCTGGTCATCACAGGAAACTGGACCAAAACTCCCTGGCAAGGACAGTACAAAGGTTATCCTGCTGACCTAAACAGCTGCGGAAAGCGAAGGACATGGCACTTGGGTACATCTAACGTTTTACCCCACTTGAAACCCTCAGCAAGAGACTGTTTAATATACATTGTATACTTATTAAAAAAATAACAACAAATGACTGTTTAACTGTTTCTCTATGCAAGTGTCGGCTGATGGCGTTGGCGTCCAGCAATGACCTTTGCTATAGGGAAACAGGCTGTTTGTTTATCATGACAAGGGAAAAATACAAGGGAAAGAAAAGTGTGGTTAGTGTTGTTACCTTATCATCCTCATCATCCTCTAGTAATACTTAATATTGGTTATTAAGTTGTTCCATTGCTTATACACTGTAGAGAGTTGTTACGTTGACTCCTTAATAACACTAACAGTTGGACAAATTATCTTTTATTGCTGAAATGATGCAGCTACTACAGGCTGTTTGGTTTCTTAAGAGAGGCTACTGTATATATAGAAATAACATAGCAAACTTCACTTTGAATCACACCTGGCACAACACGTAACTCGACTGATCAGAAACATGATGACACTCCTTACTCTGCGAATGCAAGGTTAATTTCATCAGGGAACTCCTTTTTTTGAAGTGGTGATGTCCCTTTCCAGCAGCTTAACACTCTCTAAGTGTTCAAAGGCTTACAGTGTGTCTCTCCCCTGTACTGCTACCCTGCTTGACCAACGAAGCGAGTAAGTGTTATACCAAGGATCTACATTGACAAAGGTCATTGAGTCATTTGGCGTACTTACATTTGGCCAGGACACTGGGCAGATCTGTGTACCCCATTTTGGCAACTGACTGTACCCTCATCATGTCGGTAGGGCAGGTGGGCAGGGTGAAGAGAGATGCTTTTCTACCACATGATGCCATTTTTGAAGCATGAATGCGATTTCAGATGGAAAGTACAGGAGTGAGGTTTTTTGTTCACTGTTTCTTTGAGTGAGAGTGGATACGAATACCTTCGGGATTAAAACACTTAATTATAGACTACAATCATTTACAAAATTATAACAGAGGATAGAATGATTCTTGATCGACTAATTGCCACCCATAGGGGTGTATGCCCTATTATAGGAGGTTATTGTTTTACTTCTATCCATGAAAATGATGCAAATGGTCATATTAATACCTCGGATACACATAGCTTCATTGCTTTGCAGGCAATGATAACAAAACTGATTAAGTTAGTGTTTCTCTTCATGGAGAAGTCTCATCATGAACTTGGTAATGATTTTTATAACTTCGGATTATTCTTGTGTGAGTCTTTAATATGATGATGAGGCTGGTTATTGTGAGCTTAGTGATATGTCTTCATACAACTGCTGCAGATGATGAGGATGGTGAAAGGGGTCATACTAACCTAAGGAGCTTGAAGGTTGCAATATAATTTAAGGCTGTTTTGGGTATCTTCATATTATTTTCTACGTTCTTATTTTCTACAGCCTAAGATTAATTTTGATCATATTACACATGTTCACTCTTAATGACATATTCTACACACATTTTTAACTTGCAAAGACACAACAGCATGTAAATTCCTACACATATCATTATATTATTTCATTCAATTTATTTTACTACCACTTTGATTATTTTTCTTTTAATCCTGATGCTTTATTAAGCATCAAGAGGGGAATATGATAGAAAAATTCCATATTATCCACATTATTATTGTTATTAATAATGTATTATTATTCTTGAGAAGTATCATGCCTTTCATATGCCATGTTTAATGTTTATATGTGCTTTCCATGTAGGATAAGTTCATATATTCTTGGCATGTTTCTGTGAAACATTATTGGCCTTCAGAGAATTCAGACTGAGGATCAGTGCATGCGTAAAGGATGATCTAAGCCACATTGATAATCTCTTTGACATGACATGCCCTGTTTTGCTTTGGGTCACAGGAATGCACAGGAACTCCTAGCTTGTGTAGATAAGGTTTATGGACACCCTGTCTCCAGAATGTCTGTGACGTTTCTTCTCATATGTCATGCTGACCTGCTTATCAGGACTGTCTTTCTCTCTCCCTTCCTCCTCTTACCCCTCTCCTCCCCCTCCTTTCCGTTATCCATATATACCAAACCTAAAGAATGTACACTACCGTTCAAAAGTTTGGGGCCACCCAGACAATTATTTTGTGTTTTCCATGAAAAGTCACACTTATTTACCACCATGAGTTGTAAAATGAATAGAAGATATAGTCAAGACATTGACAAGGTTAGAAATAATGATTTGTATTTGAAATAATAATTTTTTCCAGATACTCAACCTGCTCAAAGGAAGGTCAGTTTTATAGCTTCTCTAACCAGCTAAACCGTTTTCAGCTGTGCTAACATGATTGCACAAGGGTTTTCTAATCATCCATTAGCCTTCTGACGTAATGAGCAAATACACTGTACCATTAGAACACTGGAGTGATAGTTGCTGGAAATGGGCCTCTATACACCTATGTAGATATTGCACCAAAAACCAGACATTTGCAGCTAGAATAGTCATTTACCACATTAGCAATGTATATTAGATATTAGAGTGTATTTCTGATTAGTTTAAAGTTATCTTCATTGAAAAAAACAGTGCTTTTCTTTCAAAAATAAGGACATTTCTAAGTGGCCCCAAACTTTTGAATGGTAGTGTACCTTCAGAGATTCTATGTGTGTGCAGAAGGCCATGCTTTGTAATCTCTCCCTCAAAAATGGTCATTTGAGGTTAAATTTGAATAGAAACTTTTCTTTTATCTATTTTTATAATAAATATACCTAAATCCAACATCAAGCCTGATTTTGACTTTGAATAATTTAAACTCAGAATTATTCTAACAGTAATATTTCTATTACTATGGGTCATGACAGCTGCTGCACATAAATCATATTAATGGTATTTAACTTTAATTTGCTGCTGATTTATTAGATATTCAATGGGGGCTACGGAGAATACAATATATTTGAAAGAACTATTTTGTGTGATTCTACATGTCGGATTATTTATATCTGCTATGTAATATCACAGCAAGTTATTTATTCATGGCATAGCCTACTTATGTGTGAAACTGGTTTTATAAATATATTATGGCACCATTATTGGTGAATAGAAAGGGAAGGCAAAGGAATGGTTAAAAAAAATCATGGATTTGCACACCAAGAACAGATCATTTGAAGAAGCTGACTGATTTGTGCAATCTGGTCACCTGAAAATATCAAGAGAAAGAAGTTAATTCAATAACTTTGCTGTATATTTAACTCCCAGTTCCACCATTTGGACAAAAATGGACATATCATTTCATTTTGAACAAGAGCAATCTGAGGCGAGTGCAATATCCCCGCCTCTGTTTTCTTTGAAGATCCCAATACTTACTGACAGAGAGCAGTTTTCATCTTTTCAATATAACTACTGTGGCAGAACCAAATTATGATAAACCCATCATCCATGAATATACAACAAAGTATACAACCCATAGCTGTAGGTCAGGATCCCGAGGTGAACCTGTGTAGCAAGTTTGGTGACCCTAGAGAGCTTTACACGTTCTATAGTAAGAGAGCATAGAGAGTGCCAACTTTGACCTTTTGACCCCAAACCCATAGTCAGAATTCAGGATCCCAAGGTGAACCTGTATACCTGGTTTGGTGGCCCTAGCTTTACTCATTTTATAGTAACAGTAAATGTAGCATTTACCATTTACCATTGTGCAACTGCAATGTTAACTTTGACCTTTGACCCCTTGACTCCAATCCTATAGTCAGGTCAGAGTGTAATTTGTCCAAGATGTGTATTAGATACAACTACTGTATGGATCTGAAAAGCCTACATAATTTCTTTCAGTAGTTCAGAAATCAGAAATCAGAAAAGATTTATTGCCAAGTACATTCACAGTAAATAACTGATAAATATACGAGGGATTTGACTTGACACTGAGAACGACATAGTTGACATTTTCAGTGACGCGGCAGCGTCAGTGACGCACCTGTCAGCAGAATGGGAACAGGGAGCAATGGGGGTGAGAGGAGGATAAACACAGTAGGAGAGAGAAAAAAAGCATTGTTTGTCAGAATACAGTTCATTTATATGATCAATATTATGATTACAAGAAAAAAAACTCTCAATGCACAATTAGCAGACAATAGAGTCCATACAAAGACACAAAGAGAGCAGTGAGTCAGTGTGAGTGAAGGTGTTGAGTGAGGGTGTTGATATCAGTTAAGGACAACAAAGTCTCTTCAGCAGCAGATGTTATGTCTACCCTCTGGGCAAAGGCGTGTGTCCTTGGCACAGCAGATGGAATAGTTTGCCAGACAGCTGGCTGTCCTTGAGAGTCAAATGATGCCCGCCATGTTATGAAAACAAGTAAAACTGAAGATAATCTGGAGGACTGTGAGCTGAGGGCGTCAAAACAGGTCGAATAGCACTGACTTCAGAGAAAAAACTTTATATTCTCTTACAGATTCAGTGCTCAAATCCTTCATGGCTGGACGTTGAAATTATCATGGACGGCTCTCAGCGTGATCGTGATGTAATCCATTTTCCTAGACAGTTCTCCATTAGCCGCTGTCAGAGTCCTGCCCAGTTGGTCAATTTGATGGTTAAGCCTCGCCGGTTCCGCTTTTTGATAGGCTCCATCCATCTTCTTCAATTTGCGGTACACCAGAACAATCCCAGATCCAATCAGTAGAATTCCGATGACCATTGCTACGAAGAGGTATAAATCTTCAACATCTTCGATAGAGAGATCACACAGGCACAAGAGTTTCCAATTACTTGTGTCCTTCAAATAACCCGCGGCCGCTGTACCTGCGGGGCAAATCGGCTCCCCCGGGCCACTTTTCCTCGTTGAAAAAACAGTGTCAATTGCGTTCAAAGCCCAGCTTATTAAATCCATAATTTCGTTTGATAATCAGCAGTAAAGACACGCAGACAGACAATAGCAACTGGGATCCAGTCAGTTAGGGAGGGAGAGAGATAAGAAGCCGGAGCGGGGAGAAAAAGCGTCTGCTCTCTTTGGAGGGCGGAAGTGAAGTGTTAGTTATTGTGCTTAGAAGATTTAGGGGAAATCTGAACCTGACCTTTGACCTCATGGTCATCCGATGAGAGTGAAATTGTAATATGCGCATCATCAGGATATATCAAACCATGGTACCAAGTTTCAAAACAGTCAGAACAAAACTGTAGGAGGAGTTGATTTCACAAAAATTGGATGGACAGGCGGAGCGATCGACAGACAGAGAGACGGACTGACCCGTAACATAATCCTCCTTCGGTCTTCGAGGTTCGACCGGCAGGGGATAAAAATGTTTTGTTGTTGTTTTACTTTTTACATCACCGAGGGCAGAAAATATTTTTATTGACTAAAATATTCACATAATTCTTCTTGAATATTTGCATAACCTTATAAAGAAGTTAACTGGCACCTTTAAAAAAAATTGCCGACGTTACCTGAAGATCTGACACCCACAGCAGAAATTTATGAGAAAGAGAGGGCATACAAAAAACTTTAATTTCAAGCAGAAATAATGACATCCACACATTTAGTCAGTGCAATTTTCACTTTGTCTTCATTTTTTGTAAAAGAGAAAACTGCACTCAATAATTGTGTGAACATCCTTATTTCCAATTGTCCTTCTTGATTATCCAGTGCCTTACAAACTTTTGAGCCGGATGCAGCAGTAACTTCTCCTGCTGAAATTTCAGCTTCACACATTTTTAACAACCAGCAAGTCATATTGCATGCAGTATTTTTATTATGAGGAAAGAAAACAGACTCATAAATATGTAGCTACAGACCTCTCCTGCAGCTGCAGAACTCTAGAAAACTCTCCAACTTCTTCAGTAACAGCAACCAGGGTTTTTACACCAGCCTGACCAAAAATAAGAGATAAAAAAAAAAGCCTGAAATCACCTGTACTGTAATCAGTCTTAGATAGCTTAGATTAAGTTGATTTGAGGGACACTTAAGATCACAAAGGATGTTTGTGGGGTCTGAGGCTGCCAAATTTATACATTATATACTTATACTTCTCTACTTCTGTTATAAAAACAATAGGCTAAAAGCCTGTTAACAGATTGGGTCTTTCGTCATATGACCTGTCATAACCATAACAATCATGCGGCGAAGTCAGACTGTACTGATATCTATACCACAACGTATCCAATTGATTTTTAGAAGCATTTACTGAGGGTGCAGCAACAATATGCTCAAAGAGACGATTCCAAGAGTTCACTGCCCTTACAGTCAGAAAATTTTGCGTTGTACAATTTCTTTCACAAGTCTCTTAGAGTGACCTCTTAGTTGGTCTTCTTTCTGCAATTTTACATACTTGGCATCCACTGAATAACATCCTGATATATGTTTATATATTTCTATCAGAGGGCAGCTCAGTGGCACAGTGGTTAGCACTGTGACAGCACAGCAAGGAGGTCATGGGATTGATCCCAGCCTTGACCATCGTGGGTTTGTTCCCATCCCCTGACCGTCGGTGACCCTCTGTGTGGCGTCTGCATGTTCTCCCCATGTCTGCGTGGGTTTGCTCTGGGTACTCTGGTTTCCTCCCACAGGCCAAAGACATGCAGGTTAGGTTAACTGGCATCAACTAGGGATTCTAAAGTGTCCTTAGGTGTGAATGTGAGAGTGAATGGTTGTCTGTCTCTCTGTGTTGGCCCTGCGATGGACTGCCGATTTGTCTAGGGCAGGGGTGGGCAATCATGTGCCATGGAGGGCCATTCCACTACAGGTTTACTATTCCACCCAGTCTCTTCAGCAGGTGTTTTCACTGATTAGCAATCCTTGAAGCTGATCTGAGCAAACACCTGCTGAAGAGACTGGGTAGAACAGAAAACCTGCAGTGGAATGGCCCTCGCTGCCCACCCCTGGTCTAGGGTGTACCCTGCCTCTTGTCCAAAGATGCTGAGATGGGCTCCAGCTCCTCGTGACCCGAAAAGGATTAAGCAGTAGAAGATGGATGGATGAATTATTAAATTTATTAACCAATCATCCATATTATTAATTGGATCATCATCCATCCATCCATCTTCTTCCGCTTAATCCTTTTTGGGTCGTGGGGGGCTGGAGCCTATCCCAGCATCTTTGGGCGAGAGGCAGCGTACACCCTGGACAGATCACCAGTCCATCGCAGGGCCAACACAGAGAGACAGACAACCATTCACTCTCACAGTCATACCTAAGGACAAGTTAGAATCCCCAGTTGATGCCAATTAACCTAACTTGCATGTTTTTGGCATGTGGGAGGAAACCGGAGAAATCCCAGAGTAAACCCACGCAGACACGGGGAGAACATGCAAACTCCACACAGATCACTGTTGGTCGGGGGCTGGGATCGAACCCAGGATCCCCTGGCCAAGGGTGAGTTGCTGTGCTGCCACAGTACTAACCACTCCACCACCGCATTTCCAATAAAATACTGAGGATAATTAATCTGTCTTGAGCTATTACCAGTTAAATTATTCAGTATATTCCATATGCCCTTAACATTATGTTTGTTATTCTCTAATGATGTGTAATAGTAATCTTTTTTACAATTATGCATGATATTGGTTAATTTGTTTTTACACTCTTTATATTTTGCTTCTGCCTCTTTAGTTCTATGTTTTATAAGTTCTCTCTATATTTTTCTTTTTACAAGCATTTTGCAGTCCCTTTGACATCCACTGATTATTGTTATATTTTTGTTTTCCATAATATTGTTTCACTGGACAATTTTTATCACATAATATTTTAAATAATCTCAGAAATTCATCATATACTTTATCAACACCATTTTCTTTGTATATTAATTCCCATTCCTGCATTGATAAATCGTTTTTAAATGCTTCCACAGACTCTTCTGTTTTCACCTTTTAAACTGTAGTTTCTGTAAACTGTAAATTGTAAATTATGTGGTCCGTTCATACTGACCTCTCTGGTCCTCTGGATCACATCCTCCAGATCCTAAAAAGAAATAATAATTTAATTACAAATACATCAAACTTCCATACATTCCAAACGTGCATATTTATGCTGATACCACCAGATATTAAGCTAGGAATGTTTGAAACTTCCGAGCAGTTTACAAATAAAAATACAACTGCTCAAGTCTGTGTAGTTAACGACGTTTAAAGACTTACTTCTTCAAACTCGAGCGCTGATATGTGGCAGTGACAGTCAACGAAACCATTCGCCATTGAAAATAAAAAACAAGAAGCTTAAAAAAGGAAAACAAAGCCATAAAAAAACAAATATTTGCGCTTAGTTTGCCTAGCTAGCTAACAGTGACGCGGAACTACTCTTTAGGAATAACTTTTTCCTACGGTCGGACGAGGACGTGACACGCTGACTTCCGGTTTATGTCTAGGAGAAAAAAAAATGTAAACAAAAAGTTGGCGGTAAAAGATGGAGACAGTTGAAGGAGGAACGATAAATGAGGAGAAAGAAGAGGAGTTCAGAGTCCAGATTAGCTCTAAAAAAGAAGTTAGTGAGACGATAAAGAGATATAAAGATCTGTTGAAGACTGTTTTAGACGGACAGACGGAAATTAACGAGAAGACAAAAGGAGTTTTACTGCAGGAGCTGCTGGAGGTCAGTTTTAGTCCTCATTTACTCCGTTATTAACTGTTAAAGTGTCCTGTGGTAAATGGCTTTAGAAATGGGTTAAATGTATTCCTCTTCCTTGACAGTACATGTACAAATTTACTTTTTATCTAATTACTAAGACGTTTTAAATGTGAAGGGACTGATAAAGTTTTCTACTAACTGTGGGCAGGGCCGTTTCAAGCTTTTTTTTGGGGGGGGGGTGTCTACGAGAATGTTTAGGGGGGCCCTTATTTTTCCAATGGAAAAGAGCTCAAACCCTTTAATATGTGGCGCGTTCCCCTTCACACACAAAAAAATTAAACATGGGTTATTGTCTAAAAGAATACAATGCAGAATAAAATGTAACCAGCATCCATATGAATGTTGTAAACTTGCAAGAACAAAGTCATAAATATATGAGGGGAAAAAAGTGACAAATTTATGAGAATAAAGCTGTGAATTTATGGTAGAAAAAAGGTAGTGAATTTGCGAGGAAAAAAGTGACAGATTTAAAAGGAAAAAAAAAAGTCCAAATTTATGAGAAAATAGAGATACTTTTATGAAGGAAAAAAGAAGTTGCAACTTTACCCCCAAAAGCAAATTTATAAGAAAAAAATTGGCAAATTTATGAGAGCAGAGTTGCAAAATTATGATTAAAAAATGTTGTATTTACAAGTAATATAAGTAGCAAATTTACAAGAAAAAAGTAACAAATTTATGAGGGAAAAAAGGCACAAATTTTCGGGGAAAAGTTGCAAATTTATGAAAAAAAACTTGCAAATTTACCGTTATAAAGGAAGTGAATTCATAAGGAAATAGTTTCAAATTTAAAAGACAAAATGTTGCAAATTTGTAAGGAAAAAAAATCACAAGTTTACTAGAACAAAATAGTAAAGTATTGTATTTACAAGGAAAAGGGTTGCAGATTTATCAGGAAAAAAATCGTAAATTTACAAAAGAAAAGTAGCAAATTCATGAGAAAAAAGTTGCAAGTTTATGAGAAAATTGTTGAAAATTTAGAAGAAAAAAAATAAATTTATTAGAAAAAAGCTGCAAGAGAAAAAGTTGCAAATTTCCTAGAGAATTTGGTGTGCTGTAACAGCCTACATTGCATGATATAAAATAAATGAGATACATGTATAGTAAAGAAGTATAAAAAAAAGTTGCATATTTATGAGAAAAAAATGTTGTAAATTTTTCAAAAAGAATGTTACAGATGTTCAAGAAAAAAGTCCCAAATTTATGAGAAAAAGTTGCAAATTTACTGGAAAAAAATAAGAAAGAAAAAGTTTCACATTTTCTACAAAAAATGCATATTTACATGGAAAAATATATTAGCAAATTTTCAGGATAAAAAGTTGAAAATTTATGGTGAAAAAAGTCACAAATTCATGAGAAAATAGTTGAAAATTTAGAAGAAAAAAGTAGTAAATTTAAAAGATAACTGTGTGCTATAAAAGCTTGCTTTGCATGATATAAAATAAATGAGCTATAGAAATCCTCCGATGTTCTTCCGTCTGTGCAGAACTTTGAGGCTGCGGTCCAGCTCAACGTGCTGGTGAACGGCCAGACGTGGGAGGAAGCTCCAGATGTCAAAGGTGATTCTTTTATTGATACGAAAATGTCCCGCTTGGAGCTTTTGGAAACTCTCGATTTAGTGCCGACTTGTGATCAACCATCCAAACGCATCACAGCCTCTCAGAAAGCCACACAGAGTCCTAGGGGTGCAGTTCACTTTCTAACCACAAGGTGTTGCCAAAATCACAGTTTTCACGTACAGTGCAGTACATTTTAATATAATTAGATAGATACATACATACATACATACATACATACTTTATTTTGAACAAAAAAGTAAAACAAAAACAAAACAAATGACAAATGCAATAAAGTAACAGTATACAGTGTTCGAAAGGGAGAAGGAAGAAGTGAACACTTATTAATTTCAACTCCTCTTTTCCATAAATACACCCATGTGAATTATATACAAATTACCACATTTAAGACCCCAAGTAAACAATTAACTGTATTTTGTACATATCAACATTAACACCCATCCATCCTAACATACATTGATGTCCATACATCAAAACCAGCCTCAAACAACACAGATATACACAGTACTGTCCCACCCACCATTCCATAGTGTCCCAGAGTGAGCATAGTGAATCGTACATATAAATACTACCCTTCTAACATACACTACCGTTCAAAAGTTTGGGGCCACTTAGAAATTTCCTTATTTTTGAAAGAAAAGCACTGTTTTTTTTCAATGAAGATAACTGTAAACTAATCAGAAATACACTCTAATATCTAATATACATTTCTAATGTGGTAAATGACTATTCTAGCTGCAGATGTCTGGTTTTTGGTGCAATATCTACATAGGTGTATAGAGGCCCAATTCCAGCAACTATCACTCCAGTGTTCTTGTACAATGTGTTTGCTCATTGCGTCAGAAGGCCAATGGATGATTAGAAAACTCTTGTGCAATCATGTTAGCACAGCTGAAAACAGTTTAGCTGGTTAGAGAAGCTATAAAACTGACCTTCCTTTGAGCAGGTTGAGTATCTGGAAAAAATTATTATTTCAAATACATTATTTCTAACCTTGTCAATGTCTTGACTATATTTTCTATTCATTTTACAACTCATGGTGGTAAATAAGTGTGACTTTTCATGGAAAACACAAAATAATTGTCTGGGTGACCCCAAACTTTTGAACGGTAGTGTATATCCTTTCAGCAGATAATGTTTATACCTCTTTTTGAATTGATTTCTGTTTGTACATAGTTTCAGTTCCGGCTCCAGACTGTTCCACAAATCCACTCCACAGACAGATATGCACATACTTTTCTTAGTTGTTCGTATCTTGGGTTTTGTAAAGTTTAAGTCTCCTCTCAGATTATAATCATTGTCTCTTTTTTTAAATATTTTTTTGTATATTAGTTGGGAGTTGATTATTAATTGCCCTGTACATGACTTGTGCTGTCTTAAATTTAACTAAATCCATGAACTTTATGACATGTGACTTTAAAAACAATGAATTGGTATGGTCTCTGTAGCCTACATTATTTATTATCCTTATAGCTCTTTTTTGTAATGTGCATATTGACTGTAGGTTGGTCTTGTAGGTGTTTCCCCAGACTTCTACACAGTAGTTAAGATAAGGTAGAAACAGTGAATTGTACAGTAAGACCAATGATTTATAGGCCAAGATGTGTCTTGTCTTCCCCAGTATGCCTATTGACCATTTGCTGTGACGTCACATCCTTTTGTCTACGCCGCCATATTGGACGTCCGAAGCGAGCGGACGGCGCATTCAGCAGCTGTTCAGCGGTGTACCAGCTCGCGATATATTTACCTGATTTAAAACTACATCTTTGTTTTATTTAATGTTGGCATTGATTACACTATGGTGTTTCACTGCTCTGCCTTTGGGTGTACAAATCGCCAGAAAAAGGGATCAAACTTGAAGTTTTACCGGTTCCCAGCTGACAAAGACAGGCGCAGGAGGTGGGTAGCAGCGCTGAAGAGGAAAGATTGGTCCCCGTCGCCTTACTCGCGGCTATGCAATCAACATTTTATATCGGGTATGTATGATGCATCAGTGTCTATAGATATAATGTTATATCATTGTAAACACTTGTAAATGGGTATGTCCCTCCCTGTGTGCCCCACCAAGGCCTACCATCTGTGACCTAGCACTAGCCAACTGCTAGATGACAAGATAATGATCATGAATGCATGCTCCTGTTTGCAATTTAATGTGTTGATCAATATGGCTGAGTTTATTTTACAATGAATAAAAAATTTATTACATTTACAAAAATAAGGAGTATTTTTACAATAATTCACATTCAACGATACAGTTAAACCTCCCACCATTGTTTATTACTTTGTACTTCAATGTACCACATAAATAGGTCTACATGGATTAAAACAATGATATAAACATGATAAATCGTTATATTGCTTCTCAAACTGTATAAACTATATATTCTAACTACTCCATATTCCAGGTGAGAAGAGCATTGACCCTCTTTCCCCAGATTACATACCATCACTCTTCACCTTCACGTCTACTCCAACGAAAGACAGAAACAACCCCAGCCTCCATCGGTACATTAAAACACAAGCAAGGAAAAAAAGACAGAGAGAGAACTTTGATCGCTCACTTGCTGCCAGTGTACTCTTAGAACTGTCTTCTGGAGGTACTGTGTGTGAAAAGGAAGAGACAATGGAGGTGAAAGAGGAGCAGCCTGGTATGTGTGTCAAGGTGGATATTGCATCAGAGCCAGCCAAGGTCACTGAGAGTTTGGTATCATCTGCAGGGACTTCTTGTTCATGTAAAGCTGAGTGTGATGCATTAAAGAAGCAGTGCCAATCACTACAAGAAGAAGTTTATGCTTTACGTGCCCAGGTCAAGTCGCAGTCTGACACTGAAGAATCACTGACTGGAAATGATGAAAAAGTGAAATTTTATACAGGACTGCAGTCTTTTCAACTGCTGCAAGAACTATTTTTCCATATTGAAAGACATATATGTGATGTGAAAGTAGTATCAAAATTTCAGCAGTTTCTGTTGACCTTGATGAGGCTGCGCTTGAACCTGATTTTCCAAGACCTCGCCTACAGATTTGGAATTCATGCGTCAACTGCTTCCAGGATTTTTCAGAATATCATTTCCATTTGTAGTGCTTTTCTTTTTCCCAGTTTAGTTTTCTGGCCAGAAAGAGAATTGTTACGTTCAACATCGCCAGCTTGTTTTAGAAAACATTATTCAAAATGTGTTTCAACAATTGATTGTTTTGAAGTGTTCATCGAACGTCCCTCCGATTTGAAGGCCAGAGCCCAGACGTACTCCTCCTACAAGAGCCACAACACAGCCAAGTACCTTATTTCCATAACACCTCAAGGTACTGTCAACTTCATATCCCGTGGATGGGGTGGCCGTGTTAGTGACAAGCACATAACTGAAAACTGTGGCTACCTGAACAACCTTAATCCTGGAGACCTTGTCCTTGCTGATAGAGGGTTCAACATACAGGAGTCCCTTACATACTATAAGATAAGATAAGATAAGCCTTTATTAGTCCCACAACGGGGAAATTCCAGGATTGCAACAGCACAGGGATAGCAACACTCAGAGCAACAATCAGAAGGCAAGAAAAAAAAACAAGCAAGCAAGAGCAGCTAATAAACATATGTACGTATTACTATAAAATATATATATATACACACACACACAGACACACAGTGCAGAGCATTGTAGCTGGATGGAATAAATATATGAATATATGAACACACAGTGCAGAGCATTGTAGCTAGATGGAATAAATATGTAAATATATAAACACCCACAGTACGGAGCATTGCAGCTAGGTGGAATAAATATGCAAGTATATAAACACACAGTGCGGAGCAATGTAGCTAGATGGAATAATATGTAGATATATAAATATATAAACACACCCAGTGCTGAGCATTGTAGCTAGATGGAATAAATATGCAAATATATAAACACACACAGTGCAGAGCATTGTTGCTAGATGGAATGAAACAGCATAACCGTCTACTTAGTTATCCTACATGGTATGATTATGTGCCCATACATATTCTCACCCTCCATAGCGACCGGTATGTTCCTAGTTGTATGCCGGAGGGGACCATTGTGTAAGTCTATTGCATCTTTTGCATTCAAAAAACTATTAGTTTGTTACGTCTTTTTGCTATCTCTGCGAGCAGCCCTGCTTAGGTTGTACAGTCTGACAGCCGTTGGTAGGAAGGACCTACGAAACCTCTCGGTTGTGCACCTGGGATGATGTAGTCTGCTGCTCATCCTGATCATAGGATCCACCATCCTATGGTGCACGCATTGAAATACCAGCTTTCACCAAAGGAAAGAAGCAGTTGGATTCCAAAGAAATCGAGTCCACACGAAATTTGGCTAGTGTTCGTATTCACGTAGAACGGGTGATTGGGATTGTGAAGAACCGCTATAGTATCTTGCAGGGCACTTTACCTATCACAATGCTGGAACTTGATAAAACCACTAACTTAACTTGTCTCGACAAAGTAGTAAGAGTTTGTTGTGCATTGATAAATGTAAATGATTCTGTTGTGCCTTTCGATTAAACTGATTTGGCGTTTAATTTTTGGTCAAAACAGAAAGTGTGAAGAGAATATGACACCATCTTGCTTCATGATCACCCAGGGTTTCAGTGGGGGGTCCGACAGCTTCTAGGAGTGATGTACCTGTAGTGGATAAATATTCTTAAAATTAATATGTGGGTTTGATGACTTTTTATCTGGATGTAATTCTTTCTTGGACAATAAAATTTGTAATATATCTAATAGTGTTGGGAGTTGTTTATCCAGTATTCTTGTTTCCACAAAATTTTTTATTGAACCTTTTTTAAAAACACAACACAAACAATCAAACACTTTGCAATTTACAAGGTCCACAAACGTCAGTCACCTTCTTCTTCAAAAGTTATGTTTAAATTCTTTACACAATCAATGAAAGGTCTCCATATATTCTCAAACACAATTTCCTTTGATTTCAGTTTGTATGTTATTCTTTCTAGTGGAAGGTTTAACATCTGTCTTAACCACTGAGTCACATCTGGTCTATGAGTCTTTGTGTTTATCCAGTATTCTATTGATACGACAAATATTTATAAATCCTTTTACAGAATATATATAGATCTATAAAAATATTTAATTAGTTTTTAATTAATTTAATTAATTTAATTGAGATATATGCTGCTAATAATAACAATAATTGAATATTTTATTAAATTTTAATAATTTATCACTTAATAGATTCTATACAACATGACAAATCTATACAGTAGGGCCTTCACGACATAGTGGACCATTGAAGTGATGACTGGGGATATCAGCACATAACTGATATCACACAAAGTTTTGTAGGCTTTCAGAGACTCTCCAGTGTACCTAGACGGTGTGTTGACTAGGTAGTTGTAGATGTCCGTACGTCAGGTTTGGGGCAAAAATCAATGAAACTGGTGAATTTTTAAAGCGACAAGTTGTAAGGGTCCACGCCGATAAAACGGATCTTTTCCGTGTACCGGTCATGATGTTTTTTATCTAGTAGTTGCGCTACATCGGACAAAGCCGTCACATCTGACAGCGGACGCCATGTTGAAACGCACTCACACAGCTCCCGACTTGCCGTCCGATATGGCGGAATCAACAAAAATCACGTGACGCGGGACGTCACTGGCAAATGGTCAATACTTTTTGCCAACTTGGCCCGGATGTGACTGATGTGAGGTTTCCAGCAGATTTTATTGTCTAGCGTCACCCCCAGAAACTTATTTTCCTGTACTGTTTCTATTCTGGTATCATCTATTGTTACCATTATTTCATGATTTATTTTATAATTTCCAAACAACATAATCTTTGGGGTTGTTTTTTTTTCAGATTTAGAGACAATTTATTTTTGTTGAACCACTGTGTTAACCTTTTCATTTCAGTTGTGACCACCTCTAAAACCTGCTGCAAATTCTTACCAGTGCAAAGGATATTTGTGTCATCTGCAAACAAAATAAATTTCAGAATTTTTGATACTTGGCATATGTCATTTATATACCAAAAAAAGAGTTTGGGTCCCAAAACTGACCCCTGGGGCACACCACAAGTGATGTCCATGAAGGGTGATTTGTGCTCACCAATTTGTACAAATTGTTGTCTGTTACTTAAATAACTTTCCACCCAACTCAGTCCGACCCCTCTTATCCCATACCTTTCCAGTTTCCTTAGTAGTATTCTGTGGTCAATATGTGCAAATAAAGGCGTATTTAACCTGCTTCATGGATGATTCTCCTCTCCTTCATCCAGCTGAGGACGAGGCCATCGATGTTGAAAGCTTTTTCATGCAAATGGAAATATTTTTCTCATAAATTTGCAGCTTTTTCCATAAATTTGAAACTTTTTTCTCATAAATTTTTATGTTTTTTTCTTGTAAATTCGCAACTTTTTTCTTAAAAAATTTGTAACTCTTGTAAATTTGAGACTTTTTTCATTTTTTTTTTCTCATAACTTTGTAACTTTTTTCTTGGAAATTTGCAGCGTTTTTCATGCAAATGTAAAAAAAAAAAATTGCCCATAAACTTGCAACTTTTTTCATAAATTTGCAACTTTTTTCTTTTAAATTTTCCATTTTTTTCTCATACATTTTCACCTTTTTCTTGTAAATGTGAGAGTTTTTTCTCAGAAATTAACAATTTCTTCATCTTATTCATTATTATCTTAGTTATTATTGCTCTGAGTGCTGCTATCCCTTTGCTGCTGCAGTCCTGTAATTTCCACATTGTGGGACTAATAAAGGTTTCTCTTAAATTTGCTGCATTTTTCTCAGAAATTTGTAATGTTTTTCTTGTGAATGTGCAACTTTTTTCTCATAAATTTTAAACTTTTTCTCATAAATTTGCACCTTTTTTCTCACAATTTTTCAATGTTTTATATTGTAAATTTGCAACTTTTTTCTTAAAAATTTCCAACTCTTCTTGTATTTGAGACTTTTTCAATTTTTTTCTCATAAATTTGTAATGTTTTTCTTGGAGATTTGCAACCTTTTTCATGCAAATGTAAAAAAAAAAATGCTCATAAACTTGCAACTTTCTTCATAAGTTTGCAGCTTTTTTTCTTTTAAATTTTCCAATTTTTCCTCATAAATGTGCAGATTTTTTCATAAAAGTTTTTTCTTCTAAATTTTCAACTTTTCCCACCAACTTGTGGTCAACAGTTTAAACACATCACAGCCCCAATGTTTTGGTGGAGAAAGTGACCAGAGGGGTATTGCACAAAAGTAGAAATAAGAAAGCCAGGATAGGTGAAAAATCCTGGCTTGACATAGTTGGACTTGCATATCCTGTCTTAATCAGTTGTGCCATTGTCAAGCGAGGATGAGAAGAGGAAGCCATGTCAAGCCAGGTGTAGATAGTTGGGATAAGTGCACATTCACGGCAGACTTAAATTAGACCACACGACTGATCACAGAATCATTGATCCTACTGCAGGTAAGACAGTAGACAAACACAAGCAGCTTATTTCTCACCCGCAGAACAGCAACTTCTCATGGAAACCTATGAGGAGGTGAAACATGTAATGTCTAAAAATGGAAAATGGCTGCTGTAAATGAAGAAAAAGAGAGAGAGATTGTAGTATCTGGGGGAATGCAACCGCAAAGGCTGATGGGAAATGTTCAGTGTCTAAAAGTGAGCATGTTCTCTTGAAGCAAATTGTGAAAACAAGTTAAATGGTCAGTTACTGAGCTAAAGTTTCTTGGTTCAGATGTTTTTGTGTTGCAGTTTTTATGTCGACACCATGTGTGAGCGCTGTTGTGGGAAGAACCCCCCACCACCACCGCCTTTGTTCTACTACTGAAAAGAAAAAGTTAGATTAAGATGGATGCTGTTTTAATCACTGTAGGTCAGAGTTACTCATCCTGTCTTATAATTAACAGTTGCAGACTTTGACTTAAAGGGAAAGCTGACAACATAATAAACTTGAATGTAATACTTTTGTATAGGGATGGGCATAATTTACCGATTAACCGATAATTGATCATTAAGAATTTCACCGAGGAAGTTCATTTTCGTCGACAAACCGTTTTTTTTTTTTTTTTAAACAATCCGAGGTTATTAAGGCCTAGTGCACGGCCGTCCTCAAACAATGCAATGGCAAAATTTGGGCACCAGGGGGCAACATTACACCATCGCCGTACCCTGGCGTGCCTCCGTTGATACATGCGGGCTTCCGTAGGGCGATCGCCAAATCATGAGGCGGTTACGGCGAAGTGTTGCGTGGGACCATTTCAATTTAAAAAATGACCAGGTGTACTGCAATCACTGCAATGCAGCATACAAATATACCTCATCGACAGGGTCCATGGAACACCCTTATTACGCGAAGAAACCGCCAACAGTGGTTGCGCGCTGAGTAATGGCGGTCGTGAAGATTCTTTCTTTTTTTTTTTCAGAAACTTTATTGAGAAGGTCATGAAGATTCGGTGTACACACGTCGAGGGAAGCTGCAGGAGGCGGCGTAGTGCCTCGATGGGAAGACTATTTCGCACAAAATGGCACAAGAGAACAGCAAAAAGTTCCACGCGGCTAGACTAAGCAATACGAGCGATAGAGCAATGAATGCGGTCTTCGTTTGTTGGGTGGCCGCTCGGCAGGGAGAGAGAGCTGGGTAAAACGTCTCGGCCAATCAGCTTGCGGGGTGAAACGTCTCGGCCAATCAGCTTGCGAGATTCCCGAGCCGAGCAAACACGAGAACAGAGAGAGAGAGATTTGAGAGAGAGAGGTAGATTTGAGTTGTGCGGCTCTCCGTGCCCTCCGTGCTGATACCTGATGTTCTAATTTAGTCTACCTACCTAAAAATGTTAATGATTAACCGATTATTAATCATTAATTCTCCCGGTGATCGGTGAAGAAAATTTCACCGAATGCCCATCCCTACTTTTGTAACCTTAATTTTGTCTAGAAAGAAAAGAAATTGAACATTTTCCATTCATTCTGTGCACCCACGTCGAGGCTCTGACTTCCGTATTTGCCCACTGAATTTGGTGACGTCACCAGTTGAACAAACTAAAAGCTCAATGGCTTCAGCAGATCCAGCAGATCCAACCTGCACTCTTGATTATGCATCTAAATTGTAGAAATAAACGAATATTGCAGACAATAGACCTTACATATTTATTCCATCTAGCTACAATGCTCAGCACTGGGTGTGTTTATATATTTATATATCTACATATTATTCCATCTAGCTACATTGCTCCGCACTGTGTGTGTTTATATACTTGCATATTTATTCCACCTAGCTGCAATGCTCCGTACTGTGGGTGTTTATATATTTACATATTTATTCCATCTAGCTACAATGCTCTGCACTGTGTGTTCATATATTCATATATTTATTCCATCCAGCTACAATGCTCTGCACTGTGTGTCTGTGTGTGTGTGTATATATATATATATTTTATAGTAATACGTACATATGTATATTAGCTGCTCTTGCTTGCTTGTTTTTTTTTTTCTTGCCTTCTGATTGTTGCTCTGAGTGTTGCTATCCCTGTACTGTTGCAATCCTGGAATTTCCCCGTTGTGGGACTAATAAAGGCTTATCTTATCTTATCTTATCTTATCTTGTGAAGATTTTGATCGCTTGGTCACTCGATGGTGAGATCACTATTCTCACTGCTAGCATGCAACTTGCAAGGAGAGGGTGAAGATATGAAGCAAAAATGATGATCAAGACTTGTCTAGAAATCATCCCGATCAATAATGCACATATATTTAAAGAATAAAGTCTACCCTCGCTAAAAACATAATTTGGTATTAAAATAAGAAACACTAGTTTCTCTAAAATCTGATGAATAATTTCAGCTGAGTTGCCGATCACTCAGGGACAACTTTTGCACATTTTTTTTTAATTTAGAGAAGACATTTGCAAAGTGGATTTCTAAATTTTCTCTAATATAAACGTAAGACAAGCAACATCAATATATACATTTACACATACCGGTTCACAGTGTTAGGGTCAAGCCACGACTCATCTTCATTTCTCTTCGGTTCATCATCACCATCACGGAGGTTCAGCCCAGAGGAGGCGCACCGACCCCCTGCGTGTCTCCACTTTGATCCAGTGGTTCACCCGGGACTCAACAGCCGCCCCGGGGCTCACATCGCCAGGGCTCAGAGGTGAAGGAAGGACTGCTGGTGGACTCGGACATTGGTTTAGTGGAAGCTTAAAAGCTGCTTCAGCCACTGGCGGGACGATGAGGGAGGAGCAACCGGGCACAGGGATGGCAATTTTCCGCCGATCCGCGGATTTCCGCCGATTTTATCATCATCTATGTCATAATTTTGTACCTTTACCTTGTTCTCAATAAAGTTTGGAAAAAAAAAAAACATACGCGCTCGGCGCTTCCCCGAAGTCTCACGATAACCCGGATGTACTCAAGCTACTGCTGTATTGTAAACTGCCCTGCGATTGGATAGTTGCAAACGATTGGACAATCAAATGGCTCGTATGCTTTGTCAAAAATCATTTCGGCTTGTTCTCAGGGATGTGATTTTTCCGGTAATTCACCGAATTCCGCTTTATTTTTATATTATATGTACGTTAAGTACGTTAGCGGCTTGTGGTCCACGAACGCACTTAAAGTGTGCCCTTTCAGCCAGAACCGGAAGTGGCGTATGCCAGGTAAAGAGCCATTAACTCTCTGTCGAACACGCTGTATTTACGCTCACTGTCGTGCAAAGACCTGCTTAAAAAAATGGTGAGCGGCTGCCAAGAACCGGCAACGCATTGCTCCACGACGGCCGCTATGCCCATGTCCGAGGCGTCGGTAATGAGCGCTGTTTTAACCTCAGAACGCCTGCTCCCGTTCAGGAGTCCAGTCGACTCTGTCCGCCGGTTTCCGTTTGAGTGCAGCGTACAAGGCTGTTATGAGCTGGGCTGCACAGGGGAGGAAAATGAGCTGCTCAAGACTCAATGGAGATTGAAACTGGTGATCTGAAATGAATTCTGAAATTATAAAAAGTAATGGTATGTTGGAATTTTATTTGTATTATGGAATAGATAAAATTAACTGATTTTGATTTGATCAAGTGTTAAAGCATGTGATGGATAATGCTTGTTGGAATATTTACCTCCGCCAAGGAGGTTATGTTTTCATCGGCGTTGGTTTGTCTGTCTGTCTGTTTGTTAGCAAGGAAAAGTGATGGACGGATTTTCATGAAATTTTCAGGAAAGGTGTGCAATGGCACGGGGAACAGATGATTAGATTTTGGTGATGATCTGAGAGTGCATACCTCCATCAAGGGCTTTTTTGTATTTGTGCAGCAGGATTACACAAAAACTACTGGATGGATTTGGATAAAATTTTCACCAGAGGTGGTTCTTGGGTTAGAGAGGAACCCATTATATTTTGGTGATGATCTGAGAATGCATACCTCAGCCAAGGCGCTTATCTTCTCACAGTGTGTTAGCAATAATACTCCAAAACTGGTGGACAGACTTTGATGCAATTTTCACCACAAGTGGCTATAGGCCTACACACAAACCCATTACGTTTTGGAGTTGATCCATGACAAACGGAAGGAGCCTTGGTGGAGGTATGCGCTCTGAGTGCTTTTCTAGTTTAGGAATGCTATCTTCTTGGAACATAAGTCAATATTATACAGTAATAAGTGGCATTCAGCTGTTTGCTTTATGTCATGTAAGCACAGTTCTGGTACTTAAAAATCATAAAAACCCAGGAGCTTCGGGGAGCGAAGTGACAGTAAAGGTGAAAATTGGCTCAAAGTTCAATGAGGTAACGGAAACACTCGGACAGTTTCTGAAGAAACCAGAAAAGGAGATGAAGTTCAAAGTTCAGAGACTGACACAGCTTGCTGCCAAAAGGAAGAAAGTTTCACATTAGAAGTGACTTGGTGACCAGCGTAAATAGTGTAAAAAACTCTAATAGAACTGTTAAATATGTTGGACTAAAGACAGTGAGACAACATTGAAGAAAAAGTAAGTTAACTTTTCATTAAATTTAATGATTTATCTAAGTCTAGTATTTCATTTTTTTAATCATTTTTTTCTGTCTAAATTACTTCTGTTTTACTGAAAACATCCTAGCTTCAGGGGGGCTGTGCCCCCCCGTAAGTCAGTCGACCAAATTAGATTTCAGCTGAAATCAGAATTTCCTGTTGCCATCCCTGCGGGCAGGAGGACCGGAGCTAATGGCTAACAGGGAACAGCTGGATGGTGAAAAAAAGCCTCTGGGACCGATTAAAGAGGAACTCACCATCCGGCTTTCTTAGACCCGGTTCATGCAGGGAAGCTACAGGGACTGCAGCTGCAGTTGTCGGCGGCGGCGGCGGCTTCAGGGTCAAAATCTCCCAAATCTCTGTCATTGTGCTGTCTGCTACAGCCATGGACAAAATTGTTGGTACCCCTCTGTTAATGAAATAAAAACCCACAATGGTCATAGAAATAACTTGAATCTGACAAAAGTGGTAATAAATAAAAATTCTATGAAAATTAACCAATGAAAATCAGACAGTGCTTTCGAATTGTGGTTCAACAGAATTACTTTAAAAAACAAACTCATGAAACAGGCCTGGACAAAAATGATGGTACCCCTAGAAAAGATTGAAAATAATGTGACCATAGGGACATGTTCAACCAAGATGTGTCCTCTAATTAACATCACAGGTGTCTACAAACTTGTAATTAGTCAGTCAGCCTATTTAAAGGGTGACAAGTAGTCACTGTGCTGTTTGTTGACATGGTGTGTACCACACTAAACATGGACCAGAGGAAGCAAAGGAGAGAGTTGTCTCAGGAGATTAGAAAGAAAATGATAGACAAGCATGTTAAAGGTAAAGGCTATAAGACCATCTCCAAGCAGCTTGATGTTCCTGTGACTACAATTGCACATATTATTCAGAAATTTAAGATCCACGGAGCTGTAGCCAACCTCCTGGACGTGGCCGCAGGAGGAAACTTGATGAAGAATGGTAACAAAAGAGCCCAGAACAACCTCTAAATACATTCATGGTGAACTCCAAGGTCAAGGTACATCAGTGTGAGATTGCACCATCCGTCGTTGTTTGAGCCAAAGTGGACTTCATGGGAGATGACCAAGGAGGACACCACTGTTGAAAACAAATGATAAAAAAGCCAGACTGGAATTTGCCAAACTGCATGTTGACAAGCCACAAAGCTTCTGGGAGAATGTCCTATGGACAGACGAGACAAAACTGGAACTTTTTGGCAAGGCACATCAGCTCTATGTTCACAGACGCAAAAAATGAAGCATACCAAGAAAAGAACACTGTCCCTACTGTGAAACATGGAGGAGGTTCTGTTATGTTCTGGAGCTGCTTAGCTGCATCTGGCACAGGGTGTCTTGAATCTGTGCAGAGTACAATGAAATGTCAAGACTATCAAGGTATTCTAGAGAGAAATGTGCTGCCCAGTGTCAGACAGCTTGGTGTCAGTCACAGGTCATGGGTCTTGCAACAGGATAATGACCCAAAACACACAGCTAAAAACACCCAAGAATGGCTAAGATCGAAACATTGGACTATTCTAAAGTGGCCTTCTATGAGCCCTGATCTAAATCCTATTGAACATCTGTGGAAGGAGCTGAAACATGCCGTCTGGAGAAGGCACCCTTCAAACCTGAGACAACTGGAGCAGTTTGCTAATGAGGAGTGGGCCAAAATACCTGCTGAGAGGTGCAGAAGTCTCATTGACAGTTATGGAGCTGGTGATGCCACCGGCGTGGCTGCAGGGGGACCTCTCCATGCTGACTCTGGGAATGGATCATCCGAAGCCACTGGCTCCTCTGGTGGAGGAGCCAGTGGCTTCGGATGATCCAGCTGGCCCAAGGTCAGCTGGCCCTGACCTTGGGCCAGCTGGCCCTCAGGGAGAATGGGAGGAGACATGGAGGGGAGAAAAAGCGAGTGAGTATCTGCAGCTGGAGGAGAGTACCCAGCGGACTGCTTAAACTGGGTCTGTCCCTCGGGAGACAGGCAAGATTTAATACTATTAGATGGAATAGGTGGAAAATATACTTGCCTGTCAACCCGGTCACTGGTCTTGACAGCAGCAGGTAGCAGACAGACATCTCTCTCTGTGTCAGTGGTGATAAGGCCTTCTTCAATGGCTGGAGGAGGAGCTGTCTCCGTGGCAACGGAGGTGGGCGTTCCCGAAGCAGCCCCATCTAGCCTCTCAGCAGCTGGGAGGGTGATGACAGCTGATGACGAGGGAGGCCTCTCCCGGCGTCTCCACGCGGGGTGATGCTGTCTTCTGTTTCCTGTAGAGGACTGTGCTGGAGCGGGAGGAGGGGCGGGTGAAGCATCACGGAGGATGACGGGCTGAGAGTTGCCAGTCCTCTGCCTCGGCGCCATGGGCCACGCCAATCTGGGGAAAGAGCACTGGAGCGAGCAGACCGTGGAGAGCAGGTCGGTGAACTGGGGGTAACTCCACAACCCAGGATTCGCTTCCAGGATCCCGACAACTCCGCCCAGGCATTCCAGTGTCTTCTTCGGTCCACGGGTAGCGAGAGCTTCATTCACCAAGCTGCGAATGCCTTCAGCGGCCCATCCCTCTTCGACTGTGAGAAACCCCGCTGCCGATCCTCTTCCTCGGTGAGACTGGGGCATGACGCTCTCCAGATGCAGGTAAGTCCAGAAAACAGTCCAAAAAAAGAAAAGAGAGGGATGTGTCAGTGTAACCCGCTAAATCCTATAGTTGGCTGGATTATTCTGTCATGAGCTCTCCGTGTGCTTCTCCAACGGTGCACTGCGAGGGGGAAAAAAGGATGAGGATTTAAACGCTGGGTTACACCACACACACATTTATTAACACAATACATACAAACACAGAACAGCTCGGATACACGCAGAGTTCTCAAGGCCGCCCAACACACACATTGGAGGAATGCAGTGGCAGACAGCGCACAGACAGATATTCACAGTGCGGAGGCTGGCCGAGTCGTCATAGCGATTACCCATGAGCACACACAGAAAACAGTCCTTTGGTGACATGACGGCTGACGGCAGAGAGAAACCATCTAACACGTACAATAATCCAGCGGCGTCTGTCTAGCAAAGAGCTCCTTTAATACAGACGCCGCTGGCGTGACAAATAGGAATCACCTGGGCAAGGCACGGACAGATAATTACAGGGGACTGGAAACAGCTGATGTGCCAGAAGGAGAGCAAGGGGGCGTGGCTAGGCCGGCAGCCTGTCAGCAGCATGAGAGAAAGGTGATGACAGATGCTGACTAACAGCTGCCGGTCAGGCAATGGCTAGAGGCATGACATAAGTAAAAGAATACATCAAAACACACTTAACCAGCAAAGCCAACCCCACAAAGAGATGGAGGCCGAGCCGGGGAAAGCCAAGCCGGCTCGGCACGTGACATGAGTAGAATTTCTGGTTACTATACCCACCTGATCATATAATTTAAGTATGTATGAGTGCATTACTATTGTGAATGTTTTTTCCCCTTCCCTACTCTCTCAATGGAAAAAAAAAAAGAAACACTAGAATAAAAATACAAAAAATACACATTTTTGTCATTTATGTAAACCATAACAAAAAAATCCTGCAGGACAAAACGTGACACTTGATATTTTCTAGCCTGTTTGGATACCACCATAGACAGAGAGAAAATCTGAATTAAACAGGGCTCAGAGAGGGAAAGATGAGACAGAAGAGAGGAGCTAAGGAGAGAAAAGTGTTCAGGCAGAGAGTCCAGGAGAGGTGAGAGCAGAGGAAGGAGAGAGGGACCCCAACTGGCCCAATATTCCATCATTTAAGCCTCGGTTGTACAATACTTGAAATGGTAAGTTCCATATCCAAAGTTGCTGTGCAAAATATTAAAAAAGAAATAAATAGTATAAAATTAACATATTCCGGTAACAATCGTGTCATATGTTTACCACCCCCCCTTCCCCGAAAAATATGTTACCACCGCGCCAAGGTCTTTAAGCCAGAAGAAACACTGTGTGTATATATATATATGATGGAGTCCTCGCGTTGCTAGCGATGCACTGAGTATCCATGAGATCTTGCGAAGAGTAGTATCACCCCGGTGTGTCTCTGGTGGGAGATGAGTCCAGTCTTGGACAAACAAACTCTGTGCAAGGACACTGCAGATGAGGTTGTATTACTGCTGGAAGATGGCATCGCTGAAGCCTTTCTCGAGCTCTCTTCTCGATTAAGTGTGTGGGTCCAGGACTGTTCAAAGTGCTTGCACGCCCAGCATACACAGATGGTGCCATGCGAGTTGATCTCTGGGCATATTGTTGCAGAGTTGATATCCATTGTCACAGGATTTAAGGGTAGCTTTGAAGATGTCTTTTAACGGAGACGGGGTGAGTGCCGACTGACCTCTTTCCTTGCTGCAGTGGCTGAAGAACATTGCCTTTGGGATCCTAATGTCCTCCATCCTGGCCAGATTGTCCCAGGTCCAACGCAGCTGGGCCCTTGATGAGCAGGCTTTCAATGCTGGGTACTTGCATTTGTCCAATACCGCTGTATTGGCACTCTATCCTGCCACTTGATACCGCCTATGGATCTCAGGGCATCACTGTTGAACTTTTCAAGAAGCTTGATATGTCGGCGATATGGTGTCCACGTCTCACAACCATACAGTGGTGGCAAGAACGACAGCCTTCGAATCACTTCAATCTTGGTGTGGAGCTTGATACCACGTTCTCCCACAAACCTCCTTCTTACGCATGCCAAAGGACCACTTGCCTGGCTAATTCGCTGGTTGATCTCTTCGGCAAGGTTGCTGAGTAAGAGAGGGTGCGTCCGAGGTAACATAACTTCTCAACAGACTTGAGCGGGCTGTTGTTGATAGTTACCACAGGGTTGAGCCTGGCAATTCCCGGGGCTGGGTGTACATGACCTCCATCTTCTTAAAGACTGATGTAAACATATTTCTCTGAGGCCAGTGGCAAACTTGTCAGTGATTGAGCTGAATATCTGTCCCAGTGTGGTGGTGGCAACTAAGGCACAGTCATCTGCGAACCAGACGGGTCTCTGACTACATTGACATGGGTCTGTCGTCCGCGCTTGTAAAACGTCTCAGATCGAATAGGCCGGCATCTGTTCTAAACTGAATGTGCGCTTCTTTATCAAGGACGCAAAAAGCCTCCATGAGCATGAAAGAAAAGGCAATGGAGAAGAGTGTTGGGGCCAGGACACAGCCTTGCTTGGCACCATTTGTCACTGGAAATGGGTCAGAGGTATTAAATTAAAATTAAATTAAATTAAATTAATTAAATCACCTTTATTGTCATTCAACCGTACATACCAATCATGTACAGCAGAACGAGATTGTGCTTTTACCTATCTACAGTGTAAATCACACACACCCCAAGTGCAGAATCAGAGGGGCCGCTGCCATGCAAGGCGCCGCCACAGAGTTCCCCTCCTCCATTCCATTTATTGCTGAGCACAAAGCTGGACGGCAGGAAGTTCCACTTTTATATTGGTCTTCAGCATGACCCGGCCGGGATTTTGAACCCCTGCCTCCCGGATGTGGGGCGGATGCTCTACCACTGAGCCACCACTCCGGTATCTCCATTCCCTTGGACTTTTGCTTGCATTCTCTCATGGAAAGACCTTATGATGGAAATGAACTTGTCAGGGCAACCAACTTTGTGAAGTATCTTCCACAGGCCAGGTCTATTTACCATGTCGAATGCTTTGGTGAGATCGACAAACACCATGTAGAGGTCCATGTTCTGTTCCCTACATTTCTCCTGTATCTGTCGCATTGCAAAGATCATGTCCACTGTACCTCTTCCAGGTCTGAATCCACATTGAGATTCTGGGTAGACTGTAGCAGTGAGACAGCATATCATCCTGTTGAGGACAATATGTGCTAGTATTTTCCCGGCAACTGACAGGAGGGAAATACCTCTGTGGTTATCACAGACAGAGCGTCTCCTTTAACGCTTGTAAAGATGTACAATAGTAGCATCCTTAAACTCTTGTGGGACTGTGCCATGCTGCCAGATGAGTATAAATAACTGTAGGAGTTTGTTCTGCAGATGCACGCCGCCATTTTTGAAAATCTCAGCAGGGATGCCGTCGGCACCTGGGGACTTTCCCGCAGATGTCTGTTTTATGGCACGCTTAACTTCATCCAGTGAAGGAGGGAGGTCCAGCTCGGCCAGTATCTGCCTCTGGGGGATGGCGTCCAGGGTTTCCCCACACATTGATGATGGCCTATTGAGCAGGGTGTTGAAGTGTTCAGCCCAGCGTTGTAGTATTTCCGATTTGTCAGTATGGAGGTTATTTCCGTCAAACAATCGGATGGGTGCGCTACCAGTGGACTTAGGACCGTACACCGCCCTCAGCCCTTCATGGAAGAGCTTACTGTTATGCTTATCAGCCGCTTCCTGAAGCTCTATGGCTTTACTGTCCCACCATGACTCCTTCATCTGGCGGAGTTTTCTCTGCAAGGTGTGTCTTGCGTTCAAGTAGGTCGATCTTTTGGCTGGTGATGATTTGTCGTCAATGTAGCTCCTGTGAGCTTTGTGCATCGTGTGCAGAAGCTGTGAGATCTCCGGGTCATTTTCATCAAACCAATCCTGGGTGTTTGCGTTTTGACGAATCCAAGGACATCTGCACTAGCAGAGTAGGTGGCATCCTTGAACTGCTTCCAGGCTGCCTCGACCTCCATACCCTCGAAATTTTCAGGTACGTTGGATTCCTGAAGTTTCCTCTGCAGATCCTCTTGGATATGGGAGTCCTTAATGCAGGAGACTTGAAGTTTGGCTGGTGGTTTTACTCTCCTGGTTTGTATCTTGGGCCTGATGTGGAGTGCCATCTTGCTTCTGACCAGCCTGTGGTCAGACCAGCATTCGGCTCCACGCATGGCTCTGGTAAGCTTGACATCTCTGGCATCTCTCTGTCTGACGATGATGTAGTCTATGAGATGCCACAGCTTTGAGCGAGGGTGCATCCAGGTTGTCTTATACTTGTTGGCTTGCTGGAAGAGGGTGTTAGTGATTGTGAGTTGGTGCTCACTGCACTTTTCCAAAAGGAGCTGGCCATTTGAGTTGAGCTTCCCTATACCATGTTTGCCAGTAACATCTTTCCAGGTGTCATTGTCGCAGCCTACCCAGGCGTTGAAGTCTCCAAGGACTACGAGCTTATCGCTAGAGGGAGTTGACCTGATGGCTTGGTCAAGGTCACTGTAGAAAGCTTCCTTCTCCTCATCGCTGTATGTCATGGTGGGAGCGTATACACTGAGAATGGTCAAGTGGCGTCCCTTATGGAGACCAATACGCATGCACATAATTCTGTCGCTGATGGCAGTAGGTAGTCTGTCGAGCTTCTGAGCAATAGATGTTCGTATTGCAAAGCCCACACCTCCAATTCTGGGTTCTCCCTCTGGCTTGCCTCTCCAGTAGAAGGTGTAGCCTGTACCAACCTCCTCCAGACTAGATTCACCAGCGAGTCTGGTTTCACCGAGGGCTGCAGTATCAATGCTGTACTGCCACAGCATCTTTGCCAGTATTGCAGTACGGTGCGCTGGTCTGTTGTCGCAGTCTAGAAGGGTTCTGACATTCCATGAGACAAAGATCATTTGGTGTTTTCGTGTTGGTCTTCGGCCGCAGTATTGGATGACCAGTCAGGTGCGGCTGCCTGGCAGGTTCTTAGTGGAGTAGGCAATGTTTAGGATCCCTTTTCAGTACCCTTCCCCATCTGGGGAGAGCAGTGCTATCCCTGAAGAAGGCTGCTCTGTCACTCATGCAGGATACGAGTGCCGCATCTACCCCAGTATACGGCAAACGACCGTCACACATGAGCCGCCTGAGTGCAGGTTTGTAGCTAAGAACTTCCAGCATCATCCTGTGCCTGTTCCCGTCGCCGCGTGCCCATTGCCCCAGGGCTATATATATATACTGTATATATATATATATATATATATATATATATATATATATATATATAGCATGTAGAGGGAGATGGGAAAATCTGTGTTGTGGAACATCAGGGAACTTGCTGGTGTGCTTCTGCAACTGGGGAGTGTTTAAAAAGATTTTTATTGAAAAAAAAGAAGCATTTCAACAATGTGTGGTTTCAGTCTGCTCCTCTTGTGGCTTACTACCTCTCCAGCTTTGGAGAACACCCTCTCACATGGCACTGATGTTGCTGGCATGTGAAGATACTATTTTGCCATCTTGTCAAGGTTTGGGTATATGGCTTTGTGTGTTGTCCAGTAACAGAGTGGGTCTTCTCCTCTGAAGAGGTAGGACTCAGACAAATAACGTTGAACTTCCACTGTGGCATCTGCTGTTGCACTTTCAGAGTGCTCTGTTTCACCTAAACAAAAAGAAAAACAAATGTAACTCGCAATATTTTTTAATAAGAAAATGATGCTTAAAGTAATAATAATACAAACCAGCTCTGCTATCCAAAAGGTCCCACAAGTTGTCTTCTGCTGAAGGCCCAGGTTCTTCCTCTGCTGCTGACTGATGGAGTTGAGAACATTTTAATACATGTGGCTAGAGAGGTTTGTAAAACACAATAATAATATAGAATAATAAATGGTTACCTGTGATGATGGCATTGTGCTGTCCATCCTCACAGTTGCAGCGCATTCAGCAGTCAATTTTGACATGGCCTCTTGTGCACATGTTTCATTGCCAAACACCTAATGTTTTAAATCGTGGGTCCAAAAATGAGGTTGTCCCGCATGTCCCTTCCTTACTACACTTTCACTCACTCACTCACTCACTCACTCACTCACTCACTCACTCACTCACTCACTCACTCACTCACTCACAAAAACACACCTTACACTCTCAGAAAAATGACACTCAACCACACAAACAACTCTATCTATCTATCTATCTATCTATCTATCTATCTATCTATCTAGTGTGTGAATGAGTGTGTATGCTATCTCTTTGTAATATTTAGTAAATGTAATGTGTTTTTGTTTAATGTTACTGAACCCAAACTTCGTTCTAACTTGTGTAATACTCTCTCTGACTTATATTCAAATGCCCAACCCTCTCAAACTTCCCGAGAGCCCTTGAGTCTTCTTTCTCTTTGAGTTTTAACGGCAGCTTGCATCCAAATTGTTGCACTGCTGCCAAGAGTCCTCGAGTCATGTGATGTGACCCACATAACGAGGCCTCGCTTGCTACGGTCATGTGACTGTGGGCGTGCTGAAACAGCGCTCGCTGAACTGCTCACGACACTGCAGCTTTATATTGCTCAAATCAGTGTCAAGTGGGTGGTGTCGAGCATAACATCACTACTGATATGCCAAGTTCACTGTACAGAATGTTCTGTACTCATTCACGGGAGATGCCTGCAGCATTAGCTAACCGATTCACAGTTAAACGTCTGACATCCATCACCATGTGGTCAACACAGTCAGTGTTTTCTTGTGTGGTGGCTGTGGCAGGACGACCAGATCTTGGGTCATCTTTAAGGCTCTCTCTACCCCTCTTGAATTCAGCTGCCCACTTTTGCACAGTTGATAAAGCTGGAGCATCCTCCCCTAATGTAGTAACCATGTTGGCATGAATGTCCTTGGGGGCTAACCTCTTTTTCTGCAGGTATTTGATAACACCACAGTGCCAAGTTTTATCCGTCTTCATGAAGTGGTTCTAGGTCTCCTTTTCAAAGTCCTGGATTGCTGTCCATTGTCAGTGTATCTGAAAAGAAACAATGCAGTTAGTATCAGAAAAGGCTGAATTTAATGCATGACTAGTTTCTTGCTGTAACATGTTTCTTGCTGTAACATAAGTCCTTCTTAGTCAGCCGATGAACTTTTCAGCCCCCCCCCCCACTATTTACAGTAGATCATGGAATAACAGTGAAAAGCACTGATTTCTCATAGCATTGACCCCGGCACTGACAGACAAGTCACTAGAATTAATCTTAGCCTGACTCTTACTCTGGTCTGGACCAGGCTAACTCCAGAGAATAAATCTCCATAGCAGCTTAGCTGAGCATCATTTATCCTACTTTTATGCAACCAAGTCAAGTATAAATTAAGCTAAGATTACTTGAAAATCCTGGCTTAATCCCTTATCTTGGTTTTATGCAATATTCCCCTGGAGCCCAAGGGCTGCAGTTCACTTTCTAACCACAAGGTGTTGCCAAAATCACAGCTTTCACTTGTGCATTGCAGGGCATTTTAATATTGTGCAAAATAGAGGCTTGTTTAACATGCTTCACGGTACAATTCTCGTCTAATTCCTCCAGCAGAGGATGAGGCCGTCGACGTGGAAAGCCTCCTGGATGAGACCATCGTGGAGACCACCAGGAGACGCCGTGTGTTCCCCAAAAAGATCCTCCCCCATGTGGTCCACGCCCTCAAGGCTGAACGCAAAATCATGGTGGGTCATCGTGTTCTCGTCGCTTCTCATCAGGGGCCTTTTCTGGCCCTGGTGGTGGTGGTGGTGGTGGTGGGGGGGGGTCATATTTTGCTCTTGTGTGGGTTGTAGAAGATCTTGGTTACAACTCTGTCAGTAATAAAAATCAAGAGTTGATGGTGACAGCTGCTCCATGTTTGTGTGGTGTCAGGGTCTGTATGAGAAGACGGTCCAACCACAGGAGGTGCTCAGAGATCCCGAACAGGGTAAATTCCTTTTATTCCTCAGTACGTTACTATATACATATATACAGTAAAACAAGTTAAAAAGCAGCTGTTGGATTCATTTTGTAACATTAGAGTAGCTTTTTGAAAGATGAGAAAATTACTTCTGTGATTTTTTAGTACATTTCATCATTATTTTCACTGTAATTTTCTTTAACATTGCATATGGGGCATTTTTAATGGTTTAATTTCTTTGATAATTTTGCATGGACATTGATGACAATGTTTCAGTTGTATGGGGAGGATCAAAATGGAAATCTGAATCTACTACCTAAGTATTCAGGGAGGTATGCTCTCTCTGAACACTTTATAGTTTTGGTTTTTTTTTTCAACTTTTTTGTTCTTGTAAATTTGTAATTTCTTCTAATTTTCTATTTTTCTTACAGTTTTGCAACTTTTTTCTAATAAATGTTCAGCTTTTTGTTTCTTGTAAATTGTATTTTTTCTCAGAAATTTGCAACCTGTTTTCTTCTAAATTTTCAACTTTTTTCTTGTGAATTTGCAACTTTATTCCTAATAAATTTTGCAACATTTTTCTAATAAATTCAGAATTTTTTCTCATAAATTTGCATTTTTTTCATATAAATTACATTTTTTCTAATAATTAGCATTTCTTTCTAATACATTTGCTATTTTTTCTTGTAAATTAAATTTTTTTTCTCATAAATTTGCAACCTTTTTTCTTCTGAATTTTCTTGTAAGTTTGGAACTTTTCTAATAAATTTGTGACTTTTTATACTTTACACAGATGTTCAATTCAATTCAACTTTATTTATATAGCGCCATTTCACAACAACAGTCATCTCATAGCACTATCAACTGTAGGGGGAATCCCCACAGTTGCAGAAAGACCCCAGCAATCAGGCGATCCCCTGTGAGCAAGCACTTGGCGACGGTGGAGAGGAAAAACTCCCTTTTAACAGGAAGAAACCTCCAGCAGAACCAGGCTCAGGGAGGGGCAGTCATCTGCTGCGACTGGCTGGGGGGTGAGGGGATAGAGAAGAAGAAAAGAACAGACATGTAGAGAAGAAAAGAACAGACATGTGGACAAAGTTGTTGGTACCCCTCTGTTAATGAAAGAAAAACCCACAATGGTCACAGAAATAACTTGAATCTGACAAAAGTGGTAATAAATAAAAATTCTATGAAAATTAACCAATGAAAATCAGACAATGCTTTTGAATTGCGGTTCAACAGAATTATTTTAAAAAACACACTCATGAAACAGGCCTGGACAAAAATGATGGTACCCCTAGAAAAGATTGAAAATAATGTGACAATAGGGACATGTTCAACCAAGATGTGTCCTCTAATTAACATCACAGGTGTCTACAACCTTGTAATCAGTCAGTCGGCCTATTTAAAGGGTGACAAGTAGTCACTGTGCTATTTGGTAACATGGTGTGTACCACACTAAACATGGACCAGAGGAAGCAAAGGAGAGAGTTGTCTCAGGAGATTAGAAAGAAAATGATAGACAAGCATGTTAAAGGTAAAGGCTATAAGACCATCTCCAAGCAGCTTGATGTTCCTGTGACTACAGTTGCACATATTATTCAGAAATTTAAGATCCACGGGACTGTAGCCAACCTCCCTGGATGTGGCCGCAGGAGGAAACGTGATGAAAAATGGAAGAGACGGATAATACGAATGGTAACAAAAAAGCCCAGAACAACCTCTAAACACATTCATGGTGAACTCCAAGGTCAAGGTACATCAGTGTGAGATTGCACCATCCGTCGTTGTTTGAGCCAAAGTGGACTTTATGGGAGACGACCAAGGAGGACACCACTGTTGAAAACAAATGATTAAAAAAGCCAGACTGGAATTTGCCAAACTGCATGTTGACAAGCCACAAAGCTTCTGGGAGAATGTCCTATGGACAGACGAGACAAAACTGGAACTTTTTTGGCAAGGCACATCAGCTCTATGTTCACAGACGCAAAAATGAAGCATACCAAGAAAAGAACACTGTCCCTACTGTAAAACATGGAGGAGGTTCTGTTATGTTCTGGGGCTGCTTAGCTGCATCTGGCACAGGGTGTCTTGAATCTGTGCAGGGTACAATGAAATGTCAAGACTATCAAGGTATTCTAGAGAGAAATGTGCTGCCCAGTGTCAGACAGCTTGGTGTCAGTTGCAGGTCATGGGTCTTGCAACAGGATAATGACCCAAAACACACAGCTAAAAACACCCAAGAATGGCTAAGAGCGAAACATTGGTCTCTTCTAAAGTGGCCTTCTATGAGCCCTGATTTAAATCCTATTGAACATCTGTGGAAGGAGCTGAAACATGCCATCTGGAGAAGGCACCCTTCAAACCTGAGACAACTGGAGCAGTTTGCTCATGAGGAGTGGGCCAAAATACCTGCTGAGAGGTGCAGAAGCCTCATTGACAGTTACAGAAATGGTTTGATTGCAGTGATTGCCTCAAAAGGTTGTGCAACAAAATATTAAGTTAAGGGTACCATCATTTTTGTCCAGGCCTGTTTCATGAGTTTGTTTTTTAAAATAATTCTGTTGAACCACAATTCAAAAGCATTGTGTGATTTTCATTGGTTAATTTTCATAGAATTTTTATTTATTACCACTTTTGTCAGATTCAAGTTATTTCTGTGACCATTGTGGGTTTTTCTTTCATTAACAGAGGGGTACCAACAATTATATTTCCTATTTAGTGTTTACCTTGCTGCACCGTGGCTCTCAGAGTAACGTAATTTCTGTTCTTTGTCTGTATGTCTGTATTTTATTATATCTTTTCATGGGACAACACTGAAGATATGACACTTTGATACAATGTAAAGTAGTCAGTGTACAGCTTGTGTAACAGTGTAAATTCGCTGTCCCCTCAAAATAACTCAACACACAACCATTAATGTCTAAACCGCTGGCAACAAAAGTGAGTACACCCCTAGTGAAAATGTCCAAATTGTGCCCAAAGTGTCAATATTTTGTGTGGCCACCAATATTTTCCAGCACTGCCTTAACTCTCTTGGGCATGGAGTTCACTCGAGCTTCACAGGTTGCCAGTGGAATCCTCTTCCACTCCTTCATGACGACATCATGGTGTTAGAGACCTTGCACTCCTCCACCTCCATTTGAAGATGCCCCACAGATGCTCAGTAGGGTTTAGGTCTGGAGACATGCTTAGCCAATCCATCACCTTTACCCTCAGTTTCTCTAGCAAGGCAGTGGTCGTCTTGGAGGTGTGTTTGGAGTGGTTATCATGTTGGAATACTGCCCTGTGGCCCAGTTTCCCATCATGCTCTGCTTCAGTATGTCACAGTACATGTTGGCATTCATGATTCCCTCAATGAACTGTAGCTCCCCAGTGCCGGCAGCACTCATGCAGCCCCAAACCATGACACTCCCACCACCATGCTTGACTGTAGGCAATACACACTTGTTTTTGTACTCCTCACCTGGTTGCCGCCACACACGCTTGACACCATCTGAATCAAATGTTTATCTTGGTCTTATCAGACCACAGGACATGGTTCCAGTAATACATGTCTTTAGTCTGCTTGTCTTCAGCAAACTGTTTGCAGGCTTTCTTGTGCATCATCTTTTAAAGGGACTTCCTTCTGGGACGACAGCCATGCAGACCAGTTTGATGCAGTGTGTGGTGTATGGTCTGAGTACTGACAGGCTGACCCCCCCTCACCCCTGCAACCTCTTTAGCAATGCTGGCAGCACTCATACGTCTATTTTCAAAAGACAACCTCTGGATATGAGGCTGAGCACGTGCTCTCAACTTCTTTGGTCGACCATGGCGAGGCCTGTTCTGAGTGGAACCTGTCCTGTTAAACCACTGTATGGTCTTGGCCACTGTGCTGCAGCTCAGTTTCAGGGTGTTGGCAATCTTCTTATAGCCTAGGCCATCTTTATGTAGAGCAACAATTCTTTTTTTCAGATCCTCAGAGAGTTCTTTGCCATGAGGTTCCATGTTGAACTTCCAATGACCAGTATGAGAGAATGTGAGACTGATAACACCAAATTTAACACATCTGCTCCCCATTCACACCTGAGACCTTGTAACACTAATGAGTCACATGACACTGGGGAGGGAAAATAGCTAATTAGGCACAATTTGGACATTTTTGCTAGGGGTGTAGGCTACTCACTTTTGTTGCCAGCGGTTTAGACATTAATGGCTGTGTGTTGAGTTATTTTGAGGGGACAGCAAATTTACACTGTTATAAAAGCTGTACACTGACTACTTTACATTGTATCAAAGAGTCATATCTTCAGTGTTGTCCCATGAAAAGATACAATAAAATATTTACAAAAATGTGAGGAGTGTACTCACTTTTGTGAGATACTGTATGCTAGAATTGGCAATAAAGTTGATTTTGACTTGACTTTTTTCTAACAAAGTTGCAACTTTTCCTCAGAAGTTTTCAACTTTTTTCTCATAAATTTGTAACTTTTTTCTTGTATATTTGCAAGTTTTTTCTCATAAATTTTTCATCTTTTTTTCTTGTAAATTTGAGACTTTTTCTAATTTTTTCTCATAAATTTGTAACTTGTAAATTTATAGCCTTTTTCATGCAAATGTAAAAATTTTTGCTCAAATTTGTAACTTTTTTCACAGATTTACAACCTTTTTTCTTCTAAATTTCTGTTTTTTTTCTCATAAATTTGCAACTTTCTTCATAAGCCTTTTTTCTTCTCAATTTTCAACCTCTTGTTAATTTTCAGGGTTTTTTGTCATAAATTTGCAACTTTTATATAGTAAATTTATGATATTTTTTTTTTTGTGCTTATAAATGTGTAACTTTTTTGTAACTTTTTTCCAAATGTGGAGGAAAGAATTGGTTTGGTCAAGTCTAAATTGTTTCTTCTTTTTTTTTTTATATCCATCAATAAAACTATTGCTAAATGTTAAAGGAACAACAAGAAAGTTTTTTTCTGATTTTAGTGACTCCTTGTGGTCACAAAGTGAATTGCAGTCACTTCACTTTATGCATGAAAATTAAAACAACAGAATTCTCACCAAGTGACCTGATAAACAAGCCTCACTAGGAAAAGTTAAATAAAAAATAGAAGAAAAAAATAAACAAATGATACTGTTCTGTTTGTCACCAGAGAGCATCATGAAGGATCTGTCTGCAGGCGCACCTGCCATGGTTAAACAGGCCATCCAGATCATAAAGGTAACACCCCCAGTCATCATCGCTTTTATTTCACAAATATAAACTTAAACTCGTCATGTTATTTCATTCTATTTTCCCGCAGTCGATCAACACCCTGCAGAAACAAGCCAAAGGCCTGTGCCAGATCCTCAACACGAAACCCAGCCAGGAATCAGTGGAGATCCACAGAGCCGTGATGAACTTGGACAGCCGATTGGAGGCCTTGCCGCCCCCCGTCAAGGGAGCCACGAGAAGCAGAGAGCCGAAGAAGAGAGCCGCGGAGAAAGCGGTGGCCAGTGGGGGCTACGTTCCCCATGCTAAGAAACAGGAACGCTGCATCAGAGACGAAGAACCGGCGTGACAAATTGAACCGGTGTGACAAATTAGCAGCAAACATGGACTAAAAAAAGAACAAGAAGAACTACTGTTTATATTATCATGGGAATTGCCCGTGTTCTGTTTTCTGTTTTCTAAATGAATAAATAATTATCAGCATTTTTTTCCTCATAAGTTTGTAGCTTTTTTTCTTTGTAAATTTGCAACTTCTTTTTAAAAGTGACACTCCACCAAAAATCAAGTTTTTTTTCTGTTAACATGTCTGTAACATGTTTTTGTGACTTACAAGACATCTCCAGAGCAAATTCAGTTCCAAATCTGTGTTTTTCTGCTGTGAATGTTCAGTTAAGCCCCCCCCCCCCCCCCCCCAAAAGAAACTGTGACTTTGGACAGAGCGTTTCTAGCTATGTAAGCATTTGTGCTTAGCCTGACTGGTTAATGTTATAAGGAACGCTAGCGATAGCTGAGGTGTGCGCTGAGGTCATGGGTCTGCAACAGTAGGTGGGCACACCGGACCGCCGAGAGCCAGCTTGCTTTGGCATGGGTCGGCAGTGGACGGGGCGCCACGCCCACAGGATCACCTCCTTTACTCCCATGTAGAAGAGACCGGGACGGTGAGCCAGCCAGAGGGGGCGCCGGTGTTGCATCCCCCTTCCTGGGAGCACATTTCTGAGGAGTGATGCTGTAAAACCAAACGACAAATACAACACTGCAGCCAGTGGGGTAACCCTTTATACGATTTTACAAGTAAAAAAAAAAGGGGGGTGCTTTCCCCAGCAGACGTGCATTTCTCGGCACAACACTGGCCTTGCAGCATCCGCTACTGGTGGGTGGGAGTATGGGTGGAGCTAGTTAGAATATTCATAGATCCGCACATGTAAAATATCTTTCCAAGCAATTCTAAATGAAAGTTTTTTTTCGTGGATAAAAAGCCACAATATAGTATTTTGGGCAATACACATTTGTGTTTGAGGTGGTTTTAGAGCCATCGGAGGGAAATTTTAAGTTTGAGACTTTTTTCTTGTAAATTTACAACTTTTGTTCAAATTCTTTTCTCAGAAATTTGTTTTTTTTCTTGTACATTTGCAACCTTTTTCATGCAAATTTTGCTCATAGATTTGCAACTTTTTTCTCATATTTTTCAACTTTTTTTCTTGCAAAATTTCAACTCTTGTAAGTTTGAGACTTTGTTCTAATTTTTTTCTGAGAAATTTTCAACTTTTTTTTTTTTTTTTTCCCCCCACTGGTTGAAGCCCAAAGAGGGATTATGCTGTGGGGCAGTCTGCCTGTCCCACTTTTGTGAAATCAACTCCTACAGTTTTGTTCCGATTGTTTTGAAATTTGGCACCAAGGTTTGATATACTCCGACGATGCGCATACTGCACTTTGACTCTCATCGGATGACCTTGAGGTCAGAAGTCAGATTTTCCCTAAATCTTCTAAACACAATAGCTACTGAAAGAAATGATGTAGGCTTTTCAAATCCATACAGTAGTATCTAATACACATCTTGGATGATTTACACCCTGACCTAACTATGGGTTTGGGGTCAAGGAGTCAAAGGTCAAAGTTCACATTCCAGTTGCACTATGATAAATGCTACATTTACTATTACTATAAAATGAGTGAAGCTAGAGCCACCAAAGCTGCTACACAGGTTCACCTTGGGATCCTGCCCTCCAGCTATGGTTATATTCTTGTTGCATATTTGTGGATGATGGGTTTATTATAATTTGCTTCAGCCACAGTAATTATATTGAAACGCTGACAACTGCTCTCTCTCAGTAAGTACTGGCATATTGCACTCGCCTCAGAGTGCTCTTGTTCTTGTAAATTTGCAACTTTTGCCTTGCAAATGTAAAAATTTTTGCTCATGAAATTGCAACTTTTCTCATAGATTTTGCAACTTTTTTCTTATAAATTTGCAACTCTTGTAAATTTGAGATTTTTCTCATAAATTTTCAACTTTTTTCATAAATTTGCAACTCTTCATTTTATTGCAACTGAGCTTCAGATGGGGAAAAAATGTCTGCAATCATTTTTTTAATGGCAATAAATCAATGTTGACGTGCCCTTTAGAACAGGAAAATCTAATGCTATGTCTTAATGAATGCCCTTCTAGTGGAGGAAATCTGATGCTGTGCACATATAAGGAACATAAAGGCAACTTCCACATTTCTCCCCTGTGATCGTCCCAGATGGTGCACTTTCCAGAAAGAAAACTGATCTGGAACCTTTTTGCTTCTCATAACTAATCACATTTATCATCTTTTAAAGTGGCGGTTAACCTTGCCAAGTTTTTTCTCAACGTTTTCCTGCATGAACCCATCTAAACATGCTGTATTTCCACCTTTCCAGGCCCTCAGTCACATGACTTACACTAACTGGCTTTGCCACTTCTTTTAAAAAGTCAGCGGAATTGAAAACCGAAGTGAAACCGCAGCCTTTTTCCTACCTGGTTTGTTTGGAACATGACTGGCCTAAATGCCCCCCACAGCAGAGACGCTGTCAGCAACACGGTCTACGTTTTCCTGTCACCTATTTTTATTAATATTAAAATGATGTCAGGCTGTGATTCTGCAGCTCATCAGAGGAGCATCAATGGTAACCGTCTCTGTGAAGAATGTGAGGTAGGAATGATTACTCCGCTGTCATTCATTTTCATTTTTGGGTTCAAAATCTCAGAAATTTGCTCAATGTTTTTCTTGTATTTTTGAGATATTTTTTTTTCTCATAAATTTTCAACTTTTTCTTGTAAATGTGACTTTTTTCACGTAAATTTGCAACGTTTTTATCATAAATTTTCAATTTTTCCTTATGAATTTATTTTTATGAGAGAAGCAAATTTTTAAGCGTTGCAAATTTAACAGAAAATAAGTAAATTTGTGAGAAAAATGTTGCAAATTTACCAGGAAAAAGGTAAATTAATGAGAGAAAAAGTTGCAAATTTACAAGAAAGAAGTTTCAAAATTTACCAGACAAAATAAATTCATGAGACAAAAGTTAAAAATTTCCAAGTCTTGCAAATTTACAAGAAAAAAGTCAATTTAAAAAAAAAAAGTAATGAGAAAAAATGCAAATTTTTAAGATGGGTTTCAATTTTACAAGAAAAAAGCTGCAAATTTACCTCCCAAAATAGGTGTTTGTGAGAAAAAAAAAGAAAATTTAGAAAAATGTTGCAAATGTACAAGAAACAGAAATCAGATTTTCCTGAAAATGTTACGAATTTCCAAAACAAAATGTTGCAAGTTTATAAGAAAAAAAAGGTGAACATTTACAAGAAAGACAAAAAGCTTTAAGAGATAAATTTACAAATTTAGGGGAAAGATATCATTGCTGCAACAGCTTGCATTGCATGATATAAAGTATAGAAAATATTTGATCTGGTTAGGTTTCACACTGCTCTTTTTCCAAGAGAACTAAACAGCTTTACATGAAACGCCTGCTCTTGTTGCCATGACAATGCTTGTGTCATTAGCACAGAACAGTAGTTAGCAAACATGCTACTCAGCCTCCAAGGTGTTTTCTGCAGCTCCAAACACATCAGTAACCGGACTTTTGGCCCATTCAAAAAGCCTTTAGCCAATGAGATTAGAGACATCTTGATATTAATGAATAGGCTAAAAAGCAACTGTTTCACACGACTTTATTTAATTTATTTGTTTTGGCAGCAGGGTGGTACAATGGTTAGCACTGTTGCCTAACAGCTAGAAAGTTCCTGGTTTGAATCCCCAGGCTGGCAGGGGTAGGAACCTTTCTGTGTGGAGTTTGCATGTTCTCCCTGTGCTGCGTGGGTTTCCTCCCACAATCCAAAGACATGCATGTTAGATTAATTGGTCATTCTAAAAACTGTCCCTACATTCTGTCTCCTATAGGCTCTTAGAATAGAGGGTTAGTACTACTGAAGCATTTTGAATGGTTTCAAGACTAGAAAAGCTTGATAACAGGGGTGCCCAATCATGTGCCATGGAGGGACAAGACCCCGCAGGCTTTACCTCCAACCAGTGTCTTCAACAGCAGATTCCATTGAATTTCTTCCCACTGATTGCTGATCAGTGAAAACGCCTGCTGAAGAGACTGGGTAGAAGGGAAAACCCGCAGGCTCTTGGCCCTCCATGGCACATGACTGGACACCCCTGCACTACAGGTCCTTATCCCTTTGATGAGCTGTAAAACAACATAGTGTGGGGAGACTTGAATAACGAAACCGAATTGTCTTTCATTTCAGTTTATTCAAGAAATCATTCCACTGTCTGCTCTTATTCTTGAGCAGCGAACAAAGAGGGTGAACACACCAAAGTTCTCTCATTTAAACCTTCTCACATCAAACCATTTCCCTCGCGGGGGAAATCACACATCTATATCAAAGTCTCTTTATTCACATTCATTAGCCTTTTATTTACATAACTCCCCCTTCTCTCTTCCCGAGCCTCAGTGGTCAGGAAGTCTTCTGTCCCCTGTCCTCCGCAGGGGGTCCAGGCTCTGTGGCTCCGCACCGCAGGGGGCTGGCTCTCCTTCATCGTGGTTAAATCACATATGCAGTGTCCAACATATACATGTCTCACAACACAGCCATATAACCCCCCCCCAAACGATGAAGAACAGACTAATTCCCAAAATTTAATAGCACCTTACTCACTACTGAATAATCAACACCAACATTCAGTCTGTGCGCCGCTTGGGCTTCAGCCGTCTGCCGAATCTGCTGTGCGTTGGCCCCGCCTTGCCTGCGGTGCTGTTCTGCTCCGGGTCTGTTGACTGAGGAAGAGAGTGGTTAATTGCCCTCTGCGGGGGCCTGCCTCGTCGAGGCGCCACCGCGACCGGTACAGACACGTCCTTCATGACAAAAGCAGGTTTTAGTCTGTCAATACTGACTGTCTCTTTTCTGTCCCCAAAATCTAGCACAAATTGCTTATCACCTGCCTCCAGCACTCGAAATGGCCCTTCGTAAGGTGGTTTGAGCGTTGCTTTAAGGGCTTCGCGCCTGACAAAAACGAAATCGGCATTTTTCAAAGCCTTGGGGACGAAAACTCGTGGAAAAGCGTGATGAACCGGACCCGGGAGCGTGTCTGCCCCCGTGCCAACTAACGGTCCCAGAGCAGAGAGAGGTGGGGGCTCTGGGTGCTCTGGTAAAAACTCGCCCGGCAGCCTCAGAGTTTGTGCGAATACCAGCTCCGCTGGGGAGGCGTCTAAGTCCTCTTTAGGCGCAGAACGCAACCCTAATAAAACCCATGGGAGTTTATTTACCCAATCTGCATCCGTGAGCGACGCTCTGAGTGCTGCCTTCAAAGACCTATGAAAACGCTCGCATAAACCATTAGCCTGAGGGTGGTAAGCCGTAGTGCGGTGAATTTTGGCTCCTAAGCCGTTGGCCATCGCTGACCACAGCTCAGAGATGAATTGCGGTCCTCTATCGGACGTAATGTCCGACGGAACCCCGAAGCGCGCCACCCAAGCCGTTAAAAAAACGCGAGCCACCTCCGCGGCCGTGGTCGTCGCAAGTGGGACCACTTCCGGCCAACGTGTGGTGCGGTCCACCATTGTCAAAAGATACGTGAACCCCTGTGATGCCGGTAGGGGGCCCACAAGGTCGACGTGCACATGGTCGAACCTTCTGGCCGGAATGCGGAACGGTTCTAACGGGGCTCTTGTGTGCCTGTGAATTTTGGCCCGTTGACAGGAAATGCAGGTTTTTGCCCATTCCTTCACGTGCTTGCGCAGGCACGGCCAAACAAACTTTTCCGCCACTAGTTTCACCGACGCGCGCACCCCCGGGTGCGCCAGTGAGTGGACCGAGTCAAAAACACGGCGGCGCCACGTGGCCGGAACCACCGGACGCGGGCGCCCCGTCGACATGTCGCAGATCAGGGGGGGCATACCGGTTTGTAAACACTTGCTCTCCAGCCTCAACCCTGTTGGTCCAGACTGGAGCGCGCGCACGTCTGCGTCCGCCCCCTGGTCCGCTGCCATGGCTGCGTAATCTATACCCACGTGCACCGGGGCTGCGCGCGCCACCGTGCCGCTCTCCTGCGGCGCGGTCACGGTGGCCCGTTCTGCCTCTGCGCGTGTCGGGGTCGTGAACGCGCGTGAGAGACAATCCGCTACTACATTGAATTTGCCCGCGACGTGCCTAATGTCAGTGGTAAATTCCGAGATTGCGGCCAGCTGCCTCTGCTGCCTGCCGGACCACGGATCTGAAATTTTGGCCATGGCGTATGTGAGCGGCTTGTGGTCCACATAAGCGGTGAAGCACCGTCCTTCCAGCCAGAACTGGAAATGACGAATAGCCAAATGCAGCGCCAACAGTTCTCTGTCAAACGCGCTGTATTTTCGCTCAGCCGCGCTTAAAGATTTGCTAAAGAAAGCCAAAGGCTGCCAAACTCCGGCTACCTGTTGCTCAATAACGGCCCCTATGGCTAAATCTGAAGCGTCTGTCGTCAGCGCGATACGTGCTGCAGGGTCTGGGTGGGCCAGGAGCGCAGCGTCAGCCAAGGCTTTTTTAACCTCTGTGAACGCGCGCTCCCGCTCCGGGGACCATTCGACCGCCTGGGTCGGCTTTTGTTTTTTGAGCGCGGCATATAACGGTTGCATGATTTGAGCTGCGTGGGGCAGGAACCGGTTATAAAAATTCACCATCCCCAAGAATTCCTGTAGTGATTTGACCGTTTGTGGACGGGGAAAATCCGCTACCGCGCGTACTTTCTCTGGTAACGGAACCGCTCCCTCCGGGGAGACGCGGTGACCCAAAAAATCAATCCGCTCAACGCCGAACTGGCACTTGGCTGGGTTAACTATTAAGCCGTGCTCTCCCAGCCTCCTAAAAACTGCTGTGAGGTGCGTTTCGTGTTCGTCCTCTGAAGTACTCGCGACCAAAATGTCGTCGAGGTACACAAACACGAAAGGGAGATCGCGTAACACGGCATCCATCATCCGCTGAAATGTTTGCGCCGCCCCTTTGAGACCAAACGGCATGCGTAAAAATTCGAAAAGTCCGAACGGGGTTATTACCGCTGTTTTAGGAATGTCCTCCGGTTGGACCGGGACTTGGTGATAGCCGCGAACTAGATCAATCTTTGAAAAAATGCGCGCCCCCGCCAGGTGCACCGAAAAATCCTGAATGTGCGGGATGGGATAACGATCGTGTGCCGTAGCGTTGTTTAGCCTGCGGTAATCCCCGCACGGTCTCCAGGAGCCATCGGCTTTCGGTACCATGTGCAGCGGCGAAGCCCACGGGCTCTTCGACCTACGAACGATGCCCAGCCTCTCCAGGCTGGCGAACTCCTCGCGCGCAATGGCGAGCTTAACTGCATCCAAGCGCCGAGCTTTTGCAAACACGGGAGGACCAGAAGTGGGGATGAAGTGTTTCACCCCGTGCTTCGCGACCGTCGCTGAAAAAGTGGGCACAGTGAGCGCTGGAAATTGGGTGAGGAGTGTGTGAAACTTACCACCTGCTGTAGCGACGTGGGTCTGTACTGGTGGCGGGGACACTCGAGCTGAACAGGGGAGAGAGTAAAAAGAGAGTGCATTTACCAGCCGTCTATTAGCAAGATCAACTAACAGATTGTGTGAACACAAAAAATCCGCGCCCAACATGTTGAAACTCACCGCCGCTACTACAAAAGTCCATTCATATGTGCGGCCATGTAAGCATAAAGGCAAGGTCCTTCTCCCGTAGGTGTTGATGTTCGAGCCATTTGCCGCTGTAGCTCCGTCACCGTGGGGTCCAGCTACCCGGTCCGCGTATGTTGGGGTGATGAAGCTCACTTGTGCTCCGGTGTCAATGAGGAACACTCGTCCGGAGCGCGCATCCGTGATGTAGAGCAGCTTGTTGCGTTCTCCGAGGGTCGAAGCTGCTAGCGACCCCCGGTCTTGCCGTTTCCCGAACTCCTGAAGATGCAGGGCGGCACACACCTGCGTGCCTTCTCTGCGAACCTCCGATGGTAAAAGCAGAGATCTTCTCCTCCGCTGTGTCGTGCCCGCGCCTCTGTCGCCGGGCTATTGGCTCCCCCTCGTCGCGGCCGTGTTGCCGCCATCGTCGGCCAGTCTGGTTCTGCCGCCTCTGGCTCCCCGCTGTCTCGGGTCGCTGCTGTGGTTGCTTGCCCGCCGCAGGCGTCCAGGATCCCGTCTGCCTCCTGGGCCAGCTCCCGGAACTCCTCCAGGGTGTGACACTTTTTGCCGGCCAGCGTGCTTCTCGCATGCGCCGGGAGGTTGGAGAGGAAGATGAACTGAAAAATGAAATCATCGTTGTCCAACCCTCTCAGCTGTATCATCTCCTCCATCAGGGCGCTCGGCCTGTGTCCACCTTGGTCTAGCAAAGACAGGATCCTCCTCGCCCTCACTTCAGCCGAGGGGGTGAAAAACTTGATGAGGGTGGATTTCAGCTTGCTGTACCTGTCGGTCGCGGGTGGCTGCTCCACCAAGCTTTGCACGCACCGAGCTGTGCTGTTGTCCAGTTTAGCGATGACATGGTGGAACTGAGTGTCATCCACCGTTACTCCTGCGAGCGCGAACTGCGACTCTGCTTGCAGAAACCACGACCGTGGGTTATCCTGCCAGAAATCAGGCAGCTTAACGGCCACTGCGCTCGCCAGCTCTGAGCGCTGTGAGTCCGGGACCCTGAGAATTTCTTCGTTCATTCTCAACGTCGTCAGTCACCAATGTGGGGAGACTTGAATAACGAAACCGAATTGTCTTTCATTTCAGTTTATTCAAGAAATCATTCCACTGTCTGCTCTTATTCTTGAGCAGCGAACAAAGAGGGTGAACACACCAAAGTTCTCTCATTTAAACCTTCTCACATCAAACCATTTCCCTCGCGGGGGAAATCACACATCTATATCAAAGTCTCTTTATTCACATTCATTAGCCTTTTATTTACATAACTCCCCCTTCTCTCTTCCCGAGCCTCAGTGGTCAGGAAGTCTTCTGTCCCCTGTCCTCCGCAGGGGGTCCAGGCTCTGTGGCTCCGCACCGCAGGGGGCTGGCTCTCCTTCATCGTGGTTAAATCACATATGCAGTGTCCAACATATACATGTCTCACAACACAGCCATAATAGAAATGTTTTTTGGTTGATAAACTGCATCGATGTGTCCTTGAGGATGTCTAAACTTGAACTTAATCATTGGAAATATTACAATATGGGAACTTTAAGTTAAAAACAAACAAACATACCATGAAGTTCTGACCCATTTATTATTTGACCGGAGAAAATATGGGTGTAGTTCAGGTAATGACCACAAGATGTCACCAAAATACAAGAGCAGCACATGGCCAAAAACTCAAAAGTTCCTATTTTTCGGGACTTGAAAAATGGGATTTTAAACAAAATGAGCGTTTTGAGTTTTTTTGTGTTTTTTCTGTCCAGTGTTCAGTTGATGAAGGCCTGAGGATGAAGAAGAGAGAGAAGAACAGAGTGGCAGCTCAGAAAAACAGAAAGAAGCAAACTCAGAGGGCAGACCAGTTGCATCAGGTCTCTCACTGCTTCTTTTCTCACTTTTTCCGAAAATTTTACACATTTATTATCAAAATATGGGACATTCTGGTGGATTTTGAGGCTTTTTTCTCCTCTCTCGCATAAAATTTCAGATTTTATTTTTGTAAATTTGAGACTTTTCCTTTTCTGTCTCCTGCTGGTGTGTGAGGTAGCAGATGGGCGTATCGATACTACTTCGACATCAGCTAGTCGATACTTTTTAAATATTGCAATACCAGCGTGTTGATACAAAACGTGCAATTTGTTTTCATTTCTGAGAGTTTTAGGCATTGAATTTATGTGTGAAAACTGGTGAACAACCAGGCCAGGCATATTTTAGAGATGGTCTGCTGTGTCATATGATTATGGCAGCCTGTCAGATGTCAGAGCCAAAGACTCACTGCACTGCGCAGTCAAGTCAAGCAGTCACTGACTCCAGTGCAGAGCAGAGTAAGCTCAGCAGTGTCGCGGGTAACAGAAGTATTTCTTCTCCCTCTCCCTCTGTTTGCTGCACAGTGGGGCCGCCCTCACCTCAATTTTAATTGCACTATCAACACTGAGGGCTTGGGGGGATGAGAGCCCCGCTGCCTATAGCAATGGCTAGCGGTGCTCCAACCACCATCCCCCCAATTTCAACTGCACTCTGGCAGCTCACGCACCTGCACACAATCATATCACACAACAAACACACACCCATCATGATTTGTGCATGGGGGAGGGGGTCTTCCCCACTTCTGTTGCCCTCCTTCTGCCGGGGCCCTGGGGGCCCAGTGGGAGGCCTGGGGCCCGTCATGTTGTCAAAATCCCTAGGTGCTGCCGAATGAATAGGTGAGTGCAAGGGAGTGAGAGAGTGATTGAACAAGAGAGTAAGCGAGAGTGAGGGAGTGCTGAGTGGAGATGGTGGTGGTGGGTCAGTTTTGTGTGGTGCTTTGCGTGTCGTGTGGCATCTCGGAGTGCTTGCGGTGGTCCGCTGATCAGTCGTTTGGGTGGGCGTTGGGGGTGGTGCTCTGCGTCTGTGGCCGCACCCGCCCTGGTCAGTGGGGGTGTGGCTGTCGGCCTGCACCGGCGGTCTCCCCGGCCGCTGCCGGGCGCTGGTGCGCGTTCATGCTTGCTGTATCTGCACCGCGGCCGCCCTAAGTAATAAGGGTGAATGAGTGTAGGAGTGTGTGGGGGAGAGCACAAATGGATATGTGTAGAGTAGGTTGGACCGCGAGTCAGAGTGTGTGCATGGGTGAACATGAGTGAGTGTGGGTGACTCTGAGGGCGAGTGGGAGTGGGAGTGAGATTGAATGGATACAGGAGTGGGAACGAGTGGGTGGGTCCGGGAGTGCAAATGTGGGCTTGTGTGGGGAGAGGGTGAGCTAGAGTGAGTGAGTGCATGTGGGTGCATATGAGACCATGAGGGTGTGAGTGCGTGGGAATGGGTGTGTGTGCTGGTCGGGAGGTGCTGGATTGATGGGGTAGTGCCTCTTGGCTGCATGGGCTCCTCTGGACGGGGGGGGGGGGTGGCCCCCTGTGGGGCCCCTGTCCCTTGTTGTTGCCTTCTTTGGGCATGGGGCATAGGGGTCTCCGGGGTGTACGGCGGTGGTGCTGGGGTGGGGGCGGGCCCACTGTGGGAGTGACTGGGGGTCCTCATGCCGGGTGCACGGGCCGGTCTCCGGCCCGGGGGATAGAGGCGCGTACCTCATGGTGGCTGGGGCCCGGGGGCTGGTGTTGGCCCCACTGGGGGGGTGGGAGTTGGCCGGTCTGGGGGCGTGGGCCCACCGTGCTGGCCGCTTGGCAACCCGGCCTCCCTCAGCCATCCTTCCTGGGGCAGATGCCTGGCTGTCCTGGGGCTTGAGGGTCTCGGGACATTTGTGCTCTGTGGGGGGTTTTGGCATTGTTCTGCTTGCTCGGGGTTTCCGGGGGAAGGGAGTTGCTGTGACCTGCCACCATCTTCAGATGTTTCCTGACAAACTACTCGCATGCACACTTATTTTGCACGTGCTGTCATACATACGCACACGTATGTACACACACATATGTTGTGTAATATTATCTAATATTAGACAAAGATAACACAAGTAAACACAAAATGCAGTTTTTAAGTGAAGGTGTTTACTATTGAGGGTAAAAAAAATCCAAACCTACATGGCTCTGTGTGAAAAAGTGACCCCCCCCCCCCGTTAAAACATAAATTAACTGTGGTTTATCACATCTTCAGAAAGCTGAGTTCAATTTCTCTAGCCACACCCAGGCCTGATTACTGCCACACAGTTCTCAATCAAGAAATCACTTAAATAGGACCTGCCTGATAAAGTGAAGTCGACCAAAAGATCCTCAAAAGCTAGACATCATGCTGCGATCCAAAGAAATTCAGGAACAAATGAGAAACAAAGTGATTCAGATATATCAGTCTGGAAAAGGTTATAAAGCCATTTATAAAGCTCTGGGACTCCAGCGAACCACAGTGAGAGCCATTATCCACAAATGGCAAAAACATGGAACGGTGATGAACATTTCCAGGAGTGGCCCGTCAACCAAAATTACCCCAAGAGCGCAGCGACGACTCATCCAAAAGACCCCACAACAACATCCAAAGAACTGCAGGCCTCACTTGCCTCAGTTAAGGTCAGTGTTCATGACTCCACCATAAGAAAAAGACAGGCAAAAATGGCCTGCATGGCAGAGTTCCAAGATGAAAACCACTGCTGAGCAAAACGAACATAAAGGCTCATCTCAGTTTTGCCAGAAACATCTTGATGATCCCCAAGACTTTTGGGAAAATACTCTGTGGACTGACGAGACAAAAGTTGAACTTTTCTGAAGGTGTATCTCCCATTACATCCGGCGTACAAGTAACACAGCATTTCAGAAAAGGAACATCATTGTTATAATTGGTATTTATTGACAGTTTATGTGCAGGGAGTGAAAACAGAGAAAGCACACCATGACACAGAGAAGCAAATTTGATTTGAATTTTGTTAATGCAAGAAGAATGCTCCGCAAGAGAAAAACGCCACTCGCCAGGGGAACACTCAGCCTGAGGAGAGAGATGAGAGCAGTCGATTAGGAGGGAGACTCAGATAAGGGAAAATAGGACAACACTCACGTGGGAGTATCAGAGAGCCCGGCAGAAGAACCCAGTACTTATGGCAAACCAGATGGTGATGCTGGAAGGCAGGAGTGGAGCTGGGTGAGGTGTCTGATCAGGTGATGATGGTTGCTGACGTGGTGATGGTGAAGAGGCAGGTGAGCGCACAACTACCCTGGAGATGCACCACGAAGGAGGTAGGAACCTTGGAGAGGTAAGCAAATGATTAGAAGGTTTTTCAAGTTTAGAGAAAAATAGAACTTACTGCTGAAGCAGGTTGTATACCCAATGAGCCAGCACCGAGGTGTTGAAGAGAAGGTCTATTTCAGCGCTGGCGAGTCAGAGGTGACAGGTGCATCTCATCACGCAGGTGGAGATGATTGCACGCAGAGTAGGTGAAAGTTGAACCAGACGGGTGGGGGAGAGTGCGCTCACCAGATCATGACTGTGACTCCCCCCACCAAGGAGCGCCTCCTGGCGGTCCACTGGGCTTGATGGGATGAGCCTTGTGGAAGACCCGGACCATCCCCTTGTCGTGAAAGTTGGAACCAGGAATCCATGACCTTTCTTCTGGTCCGTAGCCCTTTCAGTGGACGAGATATTGAAGCCCCTGGCCCCGACGGCGAACGTCCAGAATCCTCTGGACCGTGTAGGTGGTTTGGCCGTCGATGATCCGAGGGGGAGGAGGTGGCTTTGGGGGAGGGCAAAGAGGGCTGGCGGAGAGGGGTTTGATCTTTGAGACGTGAAAGGTGGGGTGTCCCCGCATTGCCGGCGGGAGCTTTAAGTGGACCGTGACATCGTTGATGATCCTAGAGATGGGAAATGGGCCCAGGAAATGAGGAGAAAGCTTCCGGGATTCCGTCCTCAATGGCACCTGGTCCGCTGACAACCACACCTGCTGCCCGACGGCATACTTTGGAGCTGGAGTCCGCCTACAGTCAGCGTACTGGTGATTGAGTTCGGCTGACCAGGCGAGGGCAGCACGAGTGACTTTCCATAGCTGGTGACAGCGGCGTGCGTGGGCCCCCACTGATGGAACTGCCACTTCTCTTTCCGCCATTGGTAATGGGGGGCTGTACTCCATGGATGCCTCGAATGGGATCAACCCAGTGGCTATTAAGATTGCAGAATTGTGGGAGTACTCCACCCAGGTCAGATGAATAATCCATGAGCTTGGGTTGCAGGCTGCCACGCGCCTAAGGGTGGCCTCCAAGGACTGGTTGGTGTGCTCAGCCTGCCTGTTGCTCTGTGGATAGTACCCTGATGTGAGGCTAACAGTGGAGCCTAGGGAGTGGCAGAAGGCTTTCCAGATTTGGGAGGTGAATTGAGGACCCTTGTCAGACACAGTATCCATAGGAATACCGTGTAAGCGAATGACACGGTTGGTGAGGAGGTTCACTGTTTCAAAAGCAGAGGGTAGTTTGGGAAGGGGCACCACGTGGATCGCCTTGGAGAAGTGATCCACGCAGGTGAGGATAATGGTGTTACCTTGAGAAGGAGGAAGTACAGTCACACAAAGTCCAGGGCAATATGGGACCATGGTCAGTGAGGGATGGGGAGTGGGTGGAGAAGGCCAGAAGGGGGCGAGGAGTCCGATTTGTTGCAGCAGCAGACTTGCCAGGTGCTGACATAATCCCGGACGTCCGTCCGGAGAGTAAGCCACCAGAACACCCAACGACTGAGATTGATAGTCCGAGTGATCCCGGGATGACATGCAAAGAAGCTGGTGTGGCCCCACTTGATGACGTTGCTGCGGACAGTGGCTGGGACAAACAGTCAACCATCAGGGCCCCCTTCTGGTATGGGTTCTGTGGATAGAGCCTGCCGGACCCACCGCTCAATGTCCCACGTGAGGGCTCCGAGGAAGCAGGAGGGTGGGACAATGGGTTGGGGGAGGGGGGGAGGGGGTGGAGAGTTGGGGCAGAACTGGTGGGAGAGAGCGTCCGGTTAAACATTGTGGGAGCCAGGCCTGTAGGTGATGGTAAGATTAAAATTAGCAAAGAACAAGGCCCAGCGGGCCTGCCTGGTATTCACTCTGCGGGCCGACCGAAGATATTCTAAATTTTTATGGGCGGTCCACACAATTACGGGTTGGGCCACTCCCTCCAACCAGTGTCTCCACTCCTCAAGGGCCAACTTAGTGGCCAACAGCTCTCGGTCTTCTATGTTGTAGTTCCTCTTGGCAGGCGTGAGCCACCAAGAGAAATACACACAAGGATGGAGCTTCTGATCTGAGGCTGAACGCTGTGATGGAACAGTGCCCACCCCTGAGTCAGAAGCATCCACCTTTAAAATAAACTGGAGCTGGGGGTTGACCTGGGCCAAGATAGGAGTGTTGGAGAACAAACCCTTCAGTTTGTGAAAGGCCTGTTCAGCTGCCTCGGACCAACTAAAGGGCACTTTTACCGAGGTCAGCTGGGTCAGAGGCTGTGCTACCCCACTATAGTTTCTAATGAAATGGCGATAAAAATTCGCAAACCCCAAGAAGGGTTGAAGCTCCTTGTGGGAGTGGGGTGTAGGCCAATTTAGCACAGTCTCTACCTTGGCCGGGTCGGCCCTCAGCTCTCCCTCAGCCACAATAAACCCCAGAAAAGAAGTAAAGCGGGTGGAAAACTCACACTTCTCGGATTTAGCATAAAGCTGATTCTCCAGGAGCCGTTGTAGAACGGCCCTAACGTGGACTGTGTGTTCCTCTGGTGTGCATGAAAAAATCAAAATGTCATTGAGATAAACAAAAACAAATTGATTGACCATATTGTGGAGGCCATCATTGATCATACGTTGGAAGATGGTGGGGGCATTGATGAGACCAAATGGCATCACCAGATATTCGAATTGCCCCAAGTGTGTTTTAAAGGCCGTCTTCCATTCATCCCTTTCACGAATGTGAACGAGATGATACAAGTTCTGCAAGTCCAATTTGGTAAATTCTCACTCGCGCTGAAGGAGCTCAAACGCGGCGTTTATCAGGGGTAGAGGATATCTGTCCTTAACTGTTATAGCACTGAGTTCACGATAATCAATCCACATGCGTAGGGAACCGTCCTTCTTCTCGACAAAAAAGAACCCTGCCCCAAGAGGAGCCGATGCAGGCCGAATAAGGCCGACGTTCAGAGGGTCTTTAATATAGCTCTCCATCGCCTCCCTCTCTGGCCCAGAAACACTGTAGAATCGGCTGGACGGCAGCCGCGCACCCGGGAGAAGGTCTGTAGCACAATCATAGGAGCGATGGGGAGGTCAAGAAAGCACTCTAGATTTGCTAAAGACCTCTCCGAGATCATGATTGACTTCGGGCACTAGGCTGAGGTCCGGCGACTCCACCGGAGGGGAAGAGATGGACAGTGTAGGTAAACACTCGGCCGAGCTGAGACAGGATGCCAAACAATACGGCCTCCAGGAAGAGATGGAATTATTTGCCCAATTAATAATAGGGTTATGTTTCCGGAGCCACGGGTAACCGAGAACTACTGGGTGACCGGATTTAGGGAGAATACAAAACGAAATAGTTTCCCGGTGGTTGCTGGAAAGAAGGATGGCCACTGGCTCCGTTTTCTTTGTGATGGTGGCCAGTTTTTCGCCCGATAATCTAGTTGCATTTAGGGACATGGGCAGTTTGATCATGGGGATGCCTACATCCCGCACAAAGTGCACAGAGATGAAATTCTGCTCCGCCCCTGAATCAATTAAAGCCTTAGCCCTCCTCTCCACCCCCGGCAACTGAATGAGGGCAGAAATGGAGAAGTTACCGGGGGTATGATTGGATTTCCCAGCCGTCAGACCCTCCACGCCTGCTGACGGGCCGCATCTTATAGGCTTCAGATGGCACTCCTGCAGTGTGTGCTTGACAGAGCCACAATACGTGCAGGCACCAATTCTCCTTCGCCTCTGGCGATCTTCCAGAGTCGGACAGACCCAGCCGAACTTCATAAGCTCAAAGAAGGAATCGGCTCCAGCTGTGTCATAAGCCGAAGGGGATGCGTGCGCATTGGGCAGGTAGGAGGAGGCTTTGCACTCCTTCGCGCGCTCGCAGTATCAGTTGTCAAGACTGACAGCCTGATCAATTAAACCGTCCAAGGAGGAGGGAACTGCATGAACTGCTAGGTCATCAAGGAGGTGTTCGTTTAAACCGTGGCGGAAGATGCTTCGTAACGAAACGTCATACCATCCTGAGTCCACCGCGACAACTCGGAACTCCACAGAGTAGTTGGCAGCAGACCGGCTACCCTGACGGAGTGACATAAAGCGGCTCATGATGTTCTCCTTGCTTTCCGTAGGGTCAAACGCGTGAGTGCATTTGGCCACAAATCTCTCAAATGAATAAATGGGACCCTCCGGGCTGTCGAGAATGGCTTGGGCCCAACTGAGGGCCCTATCCCGCAGCAGGAGGGTCATAAAATGAATTTTTGCTGTGTCATCCGGGTACTCCCCCCCCCCCCCGACCTGGCCCAAATACAGCCAAACATGGCACAAAAAAAACCCCTACATTTCCCCACCTCCCCCGAGTATGGGGCAGGTGAGGGAACGGAGGTGGTTCAGCATGCGGTGGAAGAAACTGGGGCAACAGGTGGAGGGACGGGAACTGGCTGAGACAAATGGCCCAAAAGTTCAGCGACCCTGCCCAGCTGCTGCATAATGGTTTGCAGCAGTTGAGTAAGCACGGCCACCTGCCTCTCTGTGGCATCTAAACGGTCTAAAGTGGAGTGTTCCACTGACACCACTCCCGCTGAGCTTGGACCGTGGCTGGCTCGTTCTCTCATGATTGGTATTTATTGACAGCTCATGTGCAGGGAGTGAAAACAGAGAAAGCACACTATGACACAGAGAAGCAAATTTAATTTGAATTTTATTGATGCAAGAAGAACGCTCCGCAAGAGAAAAACGCCACTCGCCAGGGGAACACTCAGCCTGAGGAGAGAGATGAGAGCAGTCGATTAGGAGGGAGACTCAGATAAGGGAACATAGGACAACACTCACGTGGGAGTATCAGAGAGCCCGGCAGAAGAACCCAGCACTTACAGCGAACCAAATAGTGATGCTGGAAGGCAGGAGTGGAGCTGGGTGAGGTGTCTGACCAGGTGATGATGGTCGCTGACATGGTGATGGTGAAGAGGCAGGTGAGCGCACAACTACCCTGGAGACACACCACAAAGGAGGTAGGAACCTGTGGAGAGGTAAGCAAATGATTAGAAGGTTTTTCAAGTTTAGAGAAAAATACAACTTACTGCTGAAGCAGGTTGTATACCCAACGAGCCAGCACCGAGGTGTTGAAGAGAATGTCTATTTCAGTGCTGGCAAGTCAGAGGTGACAGGTGCGTCTCATCACGCAGGTGGAGATGACTGCACGCAGAGTAGGTGAAAGTTGAACCAGACGGGTGGGGGAAAGTGCGCTCACCAGATCATGACTGTGACTGCCCCCCCCCCTCCCAAGGAGCACCTCCTGGCGGTCCACTGGGCTTGATGGGATGAGCCTTGTGGAAGGCCCGGACCATCCCCTTCTCATGAAAGTTGGAACCAGGAATCCATGACCTTTCTTCTGGTCCGTAGCCCTTCCAGTGGATGAGATATTGAAGCCCCCGGCCCCGATGGCGAACGTCCAGAATCCTCTGGACTGTGTAGGTGGTTTGGCCGTCGATGATCCGAGGGGGAGGAGGTGGCTTTGGGGGAGGGCAGAGAGGGCTGGCGGAGAGGGGTTTGATCGATTGAGACTAACTTTCACCTACTCTGCGGGACCTCAAGCTGAAGTGCACTTGGGTTCTGCAGCAGGACAACGATCCAAAACACACCAGCAAGTCCACCTCTGAATGGCTTAAGAAAAATAAAATGAAGACTTTGGAGTGGCCTTGTCAAAGTCCTGACCTGAATCCAATTGAGATGCTGTGGCATGACCTTAAAAAGGCGGCTCATGCTCGAAAACCCTCCAGTGTGGCTGAATTACAACAATTCTGCAAAGATGAGTGGGCCATAATTCCTCCACAGTGCTGCAAAAGACTCATTACCAGTTACTGCAAACACTTGATTGCAGTTGTTGCTGCTAAGGGTGGCCCAACCAGTTATTAGGTTGAGGGGGCAATCACTTTTTCACACAGGGCCATGTAGGTTTGGATTTTTTCCCCTTAATAATAAACACCTTCATTTAAAAACTGCACTTTGTGTTTAATTGTGTTATCTTTGTCTAATATTTAAATTTGTTTGATGATCTGAAACATTTAAGTGTGACAAACATACAAAAAATGAGAAATCAGGAAGGGGGCAAACACTTTTTCACACCTTTGTATACAGAGGTGCATCTCAGAAAATTAGAATGTCAACAAAAAGTTGATTTATTTAGGTGATTCAATTAAAAAAATAAACTTTTATATTATGTAGAGTCATTACACAGGGAGTGATATATTTCAAGTGTTTATCTATTTTAATTTTGATGATTATGGCTTACAGCCCATGAAAACCCCAAATTCAGTTTCTCAAAAAATTAGAATATTAAATAAAATTAATTTTAAAAAATAGTTTTTTAATAGAAATATTGGCCAACTGAAAAGTATGTCCATGTACACACTCAATACTTGGTCGGGGCTCCTTTTGGATTAATTACTGTGTCAATGTGGTGTGGCATGGAGGTGATCAGCCTGTGGCACTGCTGAGGTGTTATGAAGGTCCAGGTTGCTTTGATAGTAACCTTCAGCTCGTCTGCATTGTTGGGTCTGGTGTCTCTCATCTTCCTCTTGACAATACTCCATAGATTCTCTATGGAGTCAGGAGAGTTTGCTGGCCAATCAAACACAGTGATGCCATTGTCATTAAACCAGGTTTTGATACTTTTGGCAGTCTGTGGGGGATGGGGGGAGCCAAGTGCTGCTGGAAAATGAAATCAGCTTTTCCATAAGGCTTGTCAGCAGAAGGAAGCATGAAGTGCTCTAAAATTTCCTGGTAGATGGCTGCACTGACATTGGACTTGATAAAATACAGTGGACCAACACCAGCAGATGATCTCTGTTCGGATAAAAGTAAATTTGTCATGTGGTGATCCTCGCGGATCACCAAGAGACGCCACAGAGTTCACCAGAGAGTTTGGCTAAGATGTTATTTATTCACAGACGTGACACAAAGCTATGAGCCCCTTAGGGCAAAACACACACATGGACGAGACTTGGGCTCGTAGGGCTAACCCCAGCCGCTACGAGATAAACTGTGACAAAGCTATAACAACGAACCTGACATGAAGGTCTACGGCACTCTCAAGCACGACGAGGCGTAGACCCAGACTTGACGAGAAAAGTCAGACGATACTCCTGTGTCTTACCGTCGTTAGTGCCGGGCTTAAAAGGGCGAAGCACTAACGACGGTAATGACAAACAGCTGACCGGCCCTTGACAGGCGGAAGCCCCACCGAGCACTTTCACAATAAGAGCCCGGTGCTCAGGTCATAACAGTACCCTCCATCCACGGGCAGACTCCGAACACCCCAAAGAACCACCCTGCCCCCCCCGCCCCCCCAGGGTGGGAGGCTGGGGACAGGTGCGGAGGGAGAAACCAACCCAGGAACAAAACAGACAGAGAAAAAAAAAACATACAGGACAATGACAAGACTAACAAAATGCACAAGGAAAAGAAAAAAAAACAGAACTACAGGGTCTGAAAAATTAAATACAAGAACAGAGCATACTCGCTCATACCAGACTATACATGAAACAAAAAACAGAGCACTACTCGCTCAGACCATACATGAAACCAAAAAACAGAGCACTACTCACTCATATCAGACAATACATATGCCAACAAGGCTACTGCAAGGCATGAATGCCAGATACAAAATAACCAGGACAAAGAAAAAAAACCCACAAACACTGGGACAAACCCAGGGACCACTAACCCCCCCCCCCCCGACAGTTTATCTCGACCGGCAGAGACCAAGTGCCACAGAAACAGTACAGGTGGTCTCCCCACGTCCAACAGCCGGCCGGTGGTCAAAGGAGGTGGACCAGGCGGCTCACCAGAGTCCAAAATCCCGCACGTCCGCTCCTCCGGTGGTCGAACCAGGTTGCCCCAAGGCACACACAACAGGTCGGGTGGCCGAACCGAGGCGCCGAAACGGCGAAACAGTCTCTCCGGCGGCCGACCCGTGTCCCTCAGCCACCAGTCCAGGGCATCAACAACCCGCAGCGGCCTCCCTGACGGAACCCAGCGAGACGAGCTCGGGCGCAGCAGACGGCTGCTCCTCACTCGTCTCCCCGAGAAGCAGGCAAAAATGCTCAACAAAAGAGGACAGAGACAGAAGAGGGAGCACTTGCCTGCACTCGGGTTCCGTTGCCACCCAGGACTCCGACGATCTGGGTTCAGGGCGACTCTCGTCAGCTGGCTCGGACTCAGCTGCGTCGGGCTCCGCAGCTGGCACGATGTCATCTGCAGCCTCAGGTACCTCCCACGCTGTTGTCCATGCCGACAACCCGTATGGCGTGGAGGCAGGGAACCCTTGACCCACTAGCTCGGACCGCTCCGGCGAGGAGACTCGGGGACGCTTCTTTGTCGGCTCAGGCTCCGGGCCGCAGTCCACTCCTCTCCTCCATCCAAGACGTGGCTGCAGGGCCGGATGCAGGCTTTCCAGCACTGCAGGGGCCCTCTTCATCCGACGACGCTGGCCTGGCGTCGCGGACCACTCGACGGGGGAGAACACAGAGGCAGTAGGTTTAATAATTTCTTCCACAGCAGGTGGAGGGAGCTCGGGGGGCTGCAAACCCCGAACTCCGCCCCCAGGAGTCAGACAAGGCAGATCATTATTAATATGTGACAAACAATCGTGCACTTGCCTTCCTCCCGGGGCTGAGATGGTTCCTGCTGAGGGGGACGTCGTTCCTCCTTCTCCCCGCTGGATGGCGACAGAGGGCCCCCTGGGAAGACAAGGTGGGACCGCTCTCGGAGGTTCGCTGACGGGATACGCCGGCAGCGATTCCAGCCGGGGATTCCGCTGAGGGTTGCTCGCGCCGTTATGCCGACGTCGTCGTCGGCCCCCAGACGGCGCGTACTCCTGGACCTGCTCCGGGACGGGAACGGGACACCAACGCGGGGTGCGAGGATGCCTCCTCCTCTGCTTCGTGCTCTCTTCCTCCTCCAGCCCACGAAGTACCTTGCGCTGCACGGCGAGTTCCTCCCACCTCGTTATTACCTCCGGATGGTCATCATACTCGAGGGGGAGGTTGTCCAGATACTCCTCAGCGACGCTCAGATGCCAGCGCATGTCACTGGAGGTGTCGTTGAACGTAGCGGCGAGGAGCGCCCCATCGGCGTATTCCAGCACGCTCGCTAGCTCCTTGCCCAGGCGCCAACCGCGGCCCCTGGATGACGGCATTCTCCAGACGTTGACACCCAAATGAGAAGAATAAACAGTCCAATTATGGCACAAACTCACGGTGAAACGGTGTCTCGATACGGCGCCTCCGTTTAGGCGACCAGGCAGGAGTATACTGTCATGTGGTGATCCTCACGGATCACCAAGAGTTGCCACAGAGTTCACCAGAGAGTTGGGCTAAGATGTTATTTATTCACAGACGTGACACAACAAAGCTATGAGCCCCTTAGGGCAAAACACACACATGGACGAGACTTGGGCTCGTAGGGCTAACCCCAGCCGCTATGAGCTAAACTGTGACAAAGCTATAACAACGAACCTGACATGAAGGTCTACAGCACTCTCAAGCACGACGAGGCGTAGACCCAGACTTGACGAGAAAAGTCAGACGATACTCTTGCGTCTTACCGTCGTTAGTGCCGGGCTTAAAAGGGCGAAGCACTAACGACGGTAATGACAAACAGCTGACCGGCCCTTAACAGGCGGAAGCCCCACCGAGCACTTTCACAATAAGAGCCTGGTGAGGCCAGAATACAGCCCGCAGCTGTCAAGGCCAGCAGTGAGAAGAACTTAGCCCGAGCGCGATCAGAACCGGCGCTCGGGTCATAACAAAATTTTGCATTTCATTTGTAAATCAAAGTCCCAGAGTCTGGAGAAAGATTGGAGAGGCACAGAATCTAAGTAGCTTGAGGTCTAGTGTGAAGTTTCCATAGTCAGTGATGATTTGAGGAACCATGTCATCAGCTGGTGTTGGTCCACTGTGTTTTATCAAGACCAAAGTCAGCACAGTCGTCTACAAGGAAATTTTAGAGCACTTCATGCTTCCCTCTGCTGACAAGCTTTATGGAGAAGCTGATTTCATTTTCCAGCAAGACTTGGCACCCCACTGAAATGGCGGACTCTCCCATATATATGCTGGTGTGATGATGTCACCAGCCGGCTACGTCATCACGCCGCATATTGTAGCAAATCCCATCATGACAGTGTTCACTTATATAGCACTTTTTCTCATCGCTAGATGACCAAAGCACTTTACAGATCCTGCTATCCACCCATTCACACACTGCAGCAGAGCTGCCATACACCAGTGCTGGCCTGACCCAGCAGGAGCAACTGGGGGTTCAGTGTCTTGCTCAAAGACACTTCGACATGCAGACTGAAGACAGAGCAGGAATCGAATCCCTGACCCTCCGATCAGTAGTCAGCCACACTACACCTGCTCCACAGCCGTAATAATTAAAAAAAAAAACCCACTGCATTGTGGGAAAAAAATACACATATATGCTGCTTGGTATTACCATAGAATTTGGCTGTATGGTGAAATATTTCAGAAGTAAAAAAATACTTGAATCCAGTTGACTTGACTGAGCTTTCATGCAGCATACTTACCCACCTGAATGACTGAGAATCTTCACCAGATTAAGAAATTGAATTGATTTTGCATTCATTTTAAGTCTTAATTATTTTTATTATAATTGCATTTTATTTTATTTCATTTTATTTTTACTTACTTACTCATTGTTCTATTTTATTATCATTTTATAAGCATTTCTTTCAAGTATTTGTGTTCATGAGCTTTATTCATATTGCCCTTGCAAAAAAGATGTTAATGAAAGTGCAATCATGTGATTTTCCTTTAAGGGACAAAAAGTATCAGTAATGGTATCGGTATTGAAGAAAAAGCCCCATAAATTAATGGTATCCTATCGAAAGGAAAAATGCTGGTATTGCCCATCCCTAATGTGAGGCAGCCAGGTATAATGGACCTCTTGCACAATGTTGAGTGACGTATTTCCACATTCTGTTCTCTGAGCAGCTCCATTTCTCCTTCATCTGCATTTATTTGGCCATTCCCTGGTGCTTTCTCGTCAATAAATCACTTTTAGCACTTTCACTTATCATTGTACATACTGGAAATAATGTGCGGGCGGATCATTTTTTTAAATAAAGTTTGTGTTTCACATTTTCATCATTTGTGTAACCATACTGAGCCCTTTAGTTCACCCAGTTAGCTTAACATAGCACAGCTATCGTATTGTTTCTGTGCCATTCCGAATACCTCTGCATGGGCTCTAATGGACCTGTGAAACATATGTCTGACTCCCAGTTGTTAGAAGAAGAAGCCATCTCTATTGTCATTCAGTCCATGCAGCCAATCATATACAGTAGAACAAAATTATGTTTCTCCTATCTGCAAAGTTAATCACATGTAGAATCAGAGGGGTCACTGCCATGCAAGGTGCTACCACAGACAACTTCTCCTTCCCCCATTCTATTATGCTGAGCACCAAGCTAGAAGGCGGGAAGTACCATTTTTATATGGTCTTTGGTATGATCTGGCCGGGACTTGAACCTCCAACCTCCCAGTTGTGGGGTGGATACTCTATCAACTAGGCCACCACTCTGTTGCTTGACTTGTTTTAATATTATTTTGTGGATGCAGAATCCCTCGGTTCCTGCTGTTACCATTACTGTTATTGATATTAGCCTAGTTAGCTTCCAGTTGCTAGTGTGTTATTTATTCTCGTAATAAGCTTGGACTCACTTCTAATAACATTTCATGGACTCAAATTAACGTGAATGAGCTCGTGTAAAGACTTTCCACAATACATGTCCATGACACAGGTCCATTACAGCTCATGCAGTGGTACTGGAAATGGAACAGACATAAACAATGCAATAGCTGTGCGATGCTAAAATAACTGGGTGAACTATTAAACAGCCCAGTATGGTTACAAAACTGATCAAAATGTGAAATACAAACTTTATAAAGGAAAAAAATGATCTGCCCGCACTATTTCCAGTATGTACAATGATAAGTAAAAGTGATAAAACTGATTTATTGATAAGAAAGTACCGGGTAATGGGAAAATATAATGGAAGAGGAAATGGCACTGCTCAGAGCACAGAATGCGGAAGTACGTCACTCTAGATTATGCAAGAGGTCCATTGTGGAGAAAAAACAATGCAAAAATTTACTATATGCAAGAGAGAAAAGAAAAAAAAAATCTGTAGTAGGAAGAATGTAAATTCAGTGTTTAAAAAAAGGCTAAATTCTATTTCAGTGCTGGCCAGCTTGTCCCTGAAAGCCAAACATTTTAATATTTGGTGTGTTTTTGTAGCTGAAACTATAACAATGTTATTGAGGGACAAATACAGGAATAAATATAAAATAAATATTTGGAAAAATGGTGACAACAAATACAAAGTCTTTTTATTAATGAAATGTGTCGATGTATTGATTTTCATGATTTCTTCTCTTCCCCTTTAGGCCTGTGAGCTGCTGGAGCAGAGGAACAGGAAGCTGAGGAGAGAGGTGATTTTAGTCATAATCATAGAAACTATGGATTATTTAAAACACGTCAATTTCTAATTTTTCTCATGAATGTTCTTGTTTTTTCTTGTACATTTGCATTTTTTTCCTTTTAAATACAGTACAATACTTTTTTTCATCAGAATTTTACTTCTATTACTACATGCTGTTATGCACCAAAGCTTTGGAATAAACTTCCACGATATATCGGACAAGCAACCTCTGTAGATTTCTTTAAGAAGCAACTCAAAATCTATTTTAATGGTCTTGCTTTTAATTGATTTAGCTTCTACTGAATGGTTAAATTTTTCATCCATCCATCCATCCATCCATCCATCCATCCATCCATCCATCTTCTACCACTTTTCTGGAAGTCCAGGTTGCGGAGGCAGCAGCTCAAGTAGAGAAGCCTAGACTTCCCTCTCCCCAGCCACCTGCTCCAGCTCTTCAGAGAGGATACCAAGACAATCCCAGGCCACCTGGGAGGCGGAGTCTCTCCATCGTGTCCTGGGTCTGCCCCATGGTCTCCTCCCAATGGGACGTGCCCGAAACACCACAAGTAGAGGCATCCAGGAGGCATCCTGATCAGATGCCCAAACCACCTCAAATGGCTCCTTTCAGTGTGGAGGAGCAGTGGTTCTACTCCTCTCCTGGATGACTGAGCTCCCCACCCTATCTTTGAGGGTGAGTCCAGCAATCCTACGGAGAAACCTCATTTCGGCCGCTTGTATCCACGATCTAATTCTTTCGGTCATTACCCAAAGCTCATGATCATAGGTGACGGTAGGAACATAGATTGACCATAAATCGACAGCTTTGCTTTAGAGCTCAGCTCCCTCTTCACCACAACAGACAGGTACAATGTCCGCATCACTGCAGAGGCTGCTCCGATCCATCTGTCAATCTCTTGCTCCATTTTCCCCTCACTTATGAATGAGACCCCGAGACACTTAAGCTCCACCACTTGGGGCAGGAGCTTGTCCCAACTCGGAGAGGACAATCCACCTTTTTCCGGCTGAGGACCATGGACTCGGACTTGGAGGTGCTGATTCTCATCCCAGCCGCTTCACACTCAGTAGCAAACCATCCCAGCAAGGCCTGTAGGTCTTTGGTCGATGAAGCCAACAGGACAACATCATCTGAAAACAGCAGAGATGAGATCCTGTGGTCAGTGAGCATGACACCCTCTGATCCTTGGCTGGACCTAGATATTCTGTCCATAAAAATTATGAACAGGATCGGTGACAAAGGGCAGCCCTGGCGGAGTCCAACTCTCACTGGAAACAAGTTTGACTGGTTGTTGGCAATACGAACCAAACTCTTGCAACGTTTGTATAGAGACCAGATCGCTTGTAACAACAAGCCCGATGACCCTATACTCCCACAGCACCCCCCCACAAGAGACCACGAGGGACGCGGTCAAATGCTTTCTCCAAGTCCACAAAACACATGTGGACTGGTTAGGCAAACTCCCATGTGCCCTCGAGGATTCTTGAGAGGGTAAAGAGTTTGTCTGATGTGCCACGGCCAGGACAAAAAACACATTGCTCCTCCTGAATCCAAGGTTTGACCAGCAGTCGGACTTTCCACTCCAGTACCCTGGCATAGACCTTCCCAGGGAGGCTGAGAAGTGTGAACACCCTAAAGTTGGAACGCACCCTCCGGTTCCCCTTTTTAAAAATAGGAACCTCCACCCCTGTTTGCCATGCCAAGGGCACTGTCCCCAACTTCCTCGCAACATTGCAGAGGTGTGTCAACCATGACAGCCCTACAACATCCATGGCCTTGAGGTACTCAGGACGAATCTCGTCCACTCCTGGGGCCCGGCCACTAAAGAGTTTTTAACCACCTTGGTGACCTCAGTCCCTGTGATGGACGAGCTGTTCCCCTCATCTTCAAACCCTGCTTCCTCGGCGGAAGGCGTTTCAGTGGGATTGAAGAGGTCCTGGAAGTATTCCTTCCACCTCCCGATGATATCCCCAGTCGAAGTCAGCAGTGCCCCATCCACACCATACACAGTGTGGACAGGGAGCTGCTTCCCCCTCCTGAGTCGCCGGACAGTTTGCCAGAATCTCTTTGAGGCCGACCGAAAGTCTTGTTCCATAGCCTCACCGAACTCCTCCCACACCCGAGTTTTTGCTTCAGCAACCACCCAAGCTGCACTCCGCTTGGCTTTGCGGTACACATCAGCTGGTTCAGGAGTCCCACAAGCCACCCAAGCTCGATAGGACTCCTTCTTCAGCTTGATGGCCCCCCCTCACCACTGGTGTTCACCACTTGGTTCAGGGGTGCACGAGATGCACCAACAACCTTGCGGCCACAGCTCTGGGTAGCCGCTTCAACAATGGAGCTGGAGAACATGGCCCATTCAGACTCCATGTCCCCAGACTCCCTGGGAATGTGGTCAAAGTTCTTCCGGAGGTGGAAGTTGAAGACCTCCCAGACAGGGGCCTCAGCCAGATGTTCCCAGCACACCCTTACTATATGTTTAGGTCTACTGAGTCTGAATGGCATCCTCCCCTGCCATCGGATCCAACTCACCACCAGGTGGTGATCAGCTGACAGTTCTGCACCTCTCTTTACCCAAGTGACTAAGACATATGGTCGCAGGTCTGATGACATGATAACAAAATCGATCATCGACCTGCGACCTAGGGTGCCCTGGTGCCAAGTGCACATATGGACATCCTTATGCTTGAACATGGTGTTTGTTATGGACAAACTGTAGTTGACACAGAAGTCCAATAACTGAACACCATTTAGGTTCAGATCGGGCAGGCCGTTCCTCCCAGTCACCCCCCTCCAGGTTTCACTGTCATTGCCCACATGTGCATTGAAATCCCCCAGTAGGACAATGGAGTCTCCAAGAGGAGCACTCTCCAGCACCCCAGTCAGAGACTCCAAAAAGGGTGGGTACTTTGAACCATCATTTGGTGCATAGGCACAAATGATGGTCAGGAACCCGTTTCCCAACCCGTAGGCGCAGGAAAACAACCCTTTCCCAGGTGGGGGGATACAAGAATACCCACTCCTGTCTGTCACCTATCACCCAAGGCAACTCCAGAGTAGGCCAAGCTCCAGCCCTTCTCCAGGAAACTGGTTCCAGAACTGGAGCTGTGCATTGAGGTGAGGCCTACTATATCTCGGTGGTATCTCTCAACCTCATGCACCAGCTCCAGCTCCTTCCCCACCAGAGAGGTGGCATTCCACGTCCCAGAAGCCAGTTTCGAAAGTGGACGATCAGACCTCGCAGGTCTCTGCCTTCACCTGCCGCCTGATTAATTTTTTCAAGCCTTTTTAAAATCATTCTTATAAAGCATGTTCATATTGTTCTTATTGTGTGTTTTTATCTGTATTTTAGTTTACTTTTATTTTTAAACCTTTTTTTTTCATGTGAAGCACCTTGAGCTGCATTTAAAGGTGCAACATAAATAAAATAAAATTATTATTATTATTATTATTATTATGTTAAATTTGTGATTTTTTTCCTGCAAATTTTAACTTTTTTCTGTACATTTGCAACTTTTTTCAAATAAATTTGTAACATTTTTCTTGTAGATTTGCAACCTTTTTCTCAAAAAATATGCAATTTTTTCTTGTAAATTTTCAGCTTTTTTCTCAAAAAAATTTCCATTTTTTCCTGTAAATTTTTAACTTTTTGATCAGAAATTTGCAACTTTTTTCTTGTAAATTTTCAGCTTCTTTCTTATGAATCTGCAACTTTTTTCCAAATAAATTTGTGACATTTTTCTTCTAAATTTGCATATTTTTTCTTATAAATCTGCAACATTTTTCTCAAAAAATTTGCAACATTTTCCCTGTAAATTTTCAACTTATTTTTTTTTCCAACCTTTTTATTACAGAAAATGTTTTATGAAAGAGATGGGAAGTATGATTTAAGGGGAACATTAAATTTTAAGATGAGAAGAATTCAAACAACATTAAAAAGATCACAAAGCATTACAGTCATGGGAGTGAACATTTGGAACAAACTTGATGCAGATTTAAAGCAAAGTCCAAACATCAGCCAGTTTAAAAACAAATATCAAGTAATAATTCTTACACAGTACACTGAAATGGGGGAATAAGAATAACCAGGGGTCTATATATGATGGCATATTGCCATTATTGTTATTATATATAATGTATAATTATGTATAAATAACCTTTTACAGCAGAGAAAATAGGTATTGAACATGTCAATATTTTTCTCATTAAATATATTTCTGATGGAGAGATCTTTATTTTGAACATGTAAAATGATTATACAAAATAAGATTTAGAAACAAACAAACACACACAGAGCAGGGAACATAAGTATTAAACACGTCAACATTTTTCCATTAAACATATTTCTGATGGAGCCATTGACCTGAGATTTTCACCAGATATAAATTCATGTTTAAGATGGCAGCGTGCGTCTGTGCAGCGGCTCTTTACTCCCTACTTTTGTTTGTATGCATGCTGTTTTGGGATATTGGACCGTGTGAAGCTGGATTTGTGTACAGTCATACTGAGCTGATAAATATTGGACTTCAACAAAAGTCTGCTGTTACAGCAGTTTTTGAGAACACACAAAACATACCGGAGGCTATCTGTAGACCAGCAAGATCACCATGGATTGTTGTCGGTCCTGGGAAGCGACGCAGATGGAGGAGGGAGAGAAAGAAAAAAGTGGGGATGCCGGTCGGGCCTGCTAGCGAGGCTAAAGAGACAGCTGCATAGACCTCCGCTACCCAGCATTTTTTTCTTTCCAACGCCAGAAGCATCGTCCACAAGATGGATGATTTAGAGCTACAGCTGGCAACTAGTAAAACTGTGAGAGACTGCTGTGTGCTGTTGTTAACGGAAAGCTGGCTCCACCCGCTGATCACCGATGCTGCAGTACAGCTACCAGAGCGCACATTTCACCGTATGGACCAAACAGCAGAATCCAGGAAACAGAGAGTGGGTGGTCTCTGTATTTTTCTTCACAACTCTTGGACTAACCACAGTCGTATTATTAACAATTACTGTTCTCCTAATCTAGAGACAATGTCAGTTTTATGTCGGCCTTTTTATCTTCCAAGAGAGCTGACAGTGGTTATTATAACAGCGGTCTATATTTCTCCTTATACAAATACTAAAGCGGCCCTTAGTCATTTGTACAGTGTTATAAATAAACAGCAGCAGGCCTATCCCAAGGGTGTTCATATTATAGTTGGTGATTTTAATCAAGCATGCTTGAAAACTGTGCTGCCTAATTTCACACAGTATGTGAAATGTGCCACTAGGGGAAAGAATTGTCTTGATCGGGTGTATTCGAACCTGAAGCATGCCTACAGAGCTGTGCCATGTCCACAGCTTGGCCTGTCAGACTATCTATCATTGCTCCTAATCCCAGCATACACCCCCCTCAGGAGAACTGCTAGACCTACTACAAAGGTCTAGCAGTTCACAACATGGCCTGAGGGAGCTCTTTCTCAGCTACAGGACTGTTTTTCAAACACTTTATGGGATTTATTCAAGAATCAGGATCTGGAAATGTACACACAGACTGTATTATGCTACATCACCTACTGTATCAACCAGGTGACTGTGGAAAAACGCATTAGGGTTTTTCCTAACCAGAAGCCTTGGATGACAAAAGAAGTCCAGGCACTCCTCAGAGCCCGTGTTACAGCCTTCAGGTCAGGGGATACAGATCTGTATAGCACTGCCCAGGCTAATCTGAGGAAAGGCATTAAGGAGTGTCACGCCGCGCCGCTCATCAACGGCGCCACCTGCTCACACACCTGTCAGTCATCAGCGGCGAGGGATATAAGCCGCCTCGCCCTGAGCTTCGGTCTGAAGCCGTAGACTTCATTTCCCTTCCATGGGCTTCTACCACATTCTCTTCAGCATCCTCGTCATCGGTAAGAAAATCACTTACCTCATCTCTCCAGTCTGCTCCCCTGTGCACAGGTGGATTCCTCGGCGGCGGACAATCCCGTCCCTCGTCTCTCCTCGCTGCTGCACCGAGCCCTGCAGGTGGCTGTCTCCCGGGCTTCCATCCTTGAAGCGCCAGTCATCTGTCCTAACAAGTAAGCTTCTCTCCCTCGCCTATTCTCCTCCTGTGTTGGTGTGTGCTCATCACCCTGTGTCTGATTTCTCCCATAGGGTTGCCGGCTGAACGGTCTCCTGCCTCTGGGTCCGAAGCAGACGCCACCACCAACACATTAACATTCCGCAGACACGCACCCAAACATCCCTGTTGTTAATAAACAGTTTGAACTACTCTGAGCCTGTGTGTGTGCGTCTCCTGAGCCGAACGTTATGTCAGTACGGCTTCAGCAGAGCGGCTCGGCAGACGGCGGGCTCGCACACCGGTTTACCATCCTCGAGGCTCGGGTGGATCAGATTGTTTATCAGCAACAGGTGATTCTTAATCAATTATTAGAATTAACTAACCGATTGAACCGCTTGGACCCCCAACAGCCGTTCCTCCCGACTCGCCAGGGTGGCGCGGCTCCTGCTGTTCCAGCGGCCGTCCAGCCGGCTCCAGTGGCACCGGTTCGGCTCACACCGATTCCGACCCCCGCCCGCTTTAGCGGTAAGCTCGGCGGAGCGCGGGGGTTCATTATGCAGTGTGAGTCCGTGTTCCACCGTGTGCCCGGAGATTTTCCCTCGGATCACAGCCGAATTGGTTACATAGGGAATCTTCTGGAGGGGCGTGCGTTAACTTGGACCTACGCCGTAATGGCGAGGCCCAGTTATGCCACCCTCACCTATGACCAATTCGTGAGGCGCTTTCTGGAGGTCTTTGACCATTCTCAAACCGAAACGGTCCAGGTCGATCGGCTTCTCGCTCTCCAGCAGGGAAGCCGGTCGGCAGCGGACCACTCGGTCGACTTCCGGGTAGCGGCAGAGGAATTGGGCTGGGAGGAACGCTCCCTCTGTGGCCTGTTCCTCCACAGCCTCAATAGTGATCTGAGGGATGAACTGGCTGGTCGGGATATCCCTGGGACGCTAGCGGAGCTGACGTCCTTAGCGGTAAGTTTGGATAACAGGCTGCGCGAGCGCTCCTCAGGGCGGAAGTCTTCTTCTTCTCGCCCTCGTGGAGCCTCGCCGCACCTGTTCCAAGCTCGCCCCCTGGCGGCGCCGCCAGCATCGTGCCCCGAGGAGTCGGAGCCGATGGTGACGGGCTGGATTAAACTTTCCCCTGTGGAGAAACAACGCCGCCGTGAGTTGGGCCTCTGCATGTATTGCGGAGGCGACCAACACACCGTGGAGCGTTGTCCACGGAAAGCCAGTCGGTGGGGTCCGCGAGTCACTGTTGGAAGCCTCGCGGACGTCAATCGGTTAGGATCACTCACCCAATTGAAGCTGCCCATCCGTTTCTGCCATAACCCCACTGGGCACCTCACCCACGCACTGGTGGATTCGGGCGCAGAAGGCAGCTTCATTTCACAAAGCCTGGCAACCCGATTGGGCATCCGCTGCCAGGCACTCAACACTCCCATCTCCCTAGTCCACCTCTCCCGTGCCACCCTTGGGAGAGTGACACATCAAACTGTCCCCCCTACCGGTCATCATCTCGGGAAACCACCGGGAGGAGATGACCTTTTACGTCCTTCCCAACTCTGTGTCGCCCGTCATCCTGGGGTATCCCTGGCTCCGCCTTCACAATCCGGTCCTGGATTGGAGATCAGCTGGGGTATCGGCATGGAGTACATTTTGCCTGGGCACCTGCCTCCAGTCCGCTGCCTGCTCGCCGTCCGCCCCTCCCCCCGCGACGGACGCTGCACCCCCGGACCTGTCCCTGGTGCCTCCGGAGTTTCACGACCTGGGTATGGTGTTCAGTAAAGCGAAAGCTATGTCTCTTCCCCCTCATCGGCCCTACGACTGTGCCATCAACCTCCGCCAGGGGGCGCCGTTACCTTCTGGTCGGCTCTACAGCCTGTCAGCGCCGGAGAAGGAGACGATGAACACATATCTGAAGGAGTCATTAAACGCCGGGATAATCCGCCCATCATCGTCACCCGTGGGGGCAGGGTTCTTCTTCGTGGGAAAAAAGGATGGGTCCCTCCGCCCTTGTATCGACTACCGGGCCCTCAATAATATCACGGAGAAGGACCGTTACACCCTGCCTCTCATGGACACTGCTTTCCACTCCCTCCAGGGGGCGACCTGGTTCACCAAGCTGAACCTACGCAGCGCTTACCACCTCGTCCGGATCCGGGAGGGAGATGAGTGGAAAACGGCCTTCCGTACCCCGAACGGCCACTTTGAATACCTGGTGATGCCGTTCGGGTTGACCAACGCTCCTGCAGTCTTCCAGCGCCTCATTAATGACGTCCTCCGGGACTTCATTGGCCTTTTCGTGTTCGTCTACCTAGACGATATTCTCATCTTCTCCAAGTCCAGGGATGAGCACCAGGTCCACGTGAGGCGGGTCCTCCAAAGGCTGCTGGAGAATCGTCTGTACGTAAAGGCAGAAAAGTGTGAATTTTACGCCAGGAGTACGTCCTTCCTGGGGTTCATCATCGCCCACGATAAGGTGCTCCCTGACCCAGAGAAGGTAAAGGCGGTGGTGGAATGGCCTACACCTGCATCCCGGAAGCAGGTGCAGCAATTTGTTGGCTTCGCCAATTTCTACCGCCGCTTTGTCCCCAACTTCAGTACCATCGTTGGACCACTGACCCGCCTCACGTCCCCGAAGGTCCCGTTCCGGTGGACCGAAGAGGTCGCTGCCGCCTTTGAGGCGCTGAAGGCGGAATTCTCCTCCTCCCGGGTCCTTCGCCAGGTCGACCCCGCGCTGCAGTGCATCGTAGAGGTAGACGCTTCGGACACGGGAGTGGGAGCAGTGCTGTCCCAGCGGTCACCGGACGATGGCGCCAAACGACCGTGCGCCTTCTTCTCCCGGCGCTTGTCCCCGGCGGAGAGGAACTACGATGTGGGGGACAGAGAGCTCTTGGCCATCAAGCTCGCCCTGCAGGAGTGGCGCCACTGGCTAGAGGGGGCGAACCTGCCGTTTGTGGTCCTTACGGACCACAAGAACTTGGAGTATTTACGATCTGCCAAGCGCCTGAACGCCCGCCAGGCGCGCTGGTCTCTGTTCTTCGCCAGGTTCCAATTTTCTATCACCTTCAGGCCTGGCTCTAAGAACGGCCTGCCTGACGCCCTCTCTAGGCAGTTCACGCCCGTGGAATCAGAGGAGATGCCCCACTCCATCCTGCCCAGGTCGTGCGTCGTGGGAGCCATCTCGTGGGATATCGAGGCAAAGATCCGGAAGGCACAGGAGGTGGAACCTGATCCTGGCGGCGGACCGGAGGGAAGACTGTTCGTCCCATCTGCGGTCCGAGGAGAGGTCATCCACTGGCTCCACACCTCCCGGCTCACCTGTCATCCCGGCACCTCCCGGATGATCAGCCTCCTCCAACGGTCTTTTTGGTGGCCAGGCCTGCGGAGGGATGCAGCCCGCTACGCCCGGGCTTGCCCAGTCTGTGCCACCAGCAAGTCAGGAAATGCCCCTCCAGCGGGTCTGCTCCAGCCTCTGCCCGTCCCCGGCAGGCCCTGGTCGCATATCGCACTGGATTTCGTCACCGGACTTCCCGTTTCCAGCTCCTTTAACACCATCCTGACCATCGTGGACCGTTTCTCCAAGGCGGCACACTTCATCCCCCTGCGAGGTCTCCCTACCGCCCTGGAGACGGCGGGCCTCCTCGTCCAACACGTGGTCAGGCTGCACGGGATTCCGGCGGACGTGGTCTCGGACCGGGGTCCCCAATTTTCATCCGAGGTTTGGAGGTCCTTTTGCAACGCCATCGGAGCCAAGGTGAGCCTCTCCTCCGGCCATCACCCCCAGTCTAACGGGCAGTGTGAGAGGACCAATCAGGAGCTGGAGGCTGCGCTCCGCTGTGTTGCAAGATCCAAGCCGACGTCATGGAGCAACCATCTCGCCTGGGTGGAGTACGCCCACAACACCGCCCGCTCTTCTGCAAAGGGGATGTCCCCCTTCAAGGCGTCCCTGGGTTACGACCCCCCGCTGCTTCCAGCGCAGGAGAGCGAGGTAACTGTCCCGTCAGTTAGGGCGCACGTGAGGCAGTTCCGCTCCACCTGGGCCGCCGCGCGTCATGCGCTTTTACGCACAGCGGAGCGCAACAGGACCGTGGTGGACCGGCGTAGAAGACCTGCCCCGGCGTACAGAGTTGGGCAACTTGTCTACGTTTCCACCCAGGACGTCACCCTAAAAGGCGAGAGGAGAAAGCTGGCACAGCGCTTCATGGGTCCCTTTCCCATCACCCGGATCATCAACCCGGTGGCTGTGCGCGTGGCTATTCCCCCCTCCCTCCACATCCATCCCACTTTCCACGTGTCGAAGGTGAAGCTGGCAGTTACCGACCCCCTTTGCCCTCCTCCTGCAGCTCAACCCGCACCCCGGATGGTTGCTGGCCATCCGGCCTGGTCCGTCTCCTCCATCCTGGACTCCCGGCGCCGGGGTCGTGGGTTGCAATACTTGGTGGACTGGGAGGGCTATGGGCCCGAGCATCGACAGTGGGTGCCCCCGTCATTTGTGTTGGACCCATTGCTCATCGCGGACTTCCACCGAGCGCACCCGGATAAGCCATCGCCAGGAGGCGCTGCTAGAGGGGGGAGTACTGTCACGCCGCGCCGCTCATCAACGGCGCCACCTGCTCACACACCTGTCAGTCATCAGCGGCGAGGGATATAAGCCGCCTCGCCCTGAGCTTCGGTCTGAAGCCGTAGACTTCATTTCCCTTCCATGGGCTTCTACCACATTCTCTTCAGCATCCTCGTCATCGGTAAGAAAATCACTTACCTCATCTCTCCAGTCTGCTCCCCTGTGCACAGGTGGATTCCTCGGCGGCGGACAATCCCGTCCCTCGTCTCTCCTCGCTGCTGCACCGAGCCCTGCAGGTGGCTGTCTCCCGGGCTTCCATCCTTGAAGCGCCAGTCATCTGTCCTAACAAGTAAGCTTCTCTCCCTCGCCTATTCTCCTCCTGTGTTGGTGTGTGCTCATCACCCTGTGTCTGATTTCTCCCATAGGGTTGCCGGCTGAACGGTCTCCTGCCTCTGGGTCCGAAGCAGACGCCACCACCAACACATTAACATTCCGCAGACACGCACCCAAACATCCCTGTTGTTAATAAACAGTTTGAACTACTCTGAGCCTGTGTGTGTGCGTCTCCTGAGCCGAACGTTATGTCAAGGAGGCTAAACAGGCCTATAAGAGGAAAGTTGAGGACCATTTTTCTGATAATGATTCGAGACGAGTATGGCAAGGCTTTCACCATATCACAAACTATAAGGGCAGCAGCATCATTTCCAGTGACATCAGCACCTCACTGGCAGAAGAATTGAACTGCTTTTTTGCACAGTTTGAGGCAAATACACCTCGCCCTGACCCACTGATGTTATTGAATGCCACCTCTGATGCGCTTACCCTGCAGGATCATGAGGTGAAACATACACTGAGATCAGTTCACCCGAGAAAGGCTACTGGTCCCGATGGAGTGCCAGGAAAGGTGCTCAGAGCATGTGCAGATCAGCTATGCTCTGTTTTGACTGACATTTTTAATTTGTCTCTTAAGGCAGCCTTTGTTCCACAGTGTTTAAAATCTGCAGTCATTATTCCTGTGCCTAAAAAACATATTATCAGCAGTCTGAATGACTATCGACCAGTAGCATTAACACCCATTATTATGAAGTGCTTTGAGAAAATGGTATTGAAACATCTTTTGCCTAGTCTCCCCCCAGACTTTGATCGGTACCAGTTTGCCTACAGGAGGAGCAGATCCACTGAAGATGCTATTGCTATAGCTCTCCACTCGGCATTCAGCCATTTAGAAGACAAGGGGAGCTATGTAAGAATGTTGTTTGTGGACTATAGCTTGGCATTTAATACAATTATTCCCAACATTCTCATCACCGAATTGCTTCAGCTTGGTCTGCCTACTCACACTTGCAGCTGGATTAAGGACTTCCTAACAAACCGAACACAGACTGTTAGACCTCGGACCCCATTCCTCTTCTACAGTCATGCATAACACAGGCTCGCCACAGGGCTGTGTGTTGAGCCCCACTTTGTATTCATTGTACACATATGACTGCATACCTGTTCATCCCACAAACATTATAGTGAAGTTTGCAGATGACACAACAGTAGTGGGGCTCATATCAGGAGGAGATGAGTCTGCATACAGAGATGAGGTCCAGAAACTGGTGAGGTAGTGCTCAGATAATAATCTGCTATTGAATACAAAAAAAAAACAAACAAAAGAACTCATTATTGATTTTAGGAAGCATAGCAGTGAGCCACTTCTTCTATATATAGGCAAGGAGTGTGTGGAGAGGGTGGAGGCTTTTAAGTTTCTGGGTGTTCATATTTCTCACAACCTTACCTGGGCAGTTAAAACCATAGCTACGATAAAAAAAAAAAGCTCAACAACGTTTACACTTTTTGAGGCTCCTCAAGAGGAATGGCCTAAATGCACAGTTGCTAGTTTTATTTTATCGCTCTGCTATTGAGAGCATTTTGTCATATGGCATCACCGTTTGGTGTGAGGGCTGTTCAGCCGCAGACTGCAAAGCCTTGCAGAGAGTGATCAAGACTGTGCAAAAAATCACTGGCTGTTCTCTCCCTTCTCTGGAAGAGATTTCCAGGTCTCAGTACCTCAACAGAGCTACTGCCATTATTAAAGACTGCACTCATCCAGGTCATGATTTCTTTCACTTGCTCCCCTCAGGAAAGTGGTACAGATCCCATAAATCCCGGACTTTTTTCCCAGCAGCAGTACGTATTTTGAACGGATTTATGTAACACGTACAGACTGATGATGTTATTTTAGGTTATTTTAGGTTATTTTGTGGCAATAACTTTGTGTGTATAAGCTGGTCTTATTTATTTATCACTCAGTATGTTTTTATTATTGCTATGTACATATTGTATTTAACTTTTTAGGTATTATTGTTTTAAGCATTATTTATTGTTGTAATTATGAGAATGTTAAATGCATGAGTGATCTGTGAGTGTGATAGTTTGTTTTAGGGAGCAGTATCTCAATTTCGTTGTATTGTTTTTTAGCAATGGAATGACAATAAAGGCACTTTGACTTTGACTTTGATATCAGTAACAACCCAAGTAATCCATACATACAAAGAAATCAAGGCAACTGTGTTCACAAAACAAGTTATATTTTTTTAAAAAGTGGAATGACATAGGGAATAAGTATTGAATACACTTGGTGAAATTCATTTAATATTTAGTAGAAAAGCCTTTGTTAGTAATAACAGCTTCCAGATGCCTCCTGTATGGAGAAACTAGGCGCAGGCATTGCTCAGGAGTGATTTTAGCCCATTCTTCTACACAAACTGTCAAATCTTGAAGGTTCTGTGGGTGTCTTCTATGAACTCTGATCTTCAGTTCGTTCCATAGATTTTCAATTGGATTCAGGTCAGGTGACTGACTGGACCATTCTAGCAGCTTTATTTTCCTTCTCTGGAGCCAGCTGAGAGTTTGGGATCACTGTCTTGCTGAAATGTCCATCCTCGTTTCATCTTCAGCATCTTGGCAGATGGCAACAGGTTCTTATCAAGGATGTCTCTGTACATTTGTCCATTCGTCTTTTCTTCAATTATATGAAGTCTGCCTGTACCATGTGCTGAGAAACACCCCCACACCATGATGCTCCCACTTCCAAACTTCACTGTTGGTATGGTGTTTTGGGGCTGATGTGCAGTGCCATTTCTCCTCCAAACATGCTGTGTGTTGTGGCATCCAAAAAGTCCAAATTTGGTCTCATCTCACCAGACTATATTCTCCCAGTATTTTACTGGTTTGCCCAAATGTTGTGCAGCAAACTTTAGACAAGCTTCAACATGCTTTTTCTTCAGCAATGAAGTCTTGCGAGGTGAGCAGGCATAGAACCCATGTCAGTTGAATGCATTACTTATCGTTTTCTTTGAAACATTGCAACAGCAGTACCTGTTAACGCTAGGTCTTTCTGGAGCCCTCCACGAGCGGTCTTTGGCTCTTGGATAACTCTTCTGATAATTCGTTTGACTCCTCTGTCAGAAATCTTGCAAGGAGATCCTGGTCATGGCCGGTTTATGGTAAAATTATGTTCTTTCCACTTCCAAATGATGGCTCCAACAGTGCTCACTGGAACATTCAGCAGTTTGGAAATGCGCCTGTAACCAATGCTATCATTATGTTTTGTAACAATAAGGTTGCCAAGGTCGAGAGAACTCTTTGCTTCTACCCATTATGAGTTCTTTGTGGTCTGACAATCTGATATTCACAGACCTTTTTTAAAGGCTATCAGACAGAACTTAACCAGCTGAAATTAATTTGCACTGATGGGGGATGAGATGGCTTCCAAAATTCTGATGGATTTCAGCTGGTTTATTGGCTTTCTATGCCTTTTTGTACCTCTTTTTCATCATGTGTTCAATAGTTATTCCCTGTGTCATTCCACTTTATTAAATATAAGTTGTTTTGTGAACAAAGTTGCCTTGATTTCTTTGTATGTATGGATTACTTGGGTTGTTACTGATATCTGGTGAAAATCTCAGGTCAGTGGCTCCATCAGAAATATGTTTAATGGAAAAATGTTGACGTGTTTAATACTTATGTTACCTGCTCTGTGTGTGTTTGTTTGTTTTTAAATCTTATTTTGTATAATCATTTTACATGTTCAAAATAAAGATCTCAAATCAAATCAAAATAAAAATTTGCAAAACACATTTAATTAATTATAATAAAATTGCAACTTGTGACTTTTTGAATTTTTATGTTGGCCTCTCATCTGCACCTTTATTCTTGCAAATTTGTCCCTAATTTACATTCATACATTTGTACCTCATGCGAAATTGGTGAATACCCCCATCCCCCTTGTTAAAAAATAACAAATTGCCTACTATTAATTTCATTCATGAAACGTAATTAAATAAAACATATTAAAATGACCAACATTTGTGGTTTCTGTGCAGTAACCTGGTGAATTTGTCCTCAGGTGGATTCTCTGTCGGAGGAGCAGCACCTGCTGACTGAAATTCTCAGAGCCCACGAGCCCTTCTGTACCATCATGCTTTGCTCCTTCACCACCTCCTCCTCATCATCATCATCATCATCCAGCCTGTAGCCTTTCAACATGGCCACCTGTACCTGTTTTTGTTTTTTGTTTTTTCCTGTTTTCTGGACTCTAGAACAATAACTACATCATACTGTGCATCAGCACCAAACCTGCTGCAGGAACAGCACTCATAAAGCTCTACCTGTTAATTCATGCATTCATTTTTCAAGGTGAGAAGGTCAGAGGGTGGCATGGGTCGTATCTCTGCTGAGTTCAGTTCTGTTTTCTGTACTCATATGTAAAGTGAAATATTTCAAACCTTTTTTTACTTTAATTGAGATGTTAATGACCTAGCTGTCTAAATTAAGATGCACCTGTATGACCAGCCTGAAGCTTTTTGGCAAAGCAAATCTGTTTGGCACAGTAAGGCGAGCAAATATCTCTTCTGCTTGTCAAGCTGCTGGACAGGACAGGTTAAGAAAAATTTACAAGAAAAAAGTCATAAATTTAGGAGAAGAATGTTGCAATTTTATGAGAAAAATTTGAGAGAAGTTTTGCTAATTACAAGAAAAATGTCATAAATTTACATGAAAAACTACAAATTTAATAGTGAGAAATTACAACTTTATGAGGAAAAAATTAATTTAACCCCCCTCAAAAAAAATGGCTTGTAGGCATTTGTGTACTCTGCTGTGTAGCCATAAAAACTGTGGGTAAACGGTTACTGAGATACTGTAATACATAACTGATTAAACATTTAATTTAAAAAAAAAATCTATTAATTATATGGAGAAATTGCACTACTAAACTAATGCATTTAACTGTTTTGCATCATTTTTTTACTTCCTTTAAATTGCAGTAAGTTGAAACTTCTGCAAAAACCACAGTGTCAGCAGGTCACATTAAACCCGGGAAGGCCAACTCAACTATACACATCTATGGATCTACAGTGGGGCAAAAAAGTATTTAGTCAGCCACCAATTGTGCAAGTTCTCCCACTTAAAAGATGAGAGAGGTCTCCAATTTTCATCATAGGTATACCTCAACTATGAGAGACAAAATAAGAAAAAAAAAATCCAGAAAATCAAATTGAATGATTTTTAATGAATTAATTGGTAAATTCCTCGGTAACCCTTCGCTGGCAATGACAGAGGTCAAACGTTTTCTGTAAGTCTTCACAAGGTTTTCACACACTGTTGCTGGTATTTTGGCCCATTCCTCCATGCAGATCTCCTCTAGAGCAGTAATGTTTTGGGGCTGTCGCTGGGCAACACGGACTTTCAACTCCCTCCAAAGATTTTCTATGGGGTTGCGATCTGGAGACTGGCTAGGCCATTCCAGGACCTTGAATTGCTTCTTACGAAACCACTCCTCCATTGCCTGGGTGGTGTGTTTAGGATCATTGTCATGCTGAAAGATCCAGCCACGTTTCATCTTCAATGCCCTTGCTGATGGAAGGAGGTTTTCACTCAAAATCTCACGATACATGGCCCCATTCATTCTTTCCTTTACACGGATCAGTCGTCCTGGTCCCTTTGCAGAAAAACAGCCCCAAAGCATGATGTTTCCACCCCCATGCTTCACAGTAGGTATGGTGTTCTTTCTCCTCCAAACACGACAAGTTGAGTTTTTACCAAAAAGTTCTATTTTGGTTTCATCTGACCATATGACATTCTCCCAATCCTCTTCTGGATCATCCAAATGCTCTCTAGCAAACTTCAGACGGGCCAGGACATGTACTGGCTTAAGCAGGGGGACACATCTGGCACTGCAGGATTTGAGTCCCTGACGGTGTAGTGTGTTACTGATGTAGCCTTTGTTACTTTGGTCCCAGCTCTCTGCAGGTCATTCACTAGGTCCCCCCGTGTGGTTCTGGGATTTTTGCTCACCGTTCTCGTGATCATTTTGACCCCACGGGGTGAGATCTTGCATGGAGCCCCAGATCGAGGGAGATTATCAGTGGTCTTGTATGTCTTCCATTTTCTAATAATTGCTCCCACAGTTGATTTCTTCACACCAAGCTGCTTACCTATTGCAGATTCAGTCTTCCCAGCCTGGTGCAGGTCTACAATTTTTTTTCTGGTGTCCTTTGACAGCTCTTTGGTCTTGGCCATAGTGGAGTTTGGAGTCTGACTGTTTGAGGTTGTGGACAGGTGTCTTTTATACTGATAACAAGTTCAAACAGGTGCCATTAATACAGGTAACGAGTGGAGGACAGAGGAGCCTCTTAAAGAAGAAGTTACAGGTCTGTGAGAGCCAGAAATCTTGCTTGTTTGTAGGTGACCAAATACTTATTTTACCGAGGAATTTACCTATTAATTCATTAAAAATCCTTCAATGTGATTTTCTGGATTTTTTTTTTCTCATTTTGTCTCTCATAGTTGAGGTATACCTATGATGAAAATTGGAGACCTCTCTCATCTTTTAAGTGGGAGAACTTGCACAATTGGTGGCTGACTAAATACTTTTTTGCCCCACTGTATTATGCTAAAGCACACCAAGAATCAATATTGGAGTTCCTCTATCTGACCACAGTTGCATAAAACCTTAAGACACAGATGTTCGTTTTTCCTTCCTCCTTCTGCCTGCGAGGAGGTCATGAGTAAAACAGTTCATTCTGAGAATGATGAGGTGAATTAATGGTTCCAAACTTTCAATTTCAAGGAAACCAGAGTGAAAATGAATAACTTTCAGGGGCAGACTTGGGCTGGGGCACAGCAGCGTGTAAAAATCAGTGATGGAACGCTCTTATGACAATGAAACTGAGATTGACACTGCAGGTTTAGCTTAAACTTTTGGATTGTACCTGGGCACTTTATCACATTTTCTCACCAGTAGGAGTACCCTAATAGCTCTGCAGAAAATTTTTCATCTGGAAAGAGGCATTTTTGGTTGCATTTATGTACTTCATAACAGCATCTGTTTCCATTGTAAGGGTACCTACAGGGCACCTTATCTGGCAGAGCATCAAACTTTCTCTCCAAGAAGTTCAATTCAATTCAATTCAATTCAATTCAATTCAATTCAACTTTATTTATATAGCGCCATTTCACAACAACAGTCATCTCATAGCACTATCAACTGTAGGGGGGAACCCCCACAGTTGCAGAAAGACCCCAGCAATCAGGTGATCCCCTGTGAGCAAGCACTTGGCGACGGTGGAGAGGAAAAACTCCCTTTTAACAGGAAGAAACCTCCAGCAGAACCAGGCTCAGGGAGGGGCAGTCATCTGCTGCGACTGGCTGGGGGGTGAGGGGACAGAGAAGATGAAAAGAACAGACATGTAGAGAGCAAACAGCACGATGGGGACTCAATCTATGGGAGAGAACAAACAAATGTTAATGACCAGCAAAAAAAAAAATATTTCATAGAGAGTGAGGAAAGGAGTGAGGCCCAGTGCATTACTGGAGGTCCCCCGGCTGACTAAACCTATTAGCAGCATAACTAAGGGAGGGTTCAGAAACACATGATCCCTCCCTAATTGTAGGCTATATCAAAAAGGTAGGTTTTAACCCTAATCTTAAAAACAGAGATCGAGTCTGACTCCCGAATCCAGATTGGCAGCTGATTCCACAGGAGAGGAGCTTGATAACTGAAGGCTCTGCCTCCCATTGTACTTTTGGAGATTCTAGGTATTACAAGTAGTCCTGCATTTTGGGAGCGTAGTGCTCTGTTAGGATAATACGGTAGTATCAGATCTTTTAAATAAAAAGGAGCCTGATTGTTTAGAGCTTTGTAAGTAAGAAGAAGGATTTTAAACAATCCCAATGAAGGGAGGCCAGAACCGGAGAGATATGATCTCTCTTTCTAGTACCTGTTAAAACTCTTGCTGCAGCATTTTGGATCAGCTGAAGACTTTTTAAAGATGTTTTAGGACAACCTGATAATAAAGAATTACAATAATCTAATCTCGAGCTAACAAAAGCGTGGATCAGTTTCTCAGCATCACTCTGAGACAAGATGCTCCTAATCTTGGCAATATTACGCAAATGATAGAAGGCAGTCTTAGAAACAAATTTAATATGTGAATTGAAGGACAAATCCTGATCAAAAATAACTCCAAGGTTCCTCACAGAGCTATTAAGAGAAAGAGTAACTGCATCCAAACTGAAAGTTTGATTTGGAAAGGAATTTCTAAGGTTTTTTGGACCAACAAGAATGACTTCAGTCTTATCTGAATTTAATAGCAGGAAATTACAAGTCATCCAAGCTTTGATTTCCTTAAGACAGGCTTCTAACTTGGCTAATTGATTACTATCATCTGGCTTCATTGACAGGTATAATTGTGTGTCATCTGCATAACAATGAAAATGTATACAGTGCTTTCTAATAATGTTGCCTAACGGAAGCATATATAAACTAAAAAGAGTAGGGCCTAGCACAGATCCCTGTGGAACTCCATGACTAAGCTTTGAGTTGAAAGAAAACTCATTATTTACATGAACAAACTGGAACCTATCAGATAAATAAGATCTAAACCACTGCAACGAAGTTCCATTAAGTCCAACATAGTGTTCTAATCTATCAAGTAGAATATTATGATCGATAGTATCAAAAGCTGCACTAAGGTCTAAAAGGACAAGTACAGAAACTAGTCCATTATCAGATGCAATGAGGAGGTCGTTAGTGACCTTCGCTAAGGCTGTTCCAGTACTATGATGGATTCTAAACCCAGATTGAAACTCTTCAAGTAAACCATTTCCCTGCAGGTGGTCGAATAATTGCGTAGCAACAACTCTTTCTAAGATTTTTGAAATGAAAGGGAGATTAGAGATTGGTCTATAGTTAGCTAAAGCTCCTGGATCTAGCATTGGCTTTTTGAGTAAGGGTTTAATTACAGCTGTTTTAAAAGCCTGCGGTACATGGCCTAAAGTTAATGAAGAATTGATTATATGAAGAATAAAGCTACCAATAAGTGGGAAGACTTCTTTAAATAACCTAGTAGGAATAGGGTCTAAAAGACAAGTTGAAGGTTTGGATGAGGAAACTATTTTGTCTAACTCACAAAGGTCGATTGGAGTAAACTCATCAAGACAGACATCAAAAGAAGGAGTTGTAGTAGTTACAGTACTTAAGTTAACTGTGGGAAGAATCTGATTGATTTTATCTCTGATGGATGAAATTTTATTATTGAAAAAGTTCATAAAGTCCTGACTAGTAAGCTCTAAGGGAATGCTAGGATTGACAGAGTCCTGACTCTTTGTCAACCTGGCTACAGTACTGAAAAGAAACCTGGGATTATTCTTGTTCTCTTCTATTAATGCAGAGTAATAACTTGTTCTAGCTTTTCTAAGAGATTTTTTATAAATTAAAAGATGATTTCTCCAAGCTAAATAGATTTCATCTAAATTAGTAGAGCGCCATTTTCTTTCTAATTGACGAGTCTTCTGTTTTAAGCTACGAGTTTCTGTGTTGAACCAAGGAGCTAGAAATCTCTGATTAGACTTTTTCTTTTTTAAGGGGGCCACCAAGTCTAGAGCCTGATGCAGAGAAGCTGAAACACTATCCACCATGTTATCAATTACAGAAGGAGCAAGCTGTCTATAGCTTATTTCCGTTGTGTTGACACATGGCATAGAGGAAACAATCTGCATAAATTTGGAAACAGCATCATCTGAGAGGCATCTACTGTAATAATATTTTTCTTTAGGAGCCAAATAGTCAGAAATGGTAAAATCAAAGGTTAACAGACAATGGTCTGACAGTACAGGGTTATGAGGAGACACTACAAGATTTTCTATTTCTATGCCATATGTCAGAACAAGGTCCAATGTATGGTGGAGGTAATGAGTAGAATTTCCTACTTTCTGAGAAAACCCAATCGAGTCTAATATTGAATTAAATGCCACATTAAGGCAGTCACTATCTACATCCACATGTATATTAAAGTCCCCTACTATAATTATTCTATCAGATTTCAGCACTAAATTAGCTAAGAAATCAGCAAATTCGGATAAAAATTCTGAGTAGGTTGATGGGGGACGATAAACTATGGCAAATAAAATTGGGTTTAACCTAAAATTGCTAAAGTGCCCAATACTGAGGACCAGGCCCTCAAAGGAATTATAACATGTTTTTTGCTTTACATTAACTAGTAATTTGGAATGGTAAATTGTTGCTACTCCTCCTCCACGACCAGAACTTCTGGGATTTTGACAGTTTAAATAACCAGAGGGAGTTGATTCATTTAAACCAACATAATCCTCTTGCCCTAACCAAGTCTCTGTAAGGGAAATTAAATCAATCTGATGATCAATTAACAGATCATGGACTAACAGAGACTTGGGAGTTAGAGACCTAATATTTAGTAAACCACATTTAATTTTTAAATTATTAGGAGGAACAGAGGCCAAATCATTCAATTTAGAGGCTTTATGTTTAATTTGAGTTTTACCAATGTTTTGCTTTATCACTTTGGGATGCTTATGCATGATATTTTTATTTACTTTGGAGGGAGCAGACAACGATTCTCTGATGGGGAAGACAGGGGCTAAGCTGAGGGGTGGCGGATGAAGAGGAGCTGCAGAGAGGCGTGTAAGACTGCGACTCTGCTTCCTGGTCCCAACTCTGAGTAGTCATGGTTTTGGAAATTTGGATAAAAAAGATGCCAGATTGTTAGATAAATGAGAAGCACCATCCAAAGTGGGATGAATGCTGTCTCGTCTCATAAGACCAGGTTTTCCCCAAAAAGAGCTCCAATTGTCAATGTAGCCCACGTCATTTTTAGGACACCACACAGACAGCCAGCGGTTCAAGGATGACGAGCGACTAAACATGTCATCACTGGTCAGATTGGGGAGGGTCCCAGAGAATACTACAGTGGCTGACATCGTTTTTGCAAAGTCACACACCGATTCTACATCAAGTTTGGTGACTTCCGACTGCCGGAGACGGATGTCATTAATGCCGGCGTGAATAACAATTGTGGAGTATTTACAGTTACTTTTAGCCAGCATTTTCAGATTTGACTCGATGTCGCCTGCTCTGGCCCCAGGAATGCATTTGACTATGACCGCTGGAGTCTCTAGGTTCACGTTTCTGACTACAGAGTCGCCAATGATCAGAGTTTTTTCCTCAGCGGGTGTGTCGCTGAGCGGGGAAAAACGATTAGAAACGTGAACAGGTTGGTGGTGAACTGGGGCTTTGCGACTAGGCTTCCTTCTCACCGTCACCTACCCAGTCTCCTCACTGCTGAGGAGAGCCGGGGAACCGCTGACAGGGGGGCCTAAACTAGCTAGCTCCGCTGCAGCTAATGGGCGTCCGTCGAGATTAACTGGCACAGACGGTGTTTCAATGCAGCGGAGCCGGGATTCCAAATCAGACAACCTCGCCTCGAGCGCCTCAAAAAGACAACATTTATTACATTTACCGTTATCACTAAAAGAGGCAGAGGTGTAGCTAAACATCTGACAGAGAGAGCACACCAGAGGAGAGGAAAGAGAGCTAGTAGCCATAGCTAATAGCTGGAGAGCAACCACACAGGCAGACAGCAAAACAGGAAGTGACGATACGTTACGTTACCACAAGGAAGTGACGATCCTCAGTCTGTCATCGGAAGTGTCAACGGAAGTGCGCCCGTTAAGGCATATCATCACATTCTCATACTCCAAATTGCTCATCATCTTAAGTTATTGCTCGAGGGGCCATCAAAAAGTCCCTCTGAGGGCACCTTTTTGGATATTTATGTATAGCAGTCACTTTATAAAAGTATCCCCTTTCCATTGAAGGGGCACCCACAAGGAACCTTAAAATGGTACTGCAACTGACTTTCTCCACTAGAAGGGAGAAAGTCTATTCTTAAAGGCATATCACAAGATTTTCCTACTCTAAAGGGTACATCATCATAATTCATTGCTCAAAGAACCATCAAAAAGGCCTTCTTAGGGCACCTTTTGGGACATTTATGTATGGTAGTCACTTCATAACAGCATCCTTTTCCATTGATAGGGCACCTTATCTGGTAACGACTTTCTCCCTTAGAAGGGTATTCCTTAAAGCAAATCATAAGATATTCCTCATCTAAAGGGCACACCATCATAATTTATTGCTTGTTGAGGGTAACTTTTGGGACGTTAGCATATGGTAGTCACATCATAACAACATCCTTTTCCATTAGAAGAGCAACTTAAATGGTACAGCATCAGACTTTCTCCACTAGAAGAATGTTCATTAAGACTTATCACCATATTTTCCTTTTTTAAAAGGCACGCCATCATAATTTATTGCTCAAAGGCCCATCAAAAAGGGCACACATTGTTCCTCATGTGAGGAAACTTTCCCTTGTTTAAATTGCTCTAGAGGGAACTTTACTGATCATTTTCATTGCACTGACTCTGCCAAAAAAAGATTTAATGTTTTTTTTCCTTTGAGGAGTATTTGGAGTCAATCGATTGTTGCATATTGAAAATCATGAAAATCATCATGTCACATGTGACCTAAAAGATCTAAAAAATTAGTAGATAGTTGGGAATTTTAAACAGTTCTTTGCTCTACCTGTAAAAACTAAGACTTCTGACCAAATTAGTAATAATAAATAAAGCGTGAGCAGCGACATTCAGGTTCTTAGAAGTTGTAGATTTCAAGGTTTTGTACTGTTTACCAATATCATTTAAAACCCAAGACACGCTACACATTTGGTTTTAAAATCCACTGAACAGGTGTGTTTTACTTCACTGAATTTCAACCCAGAGCCCTCCAACACTACACCACACGGCTCACCAACATCATTTAAAACCCAAGATGTGCTACACATTAGGTTTTAAAATACACAGAAGAGGTGTTTTATTTTAACCAAGAGACCTCCAGCATAGCATATTAACACATGACTCTGTCAGTATTACTTTCTGTAGCAATTAAATCATGCTAATCTGTGTATCACACAGTAAGATTCTCTCGACCTAGAGGCACTGCTGGGATTTGAACCCAGGATCTCCTGTTTACTAGACAGGCACTTTGACCAACTAAGCCACAGTGCCAGGTGCTGTTGCTTTAAAATCAGGGACTCAAATCAGGGCCATGTCTAGGTTTTTGAAGGCTCTTTGCAGGACTAGAGGCCCCTATTTTTCAAATCATTTATGATAAAAAAGGAGTCCGAGTTCCACCCTATGCAGGACATACTGGATGCACTGAGGAGCTCATTTAGCAGCAGACTACATCATCCCAGGTGCACAACCGAGAGGTTTCGTAGGTCCTTCCTACCAACGGCTGTCAGACTGTACAACCTAAGCAGGGCTGCTCGCAGAGATAGCAAAAAGACGTAACAAACTAATAGTTTTTTTTTGTTTTTTTTTGAATGCAAAAGATGCAATAGACTTACACAATGGTCCTCTCCGGCATACAACTAGGAACATACCGGTCGCTATGGAGGGTGAGAATATGTATGGGCACATAATCATACCATGTAGGATAACTAAATAGACGGTTATGCTGTTTCATCCCACCTAGCAACAATGCTCTGCACTGTGTGTGTTTATATATTTACATATTTATTCCATCTAGCTACAATGCTCTGCACTGGGTGTGTTTATATTTATATATCTATATATTTATTCCATCTAGCTACAATGCTCAGCACTGGGTGTGTTTATATTTATATATCTATATATTTATTCCATCTAGCTACAATGCTCCGCACTGTGTTTTTATATATCTACATATTATTCCATCTAGCTACATTGCTCCGCACTGTGTGTGTTTATATACTTGCATATTTATTCCACCTAGCTTCAATTCTCCGTACTGTGGGTGTTTATATATTTACATATTTATTCCATCTAGCTACAATGCTCTGCACTGTGTGTTCATATATTCATATATTTATTCCATCCAGCTACAATGCTCTGCACTGTGTGTCTGTGTGTGTGTGTGTGTGTGTATATATATATTTTATAGTAATATGTACATATGTATATTAGCTGCTCTTGCTTGCTTGTTTTTTTTCTTGCCTTCTGATTGTTGCTCTGAGTGTTGCTATCCCTGTGCTGTTGCAATCCTGGAATTTCCCCGTTGTGGGACTAATAAAGGCTTATCTTATCTTATCTTATATCAAAATTAACCATGGATCATTGTCTAGAATGAACATAAAAGAGTAAATCATTACATAGAATAAAAATTGCAAATTCAAGAGAAAAGTCAGAAATTTGCTTGAAATAAGTTGCAAATTTAAGAAAAGGATGCAGTTTTATGATGAAAAAGTAGCCAATTTGCAAGACAAAAATTCACAAATTTACAAGAAAAAGTAGTAAATTTCTAAAGAAAAAAAAATGCTATTTTTTCCAAAATAGTTGTAAATTTACAAGAAAACAAACAGCAAATTTAGAAGACAAAAAAAAAAGAAGTCACTTCTCATTCTGCCCCAGAAAATGAGGTTGAATTTAAAGCCTTTCAAACATTTGTGTTCTCTACTTTCTAGGCAGGAACGGCTTTGATACTGACAGTGTGACCTCTGCCACCAAAGCCATAACTGGGTGGTCTTAAGGTGGATTTATACTCCACCTCCACATCTGATTGAGCATGGGGCTTGTCATTGTTATCGTCTCCAAAGGGCCCACAATCAGTGCTCCTCATGTGAAGCACAGCGATAGGGAACTTTGCCTTGTTTTAGTCACTCTAGAGGGAACTTTAGCGATCATTTTTCATTGCACTCACTCCGCCACAAAAAGATTTATTTTTTTTTTGAGAACCAGAGTATTTACTGATTCAAGCTGGAATGTTGCATAATTTAATAATCATGAAAATCATCATGTCACATGTGATCTAAAAGATAAACAATTAGCAGATATAGTTGGGAATTTTAAACAGTTCTTTGCTCTAACTGTGAAAACTAAAGGTGCATTCAGAACATATGTGAACGGGTGAATTTTTTGTGAGGCCCGATTACAATATAACTTAATGTAAACACACAAATAGACATGAATTCACGTCTGAGTGAGTTGCAGACAGGCGAAGTTGCCTTTATAACTTCTGCAGCTGTGTTCAACCTGCTGTGGAAATCCCCCAAACACTGTCATGCTTAGGTTTACATTATCCAACAGGGTCTCTGTGGTGTTGTGAGTGTGGCGTGTGTGTGTGCTGCCATACCCGCCTCTGGCGTGACGTCAGGTGGGCACGGCCCTTGTACAGTATATAAATAGTTCTGTTCTTTGTAATAACGGGGGTTGGTTGGTGTTGATGGTTCCTGCAAGACGAGACACTGACTCTCTCTTTCTCATACATAACATTTTGGCGACAAGAAGTGAACTTATGGCAGCGTATGGGCTACCTCAAACCCTGGTTCTGTTTCTGGAGTACGCGGGAGAGTTGGTGATCCTGTGGCCGACCTGGCGGGCCGCGTTTGAGGATTACATCGGGGAGGTGGGTTTGAGCTGACTCGACAGGAGACAACGACGAGGGCTTCTTACCTACCATCTCGGCGTGGAGGGCTGAAGAATTCTCGCTACATTGGGAGAAACGGATGGATATGAGGATGCTGCTGAGCAACTGGCCGGGTTCTTCACCGTGCAGATGAGCACCACAAAGCTGTGGGTGGCGGGAGTTTTGGCGTCAAGGGAGGCTAGGCTAGTTAGCTTGCTAACGGCCCATTCGTTACATATGGGCAGGCTAGCCACTAAGCTAACTGTGTGCCGAAAAAGAGCTCCAAGCTGCCAGCTAGACTTCGTGGTGGGACCGGGACTGTGAGAGGGGGAGTCCCCGGTCACTGAAGACGGTGGGCCAGCTGTGAAGCACAGGAAGGTGGAGGATCAGAGCACTGATGAGTTGGACACTGTGGTGTGCAATGACAGCGGAGAGGGAGAGCAGCAGGAGTCATCCCCGCAGCCGGAGGCTGGACAGTGGGAGAGTGGGACCATGGAGGCTGAGGGCCCCGGAGAAGAGCAGCGACAGTCAGGTGCAGAGACAATGCAGCGGAGCGCCTGGGACGAGGGTGCTGAGAGCAGTGACGAAGCGCCTGGGTCGGACAGGGACGCTGACGAGAGTGACACTGAGAGCCCCGAGGGAGAGCAGCTACGACTGGGCATGGAGACAGCGCAGTGGAGTGCCTGGAACGAGGGGACAGGGAGCAGTGACAAGGTGCCTGGGTCGGAGAACGATGCTGGCGAGAGTGATGCTGAGAGCCCCGAGGGAGAGCAGTAGCAGCTGGATGCGGAGGCAGCGCAGGGAAGCGCCCTGGACGAGGGTGCTGGGTGTTACGGCGAGGTGCCTGAGGCAGTGAGCAGCGCCGATGAACAGGCTTCGGGCCTCCCCGGAGTTCGGCCAAGGGGGGGCCGGTGTGTTTGGACCCACAACAGCAGTGTTGAGAGCGGTCAGGAGCGGACCGATAAACACGGAGGGACAGTGTGCCGGTCAGAAGCACTGCGGGGCCAGAGGGGAGAAGCTGTTGATGGTGAGAAGGGACATTTTCACCAGGGAGGGTGGCTTCAATCTGGGGGGCAGACGGTGGCCAGGGGTGCGCATGCATTGGGGCTGTGCTGGGCCCCCGGGCTGGTTTCGCCTCTGGCTGCCAACGGACATTGGTATAACTTAAATGTTAAAATGTAAATATGTATATACATATATATATATTTCTGGTGTGCATGAGAGTATGTATGTGGTGTTATGGGATTATTTTTTATACGTTTTAAGAGACTTGGTCCAGTTTTTGTTATTCTTTTGGATGAGTGTGTTAGGATATTTTATTACAGTTAATTATTCCTTCTTCCCTTAGTGCGTGATTTGGGTCCTAAATTGGGGAGGGTCTCGATTGTGTGTGTGGTCTTACACTTTTGTACGGGGGAGAGGAATTGTGGTGTCATGAGTGTGGCATGTGTATGTGCTGCTGTACCTGCCCTGGCACGATATCAGGCGGGCACGGCCCTACAGTAAATAGTTGTGGTCTGTGTAATAAAGGAGGTTGGTTAGTGTTGATGGTTCCTGCAAGACGAGACTCTGACTCTTCTTTCTCATACATAACAATGTCACCTGAAAAAAATGTCCCTGCCTCGAAAATTTCACCTGGATGGTGAGTTGTTTACACTGCTATCCTGCTAGCCTTGTTAGCATGTCCGTGTGTTAAAAAAAACTCCCACACTGTTTCAGCTGCAGAGCTCCCAGTCCTTCTGTCTCCAAGTGAGTGTCAGTCTCATTTTCAAACTAGTTTATTCTTCAGTGTTGATATTTTTACTCCAGTGGCGGCAGAATCTCAAGGCCATAGCTAGTGCAATGCCTCGGACGTGAACATGTGAATGCGTGAGATTTGCGTGTGCTTGCCACTGTCCATTGACTTTGTATGTATTCGCGCAGCCCGTTCACGTTTGGTCTGAAGGCATCTTAAGACTTCTGACCAAGTTAGTAATAATAATAAATAAATCTGTGAGCAGTGATATTCATGTTCCAAGAAGTTGTAGGTTGCCAAGATTTTGGACTGTTCACCAACATCATTTAAAACCTATTGTGTGATACACATTAGTTTTTAAAATGCACAGCAAAGAGACTTCTTTTAACCACATGATTCAATTCATCTAAAGGTATTGCTGGGATTTGAATCCAAGATCTCCTGTTTACCAGACAGGCACTTTAACCAACTAAGCCACAGCACCAGATACTGTAAGCTTCTAGTCTGGGACTCAAACTGGGGTTGTTTCTTGCTTTTTTGGTGACCCCATGCAAGATTGTGTTCGAGGACCCCTATTTTTGTAAGAGGGAAGAGTTTTTCTTCTGACAAAAGCATAAACAAAAACAATAAGCAGCAATCTTCAGGTTCCAAGCAGCTGTAGACATCAAGGTTTTGTACTGTTTACCAGTATCATTTAAAACCTGAGATGTGCTACACATTAGATTTTAAAATACAGAAAAGAGATGTGTTTTATTTCAACCCAGGGACCTCCAACATAGCAGATTAATACCCCTTCAGTATTACTTTCTGCAGCTTCTAAATCATGCTAATCTGCATATCACACAGTAAGAACCCAGGATCTCCTGCTTACTAGACAGGCACTTTAACCAACTAAGCCACAGTACCAGGTACTAGTGCCTTAAAGTCAGGGACTCAAACCAGGGCCATGTCTAGGTTTTTGAAGGCTCTTTGCAGGACTTGAGGGCCCCTATTTTTGTATTGAGGAACAGTTCAAATCATTTATGATAAAGAAGAATATCAAAAATATCATAAAATAACCATGGATCATTGGCTAGAATGAACAGAAAAGAGTAAACCATTACATAGAATAAAAATTGCAAATTCAAGAGAAAAGTCAGAAATTTGCTTGAAATAAATTGCAAATTTAAGAGAAGGATGCAGTTTTATGTAAAAAGCAGCCAATTTACAAGACAAAAAGTCACAAATTTCCAACAAAAAAATTATAGATTTCTTGAGAAAAAAATGCTAATTTATGCAAAAATAGTTGTAAATTCACAAGAAAAATATAGCAAATCACTTAAAGCCTTCCAAGCGTAAGTGTTCTCTTCTTTCTAGGTAGGAATGGCTCTGATACTGTGACCTCTACCGCCAAGTGCTTAGCCAGATGATCTTAAGGTGAATTTGTGCTCCACCTCCACTCTGTGCATCTGATTGAGCGCAGGGCTCGTCTGACGTGAATTTCGTCATCATCTCCAGTTGTGGGGTCCCTCTCTAGCTGAGTGCTTTAGGCCGACCTGTGTACCACAAGGTGTTTTTATTTCAGTCAGTCTTATTCCCCTAAAGCAGGGGTTGGCAACCTGGACTTCACAGAGCTCCACTTTGAGTTGTTTTTGTCTAAGAAATCCTAAAAATATCTGAGCCTGCAAATTAAGATACAACAGCAGAGTTGCAATTACAATCTGGCCTGATGACATCAAGATTAAGAGCTTTTTCCCCCACAAAATTGTATCTTTTTCCAGTAAATTTTTGATCATTTGTAAACTGCAATGTTTTTTTCAAAATTTGTTATTGTTGTGTTCTCGTTTCATATTTATTACCTTTGTTGATAAAACTGAAGACTTTTTAAAATAAATTTTGATATTTTTGGCATAATATTCTGCTTCTCTCATAAGTCTGTCTTTTTTGTAATTTTTTTTTTTTTTTTTTTGGGGGGGGGGGGGTAAAAATTCAGTCTTTTTCACATAAAGTTCCAACAGTTTTCAAATAAAATTTTTAGCTGTTTCAGGTAAATTTGTGGGTTTTTTCCTTGCAAATTTGTGTTTTTTTCCCCCCTCATAAAATTACTTTTTCCCTAAATGATGAATATTTCTGGCATAACTTTTCTGCTCTTCTTGTAAATTTATTATTATTATTATTATTATTATTACATAAATTTATTACCTTTCATGAATGCAGCTGCAGCATTTTTTGACTTTTTAAAAACATTTTTTCACATAAAATTCCAACTTTTCCAGTTATTTTGTGTCTTTATTCTTTTAAATTGTGTTTTAGAAATCTAAAAGAGATATGAGACTGCAAGGTGGTGGCAGGGAAGAATGTAGCTTGACAGCATTGGATTGTAGTCTGTAGAATGACTTTGGAAAGCAAGAAGAGGATGAGAGTGAAGACAGAGCCAAAGATTAGGTGGGGGAAGTTACAAAAGGAAGAAGGTTGCACAGAGTTCAGGAAGTAGTTGATACAGGCTTTGGGTGGGAGGGAAGAATTACCAGATGACTGGGAAAGTACAGCAAAAGTATTGAGGGAAACGGGTAGAAAGGTATGTGGTGTATTCAATGTACAGAGGAAGGAAGACAAGGAGACGTGGTTGTGGAATGAGGAGGTATAGGAAAGTATCCAAATGAAGAGGTTAGTAAAGAAAAAGTGGGATAGTCAGGGGATGAAGAAAGTAGACAGCAGGGATGGCAATTTTCCGCCTTTCCGCTGATTTATTTTCAAATTGATCATTTCTGTGAATCGTCTAAATCCGTTGAGAAAATTTTAGGGGGGGTAAGGTACCTTATTGTTACCGATTTTAACGAAAATCAGCACGATTACATAAGCGCTTGGCGCTTCCCCGGGTCAAGTCTCCCGCGATAACCCGGATGTTATGTCCTCAAGCTACTGCTGTATTGTAAACGGCCCTGCGATTGGATAGTTGCAAACGATTGGACCAATCAAATGGCTCGTTGTACGCTTTGTCAAAAATTCATGGCGGCGTGTTCGTGTTGGAATTCTGAACTTTCGGTATTGTTTTCAGCGGAATTATGAGATTTTTATCGAAGGATCAGGAGTCATCAGTGCTAGAAATAGACAAAAGTGTCAAAAATAAGTTCCGATGGAATTGGCTTGAGAGAAAAGTGACGGTAAAGGTGAAAATTGGCTCAAAGTTCGACGAGGTAACAGAAACACTCGGACAATTTCTGAAGAAACCAGATGTGGCCGGAAAAGCTTTTTGTGTGTATTGTAAAGACTTGATTAACTATGGATCGCGTGGATGTGTGGCGCTGTCAGACCATGCATCAAAACTGAAGAAACATGCCGACTACCTTAGAAGTGACTTGGTGACCAGTGTAAATAGTGTAATAAACTCTTATAGAACTGTTAAATATGTTGGACTAAAGACAGTGAGACAACATTGAAGAAAAAGTAAGTTAACTTTTCATTAAATTTAATGATTTATCTAAGTCTAGTATTTCATTTTTTTAATAATTTTTTTCAGTCTAAATTACTTCTGTTTTACTGAAAACCTCTCAGCTTCAGGGGGGCTGTGCCCCCCTGGCCCCCCCATAAGTCAAATGACCAAATTAGATTTTAGCTGAAATCAGAATTTCCTGTTGCCATCTCTGAGACAGGAATATTTGGAATCTAGGTGCATGGCAAAGAGAAAGGTGGCAAAGGAAAAGGAAAAGGCATATAGGGAGTTGTGTTAGAGGCTGGACACTAATGAAGGAGAAAAGAACTTGTATTGATTGGCTACACAGAGAGATCGAGCTGGAAAGGATGTACAGCAGGTTAGGTTGATTAAGGATAGAAATGGTAATGTACTAACAAGTGACGAGTGTGTTGAGAAGGTGGAAGGAGTACTTTGAAGAGCTGATGAACAAAGAAAATGAGAGCGAGGAGGATGGATGAAGGAAAGATGGTGAACAAGGAAGTCCCAAGGATTAGTAAGACTGAAGTGAGAGCAACTTTGAAGACGATGAAGAATAGAAAGGTGGTTGGTCCAGATGACATACCTGTGGAGGTATGGAGATGTTTAGGAGAGATGGCTGTGGACTTTTTAACCAGATTGTTTAACACACTCTTTGTCATGTTCACTGCGTAACTTTGCAGAGAACATAGGAATTAGCAGTGAGCCCAAAACGCAGAGTAAGTAACGTGTTTATTTACAATGGGTGAATGTATAGAATGTCCAAATACAGTCACAGTGGAACAAGGGAAAACACCCGACTACAAACTTAGTTGGTGAACGGGAATGCCTAACACGCTCCAATTAGGCAGGAGCGGAGAAAAAGGCACAGGGAAAGACTTACAACAGTGTCGGAGCGGAAAGGCTCTGAGGGAACAACATGATTCAGTCCTGGGGTAAACCAACAGAAGTGAGACTGGATGTCCACGGTTGACATCGTTAAGTTGCCACACTAGCTGATTACACTCTACCCTATAAATACACAAACCCAGAATGATAGCAAGTGGACATAGCTGCATGGCGACCAGGTGCGTGACTGATTGGACTATGTGTGTGTGTGTGTGTGTGAATGTGAGTGTGTGTATGTATGTGTGCATGTGTGAGTGTGTGTGTGCATGAGTGTGTGCATGAGTGTGTGAGTGTGTATGTGGTGAACCATACAGCTGGTGGATGCCTGGTGAGGAGGAGGTGTGGCTGTAGGACTGGCAGAGAGCGAGGCTCAATCCGCCAGCTGGAATTAATAAGCAGTAATAAGCACCTCAGTGACCTCCAGTTGCGAGCCTGGATCCACGGACTCGTCCGGCGATGGAGGACTCTCTCCGGTAACTCTGGAAAAGGACTCAGAAAGAGAAGGGGAAGGGTCAGAGTCGCCGGCAGTGGCAGAGCCCGGCGAAGCGAGCTCGGGTGCAGCGTTTGGCTGCAGCTGGCTCTCCTCACCTAAAGCTAGGCAAAAATGCTCAATTATGGAAAAGAGAAAGACAAAAGAGAGCACTTGCCTTAGCTCAAGCTCTACTGCCGTCCAGGACTTCGGCAAACCGGGCAATGTCTCCTCAGGTTTGGCCTCCAAAAGGTTCGGCTCGGGTGCTGACTCTGCTGTGGCGGCCTCCACAGCAGGTGTGATGGTCACTGCAGTCTTGACTCTCCCAGCTGCCATGATCCACGCTGTTGACTTCTCCGGCGTGGTGTCTGGGACCTGGTTCACTGTGGCTGTGGGAGGACACCCCTGCCGGACCTCTGACTCCTCCTGATCCTGACCGCTCGGCTCCGGTTCCGGCGGGCACACAAAGGGGAGAGGAGAGAGGGCTGGTGAACAGTTTTTAACAGCAGCAGGCGGCGGAGAGCTCAGGGGACTGCTTTCCCTGAGCCTCCCTACCGGGAATCAGGCAAGTCATTTCATTATTAAGGTGAGCCGAATGAAAACGTTCTTGCCTGTTCCCCCGGTCTATGATGTTAATTGCAGCTGCTGCTGTTCGGACGTCTTCACCCGTCCATTTGGGAAAGGCGGTACTTGGCTCCTCCGTAGAAGATATGGGAGCCGCCCCCCTCGCCACAGAAACGGGAGACCCCGGTGAGGAAAGCAGGTGCCCCATTGCTGCCAGTGACCAAACCGAGGAGGAAGACCTCACAGCGGATGCAGAGGGAGATCCTGCAGACGGGATTGCTTGGGACTGATGATCCACTGCGGAGGTGACTGGGCCCGGTGTAGGAGCTGGAACAGTTGGCGGGGCTGGATCATTCTTCCGGGATTCCGGGTGACGCCGACGATGCCGACCTGGTGGCTGCCATCTTGAAACGACGGAGGGAGGAGAAGAGAAGATGGCTGCCGATGGAGAAGAGCGTCTTTGTTTGGCCTTTGTCCGAAGAGCCCTCCTCGTCAGGTCGGGGAAAGCCTGCTCGAGCGCACAGACACCGGACAGCAGCTCAGAGTACTCAGCATAGTTCCAGAGGCCCCGGTGAGTCCTCGGGATCCGGATTACTCCGTTGAGGCAGGCTAAACGATCTCCGGGTCCGAAGGAGTCGTGTGCTTCCTCCAGGAGCTCCCAGATTCGCCAGGCCACCCGCTGCTCCTCCGTACTGGGCTGTCCTGCTGCTCATCCACTAAACCCAGTGTGGGAATGGCTAGACCAGGACATGACGCTCCGAGCAGGTGGGTGAAAAAGCACAAAAAATGAGTAACACGTTACTTACTGCTTGGGCTCTTCTTGGTGGCAACTTACTGTCATGTTCACTGTGTAACTTCCCAGTGAATATAGGAATTAGCAGTGAGACCGAAACACAGAGTAAGTAACATGTTTATTTACAATGGGTGAATGTATAGAATGTCCAACTACAGTCACAATGGAACAAAGGAAAACACCGGGCTGCAAACTTAGTTTGTGAACAGGAATGCCTAACGCGCTCCAATTAGGCAGGAGTGGAGAAAAAGGCACAGGGAAAGACTTACGACAGTGTCGGAGCGGAAAGGCTCTGAGGGAACAACACGATTCAGTCCTGGGGTAAACCAACAGAAGCGAGACTGGACGTCCATGGTTGACATTGCTAAGTTGCCACACTAGCTGGTCACACTCTACCCTATAAATACACAAACCCAGAATGAGAGCAAGTGGACACAGCTGTGTGGCGACCAGGTGCGTGACTGACTGGACTATGTGTGTTTGTGTGTGAGTGTGAATGTGAATGTGAGTGTGAGTGTGTGTGTGTGTGTGCATGTATGAGTGTGTGCATGCATGAGTGTGTGAGTGTGTATGTGGTGAACCATACAGCTGGTGGATGCCTGGTGAGGAGGAGGTGTGGCTGTAGGACTGGCAGAGAGCGAGGCTCAATCCACCAGCTGGAATTAATAAGCAATAACAAAAACCTACAGCCACAAGTCATGGACGGGGTGACGACCTCAAACATGACAATCTTGGAGAGTGAGATGATGCCAGAGGAGTGGAGAAGAAGTGTTTTGATACCAATTTTCAAGAACAAAGATGATGCTCAGAGCTGTAGTAACTACAGAGGCATAAAGTTGATCAGCCACACTCTGAAGCTATGGGAAAGAGTTGTTGAAGCCAGGTTAAGAGGAGAGGTGACAATCAGTGAGCAGCAGTACAGTTTCATCCCAAGAAAGAGTACTACAGATGCAAATTTTGCTTTAAGATTGTTGATGGAGAAGTATAGAGAAGGTCAGGAGGAGTTGCACTGTGTCTTGTGGATCAAGAGAAAGCATATGATAGGGTGCCAATAGAGGAAGTGTGGTACTGTATGAGAAAGTCAGGAGTTACAGAGAAGTAAAGGAATAATTCCTTTTTCCTTAACTTTGCGTTCTACTTAGATTTTGCCACTATTCTCACTTCACCAATTCCCCATTCAAACACACGATCACACTTCACCCTTATTCCACATATGCAAGACCTGTAAATATGTAAATATTGCTGTTTCTTCATATATGCAAAATTACCACAATTCATGCTATTTTTGGTTATCTTCCCATTTTACAAGCTACACAGACGTCTATTGTCATTTTGGGTTTTCCTGTAATAAATTAAGCTAACCTCTTCATCGGCATATTCTCTGTCCAGATTCTAGAATCACACAGTGTCAAGAACTGATGCCCAGATTATGAGACTGATCAAACATTGCTAATTGCATTATTAATTTATGCTTAACTTATTAATTGCCAAATTCCTAAGTTAAGTTGGTACTTAACAGAGTTCCCACAACTCTTAAAAACCCATGAGTGGTGCCCCATCTAGTGTTACAAATGAGGAAATTCAAAAGTTATTAATAATTATTAATTTCAGCTATTAATTATTAATAATCATATACATATTAATGGTGTCCCCACATGACGCTACATTTATTAAAAACTTTGACTATGGCTACAGTAACTATGTGTCATGTTTACAAGAATAATCAGCTCACGTGCAGGATGCTACACCAGTGAATGCACACGACACAGAGAAGCAAAGTTTAAACACAATTTTATTGAACAAGTGAACACAGAATCAGAGGAAAAACACCTCACTCACCAGAGGAATACCCAGCCTGTAAGGAGGGAAACGAGAGCAGGTTAGTTATAAGGAGGGAGACTGGGAATAATGAATTACAGGAATATTCTTACGACTAGGAGCAGAGAACCCGGCAGAGGAACCCAGCAGGATAAAGATGAATGTTCTGGCCCCGGATTATGAGCTGCATTTTGGTGTGCAATAACTGAGTTTGACACATCTTTAATGTCCTTGCTTTCGACTTTAATGCATCAAACACCGTAAAGACTGAAACATATCAAACACAAGAAACATTATTTTAGCTGTGGACACAAAATTCTAGTATTACAGAAATTAAATCATACTGCATACACACAAATGTAAACATTTATGATCTCAAATTGGTAGATTTTTTAGGTTTACTGAGTTGTTGCAAGAAAGCTACCAGCAAAAATTATGCAGCATTTACTGTAAACAAATACAACAGATTATCAAATCCACATTTAAAATTGTATGGTTTGTGCACATCAGATTTTCATATTAGAAACACACACAAAAAGTTTCTATTCTTTGAACATGTGCATATTCAAACAACCATCATTAAACTTCAACAGAGTTAAACATTTCACCAACCACTTTGCCGGATTGCAGCCTTCCGAGGGCAGAAATTCCTTGCAGGCTCTCACATTTGTCTGCAATTAATAGCCCGGAATAAATACCTTGTAAATTGGTATTTCAGCTAATTTAAAGTCAAGATGTCAATTCAAAAACATAACAATAAAATTGACTAGAACTAGGCATCCAGTAAATAATGAAGGTTTGCCAGATTTGCACTTCTAAAAGCTACCAAAGCCATGCAGGCCGGGGATTGCAGCAGTGATCGACCTGAATAATACTGCATTTACTTCAAGTCAAAAATACATCCCTATTCACAAAATGAGGCTTCAAAAATTACTTTTTCACAACTATTACAGTTTTTCGCACATGCATGGAGACTAGGTGAAATGTTACATAGGCAATGGATTACCCCTGACAGTCACATGGTCTAGTCACACTTCAACAGACTTCAAAAATATCATCATCTCTCAAACAATCCACAAAATATCGGGTAGATAATTGGCTATGAGGGATTATTTCATCATTATGACAGTTTCACCCTACCTGGGCTGAGGTAAGCAACTGGATGGCTTTGGATTTCTGTCTTAGCCAGCCATGCTGAAATCCGTCCGTTGTCCTATTCTACTGGGCAGGAAGTCTCAAAATCGTCTACTTCCTGTTGTGAATAATCTTATACCTCATGTATTTTTGATGGCAAATTATTTCAATAATTCTTAAATCTCAAAGGACAAATTTCCAAACCTGGGTTTTAAAAGAAAATATGGAGGGAATAAATAAATAAAAGGCAGGGAGTTCCCAAGGGATTCCCCAGAGGTCAAAGGTCATTTCCGGGTTGGGGGTTACCCCAGACACAAAGTAAACAACTTTTGCCTGGCACACAGAGCCAGGCTGTGAATATATATACCTGCCAAAACAAATCTTTGGGAGGCATTGCTGTACAACCAGAGGTCAAATACTAGAAAGGATGTCACTGTTGACATATATAGCGGGGAAATTGCAACAGTCACAAGAATTGCCATGTTTCTCACATGGATCAAACAAACACAGCTGCTGCCGTTACAATGAAGCATCAATGAAGTTGCAGATGAATAGGGCTGGGAGAGGTGTCTGACCGGGTGGAGAAGGCAGTCTGGAACGATGACGATGATGATGGACGAGGTGAGCGCACAACAACCCCCGGAGACACACCGCGGAGATGGTAGCAACCTGAGAAGGAGGAAAAGAATAAAGTTTAATGTAAAGAGAAAAAGAAAAATGGAGTGTCAATCTATTAACATAGATTGTTGTTGTTTTTCCAGTCTTATTCCTTTTCTTTTTTATATTGTGCACACCACAAGAGAGAAAAAAACGCAATTTCAATTCTCCTATATGTCCTGTATGTATAGGAGTATTGACAAATAAAATCTTTGAACATATTGAACATAAGACTTTGGACATATTTACACAAAGAATGGTTCAGTCTTTTGACACCGTTTTTTGTACAGAGGTACCTCATCATCTTATCTTCAAAGTATATGAACAAGATATCAGTACAATATAAAAAAAACCCCACAAAAAAACAGAAAATTCTCATTTACTTTTGACAAAGGGGAGCTGGCTGGGCCTGCTGGCTTGCTGGCGTGGCTGCTGTGTTTTCACCCATTATGGTTGCTATTTTGCATTCTGTCGATCATTTAAAATCTCTACCACATCTACAAAGTCTTATGATTATCCCACGTAAATTTCGCTTGTATCCCACGGCTATTTTCCGCTTAAAAAGCCGATAAAAGTGACGGTGACCAATCGCGGACATATTAGCTTTCTGGGCTAAAATGCTAAAAACAGGAAAAGGAAATGAGGAGTTCTTCTTTAGTGTCTTACGTGTCATCCACTGAGTCCTCCAACGGATGTCTGCCACCTTTTGAAACTGGCAAATCAGTACAAATAGTACAAATCCCCAATGCAGGCGATCATGTGAGAGTGAAATACAGGTGCAGTGCCACGCTCTGCCACTAGGGGCACGCAAATTCACACACTCAAAGGGTTAAATATACCTGGGGTCAACCATCCAAAGCAATGGAAAATGCACAAGAGAGGTAAAGAAGAGAGTGCAGGCAGGGTGGAGTGGGTGGAGACGAGTGTCGGGGTGATTTGTGACAGAAGGGTAGCAGCAATAGTGAAAGGGAGTGAGACCTGCTATGATGTATGGTTTGGAGATGGTGGCAGTGACAAAAAGACAGGAGATGAAACTGGAGGTGGCAGAGTTGTAGATGCTAAGATTTTCATTGGGAATGACTAGGAGAGACAATATTAGAAATGATTATATCAGAGGGACAGCTCAGGTTGAGCGGTTTGGAGACAAAGAGAGGCAAGGCTGGTTTGGACATGTGCAGAGGAAGGATAGTTGATATATTGGACAAAGGGTGTTGAAGATGGAGCTACCAGGCAGGAGGAAAAGAGGAAGACCACAGACAAGATTCGTGGATGTCATGAAAGAGGACATGGACAGGATTGATGTTACAGAGGAAGATGCAAGGGATAGGGTGAGATGGAGTCAAATAACCTGTTGTGGAAGTAGAGGTAATAAAATGACCTGGCAGAGCACTAAGAATTCCACAGAACTTCCAGAGAATTCACACCACAGTTCTGCAGAAGGGTTCAGTTGTGTGTTGGAGGATCAAAGTGCAAGACTGCCAGTGCAAATCTGTGTGGGTGTGTGATTTTTTTTTTCTGTATTCCCTTTCTGTAGTTTGCATATCTGCACAGGCTTGACTTAACTCTGCTTCCTGTAAAGATAAAGTGATAACACCTTCAACACGTTTAAACCTTTGAGCAAAATTACAAGGGGATTCCTTAGAAAATTTCTCAAGACTTACTTGGAAGTCTAGCAGGCTTAACTCAGTGCTATAAATCAGTGCAGCAGGTGATGTGTGTGGCGGCATGAAATAAAGCGGCGTTGTTGGAGGTTTTAAGTAGAGTTTATTATCATACCGCCGTCACAGGATCCCCGCTCCGGCCCAAGTGTGTGCAGGCTGGAGCGGGATCCTCAGGCTCTCAGAGAAGAGACACAAAGTGCGTGTCTGCAGCAGCAGTTGAAGTGAGTCAGAGAGAGGATGAGTTACAGAACCTGTGCAGTATTTGTACCCAACTCAAACAATACATCAAAGCAGATTCACAGCAGTTGGTCTGATCAAAGGGACTGCAGAACAGGCATGAGACATTTGCATTTGTAAGACCTACATAACAATAGGCAGATGCAGCCTCTGCTCAGCTTGCGGAACAAAGAGGTTACAAGGCACATCTACATATTGAACTGTCTCTAGGTCACAGCAAGGACAGGACGCATGAACACTATACATGAATGGCACATTACATCACGATACATGCAGGGCACATTGCATCACAATACATGAATGGCACATTACATCTCAGTAGTGCAGCGGGGAAAACCAAGAGAAAAGAGCTGACTGTCCTGTGTGTTGTGGGGGGGTTGAGTCAACCCGCCACAATGTGCTACTTTTTAACAAGAGGGATGGGGGGTAATCACCAATTTAGCATAAGATATAAACAGATGTAAATAAGGTACAAGCTTGCAAGAATAAAGGTGCAAAGATATGATAAAAGTTGCCAATTTAAAAATTCAAAAACTTGTAAATTACAATTTATTATGCTGAATAAAAATTTAACCTGCAAAGAGATGAATGCTGAAAATTTAGAAGAAAAATAACAATTTTTTGAGATTTTCTTTTGCAAATTTACAGTGAAAAAATGTTGCAAATTTATGTGAAAAGGATGAAAGTTTACAGAAAAAAATCATGAATTTTTGAGAAAAAAGTTGCAAATTTATGAGAAAATATGGAAAAATTAAATTTTTGTATTTTATTACATATTTCTCCTTTATTTATTATTATGATCCTGGGTTGCCATTATTGTAATCATTTTTATTCTGTCTTATATAGTCATTTCTCTGTGGGTTCTCTTCATAGTTTATAAAGTTTATCAGCATTTTTTATTATTATCATTATCCTTGCCATTGTCTTGTTAGGCCGTGAGCAGCTGCCACTTTTCGTTCAGTTTCGTGGCACCCAATGGGGAACTAAAATTTTAGTGTTTCTAAATTAAGATTACATTATTGTAAGACAAAATATCGATGTTCCCACTTCCAAAGGTGTGGATAGCTGTATGAAAAATGCGATTGAAGTCAGTTGGTAATAATTGTCTGGCTACCTTAAACATGGCCCAGTCCGGGACGTTTTAACCAATCAGCGTCGTCCCTTTGGTCATGTGACAACAAAATGGCAGCGCCCACAGGGGTAGCGTGCGCTGAAAGCCTCTCCTGTGTTATTCAGATTTCCGATAAGTTTTCGGGCAGTATCACTCGTTTTACTGAAGCATCGTGGGCAAAAGTACGCGGGTGTGCCCAAAAATGGCTTGTACTTGACGGACCCCAACAGAAAGTAGCAGAACAACGTCGCGACTTGTTTGAGAAAGGTGAGTGGCAGCCATTGTTTATGGTTGTACTGCGTGTGCCCTGGAGTCGTTTGGCTCCGATCATTTGTAACTTTAAATATGAACTAAAATGGAACCCTAGATGTCTAAAACCTTTGTCAACCGCTCACAGGGTGACCTAGTCCTGGTCTAAGACTCCGAGTAGGCCGATCTGGGGGTGTGGAGGCTAATAACCAAGGGACTCTGGGTGCCCGGTAACATAGTCCTAGTATAGCTCTAGATCAGGGGTGTCCAATCATGTGCCATGGAGGGCCAAGACCCTGCAGGCTTTACCTCCAACCAGTGACTTCAACAGCAGATTCCACTGAATTTCTTCCCACTGATTGCTGATAAGTGAAAACACCTGCTGAAGAGACTGGGTAGAAGAGAAAACCTGCAGGGTCTTGGCCCTCCCTGGCAAGTGATTGGACACCCCTGCTCTAGATGATGCCGATCGACTCACTCTGATGATGTATCTATCCCCAGAACCCACCCTGGGCCTGAATTACAGTCAAAATATACCACTACCACAAAGTACCGTAGCCCAAATGGGAAAAGGGTAGCAATCCCAATGAGCTTAACTCTGAGTTTGAGGGTTGGATGTACTTCTCAGCCCAAGCCCAAGGAGTGCAGTGTACTAGTAGGTGAGGGAGGAACAAGTTTGGGCATACATTTATATAGTTTGCACATAGTCACACCCATACTATCAAGCCTTAGGCGGATGGAAAATGGCCTGTTAAGGAAAGCCCATATGTTTGTGATGTGTCACCCAAGAAAGGTTAAACTCATGGCAGCAGCAGTCGCCTGTATACTTTATGTCTCAATAAATATGGGCACACGGTCTGTGCTTGCCATTTTGCAAGTTTCCATTGAGCATTGACTAGGTTGCACAAGGTCTCTATTATAAGCTCACTGTTAATGTGAAAATTATCTGCAATCTATATATGTTTTATATCTATATGGGTACAAGGTAGGCCTAATGTTATAATACCCTATGGTCCATATAATATGTTTTCAGATCTAAACAACCTTGATCCAACATTTGGTTACCATCGTGTGTGCATTGTACATTGTGTTGTACATGCAAGGCATCAGATCTCAGCTGCACTGATCTATGCGCCTGCTTCGATTGCGCGAATCGTGCTCTTACAGAATCTGAAAGATCTGTGGAAGCAGAGGAGGAAGAAAATGAGGGAGATGATTCTGGTGATGAATAAGGTGGAGGTTGAATACAGGTTGTATCAGGATATGACAGCTATACATGTTGGATTTATGTAAATTAGCAGAGTTCTTTGACACTCAATCACATAACTGACCAGGAATCGATTTCTCGGGTCAACGTTATTTGGAAAAGATGTATCAAACGTGATTCTAGGTAGAGTGGTTAAGAAGTTAAGCTATCCATGCCTATGACGGCCATCTTGGATTTATTTAAATGAGTGGAGTTCTTTGACCCTCAATCACACAAGTGACCTCAGAAATCGATTTCTGGGCATAACATTGTCTGAAAATGATGTCTCAAACGGGATTCTAGGTGGACTGATTAAAAAAGTTCATCCATCCATGACGGCCATTTTTGATTTATGCAAATAAGCGGAGTTCTTTGACCCTCAATCACATATTTGACCTCAGAAATCGATTCCTCGGGTCAACATTATGCAGAAAAGACGTCTCAAACGTGATTCTAGGTAGAATGGTTAAGAAGTTGGACTATCCATGCCTGTGGCGGCCATCTTGGATTTATGCAAATGAGTGGAGTTCTTTGAGCCTCAATCACATATTTGACCTCAGAAATCGATTCCTCGGGTCAACATTATGCAGAAAAGACGTCTCAAACGTGATTCTAGGTAGAATGGTTAAGAAGTTGGACTATCCATGCCTGTGGCGGCCATCTTGGATTTATGCAAATGAGTGGAGTTCTTTGAGCCTCAATCACAAAAGTGACCTCAGAAATCGATTCCTGGGCATAACATTATCGGAAAATGATGTCTCAAACGTGATTCTAGTTGTACTGATAAAAAAGTTAGGCCATTCATGGCAGCCATCTTGGATTTATGAAAATTAGTGGAGCCCTCAATCACATATCTGACCTCAGAAATCAATTCCTCGGGTCAACATTATCCGAAAAAGACGTCTCAAACGTGATTATAGGTAGAGTGGTTCAAAATATAGTCCATCCACACCCATGGTGGCCATCTTGGATTTATGCAAATTAGCGGGGTTCTTTGACCCTCAGTCACACTAATGACCTCGGAAATCGATTCCTCGGGTTAACATTAGCCGAAAAGGATGTCTCCAACGTGATTCTAGGTAGAATGGCTAAAAAGTTAGTCCATCCATGGCAGCCATCTTGGATTTATGCAAATTAGCGTGGTTCTTTGACCCTCAATCACACAGCCGACCTCAGAAATCGATTCCTCGGCTCAACATTATCCGAAAAAGAGGCCTCAAACGTGTTTCTAGGTAGACTGGTTGAAATGTTAGGCCATTCATTCCCTTGGTTAGTCGTGGCAGCCATCTTGGATTTATGCAAATTTGACATAGCTATCCACACCTTTGACAGTGGGAACATCGATTTTCGGATTCAGCAGGTTTTTTTTCATAGAAATCATCAAAGATCCCGTAGTTCCCAGTTGGGTGCCACGAAAATCATTTTCTAGCCACATTTTGAGGGAGCTGCTCACGGCCTATGTCTCTCCTGATCCTCTGTGTGTTTGTCTGCTCTGCCCCACCCATCATGTTTCTCTGTGACCATGCCCTGCTGTCTCAGTTTTGCCCTGATTAGCTCACCTACTCTTTATTGTGTTTGATCAGCCCCAATCTGTGTTTCCTTATGTTTGTTGTCTCGTCAGTGTGAACAACACACTTCTGATCTGACCTGTTTAACCTGACCTGATCCTGCCTGTTTTTTTTGTAAGTTTTCTTCAGCTCCGGAGCTGTCTATTATTCTTGTGTTTGCGTTGAGCTGTGCTTGTTTGTCCAGCTCATTAATAAATCTATGCTGAACTTCAAATACTGCGTTTGGGTCCAGTTTTTCACCTCCCATGACAGAACGGCTGACAACAATGGACCCATGTATTTGAAGTTTCAGCAAATAGGTCTCAGTGAAAGGGAAGCCTGGGTGGCCACCAGCATCAAGGCCTAGATCGAGGATGCCCGCACCTCCCGCACACTGGAGGAAGCCCTCCGCTGCCTGGAGATCGCTGAGAAACTGGGTGAGGTGTTCTCAGCTCTTCAGTGGTTCCCTCAGCTCACCTGTCTGCATGAGCAGAGCATCAACATGCAGATGATCACCCACGGGTTGATGGAGTCGGTCCCGGTGGCGCGAGAGGTGCAGGAGGAGGAAGGACTGAACCCATCCAGGGAAAGACGAGGTTGTGTCTGGCACCGTGGGACACAGCAGCCCGGTTTCTCATCCCCAGCAAGGGCGCATCGGGCTTCCATTTCCTCCTTCAGCCCAGCGCAACATCATCGGGCTTCCTTCCCCCGTCTGACGTGTCCCAGCTTCTCCCCGGTGGGACTCGCCAGACGGATCAGCGGCAGCAGAGCGGGAATACAGGCAAGTACCCATTCATTTTTTAACATCCATAAATGAAGGGACTTGTCTGATTCCCAGTGGGGAGACTCAGCCATGACTGCCTTCCGCTGCTGAGTTCTCTCCACCTTCCTCAGCAATAAACTCTGCTGCCCTTTCCATCCAACCATCCTCACCTGCATCCCCTGTTTCCGTTTTTTGTGAGAGATTGGCTATACTGGGTGGCGATCTACTGGTTTGGGATGAGCCAGTTGCCCCTGAAGCCCATCCAGCTGCAGCTTCTTCTAGGACTGGGTTCCAAGTAGCTGTATCCCCCAGACCAGACGTCCCACCGGTTGCTGTTCCTCCATCAGGGCTGCGTGATGATCATCCAGTACCAGCACCACACCACTCCCCAGCTCCAGTACCAGCACCATGTCGCTCCCCAGTTCCAGTGCCAGCTCCACGTCGCTTCCTAGCATCACTACCAGCTACAGTTTCTCTTCAGACTGCTCCAGCTGCTCACAAGGTGCGCATCCCAGCTCCAGCCACTCCTGAGGTGCACACAACAGCACCTGCCATCTCCGAGGTGCATGCAATGGCTCCCACTGTCTCTGAGGTGCACGATGCAGCTCCAGCTGTTCCCACAGTATGTACTTTTGTTCCTGCTCAGCCCAAGGTGCACACTCCTGTTCCTGCTCAGCCCGACATGCACGCTCCAGTTCCTGTTCTGTTCTGTGCTCCATGCTCCGGCTCTTGTGGCTCATCCTGAGGAGGTCACCCCTGCAGCAGAGGATCAGGAGCTCAGGCAAGGGCTTTTCTTTACTTTTATAATATCAATATTAGTTACTGTAAGTCTTGCCTAGCTCTTGGTTTTTTTGGTGACGCCTCATCCTGCCTTTCTCCTCCATCCAAGGTGACAACAATTGGGGTGGTGTTCCAGGCACTGGAACTGGATGCTCCAGTACCATCCATCCAAGTGGTTGAGCAGTCCGCTCCACCCATCATCCGAGAGGTCGCGCAGTCCGCTCCAGCTGTAGCCCAAGTGGTTGGCGTACCTCCAACCTTAGCCCAAGAGGCCGGGGTCAGCGTGAAGCAGTCATCGGTCACAGAGCATAGGGCTCCTCTGTGTTTGTTTGGTGAGCTCTGTGCTTCTGTGGCCACTGTTCCACCTTGATCTCCAGTTTTATGGACATTGGCAGGCTGCCGGACTGGCCCTGCACTCCAGTCTGGGGGTCTTTGGACTGGGGCAGGCCCCTGACCCATGTTGTTCTCCGGTCTAAGGGCCTATGGACTTTGGTAGACCCCTTGACCCATTGTATGTTGCTGTCCGGTGGCCCATGAATTTGAGTAGACTACCTGACCTGCTTTGTTTTGGGTCTTGGGGCCTTGGACTTAATTTGCCTATGAACTGTGTTTGTTTTGGACATTGTCTGGGGGGGAGGTGTACAGTTTGTAAGTTAATACAACTGACCAAAGAGGTTGTAATTTCTCTGAGAAATCAAACCTCCTTGGTCAGACTATTCTTGTGTGGTTTTCTTGGCTGAGCACCATCCTGTCCTGATATCTTCACAACAGCTAACTGTACAGACAATATGAGTCTGTTAACACTGACAAAAGCTAAAAAATAACATGCAGTTGGGAGGAAAATTAATCTATCAAATAACAATATAGTTAATTAGTTTGGAAACAATATTATCCATCCATCCATCCATCTTGTTCCGCTTAACCTCTTGCACTCCGGTGTACCGCGGGCGGACACGTCTCTGCATCCTAGAGCGCATGAGGGCGCACGAGGGCGCTGCATCCTAGAGCGCACTGAAAAAAAAAGCTGCATTTCCGTTCTTCCACTACAGACACAGCCGCGAACAGAAAGCCAGAGGAGTGCTTTGATTGGTTTAGATGTGATTGACCTCTCATTCGACTAATAAGAGCCTTGAAGTGGGTTTCTGAAACCTTGAAGAACCAATGACTGAAAACCTAGCAAGAAGGACCCGTCTACCAACGGCTGCGAATACAGCCAGCCAATTGAAGCACAGAAGTTCGAAAGCTGTTTTGTGTAAGGCTGGGTGACACACAGGCGTTCGCCAGTCTTTTTTTCTTACTACTGTTCTTATTTGTTTTGAAAAATCGTTCGCCAAAACCGCAATCATGGAAGCGCAAAACCGCAATAATGGAATTATGGTTTGACTGGGTCGCGTGACCAGAACCACGAGTCCGTAACAAGCGGACCAGCGTCATGTTCGTCTGACAATGAGGAAGAGAAGTTGGCCAGCTACACTGCTGTTGTGGACAGGTAAGTGTTATAAGCTAAATTATTCTTTATCCCTGAAAATTGTAATCCAAATGACTTTTGACCGATCGGTAAATTACAACTGTGCGTTCCGGGTCTGTCATGTTGTGAACGCCACCCCCCCCCCCCGCCCCCGCTACTCTTCTGTAGCGGAATGCAGATATATTGCAGATATTTTAGTCCAACTGTGCGTAGTAGACCGCGGCGCACCGTCACCACTTTCCGTCACCGCTTTCCGTCATGTAGCGATGGGCGATGTCCGTCCTCTGTAGCGGGGGGGGGGGGGAGTTGTTATCTTCTACATTACAAATATTTTAGTATAATTTTTAGTGCACTGTAGGTTATTTTTTCTTGTAAAAAAAAAAAAAGCCACACATTTTTTTTATGTGGCATGCTTCTTTGTGTGTGGGGGCTTGTTTGTTCATTCATTCATTCATGAATGAATAAACAACCCCCCCCCCACACACACAGCCCTTCACCTTTCATTAGAGCCCAAGATGAAGCTTCTATATTGAATCATTCAAAAGTTAAACGTTTTTCCAAACTGTGCCATTTGGCACAATTTGGCACAGTTCAAAAACGCCTGGGAACAACCTAAGAAAAAAGCTGTGTAATATATTCATTTTTTGTGATATTGTTACAAAATTTTGACCTCAGCTGGATAACACTTGGTTCTACATTTCTGTTGCATTTTCCAGCCAGTATCTGAAGCTGTGTGTTATTTGCAAGCATTTGTATCCAAGAAAACACCCAGGCGAAATTTATTTTCTTCAAGTTCAGTATGTTTAGATGACTGTTACTCAGTGGCAGGAGCACTTAGAGAGATTATGACTGTTTTGCCAAAAAATTCAAAGTGTTTTCTTTTAAATGAGACCAACCAACCCCATGAAGATGCTGCAAAAGGTTGAAGAACAACTTTTGATTTACTTTGGGTACGTTATTTTTTTTGGCGTTTTTAGGGAAATTGACCAGAGTGCAAGGGGTTAATCCTTTTTGGGTCGCAGGGGGCTGGAGCCTATCCCAACATCTTTTGGACGAGAGGCAGGGTACACCCTGGACAAATCAGCAGTCCATCGCAGGGCCAACACAGAGAGACAGACAACCATTCACTCTCACATCCATACCTAAGGACAATTTAGAATCCCCATTTTCCTCATTCATCCATATATAACGAATCATCTCTTCAGTAGCCATGCTCCATTGGATAAACTTTATTATGAAATCTACAAAGCAATAAAAGTCTAGAAAGAAAGAAAGAAACCAACCAAAAGTTGGTTTACTATAACAGCAATCACAAGTTGCCCAGGTAACCCTTATTAATCCTTAAACTCCTTCCCAACCATGCATTAGCTGAATCCAACTATTTCCCTTTATTGAAACAGTGATACAGACCTCTTGCACAATGTAGAGTGACATACTTCCGTATTCCAGACCCTAAGGAGGTCCAATTCCGGTTCTATTGTATTCCCTGGTGCTTTCTCATCAATAAATCAATTTTATCACTTTCAGTTATCATTCTGCATGTTGGAAATAGAGTACGGGCAGATTGTTTCATCTTTATAAAGTTTGTGTTTCACATTTTGATTGTTTTTGTAACCATACTGTGCTGTTTAATAGTTCGCCCAGTTAGCTTAGCATAGCACAGCTATCGTGTTGTTTATGTCTCTCACATTCAAAATACCACTACATAGGCTGTAATAGACCTGAGAAACTCACCAAAACATATGTCAGACTCCTAGTTGTTACCTGACTTGTTTTAATATTACTTTGTGTATGCAGAATCCCTCGGTTATTGCTGTTACCATTACTGTTATTGATATTAGCCTAGTTAGCTTCCATTTGCTAGTGTGTTATTTATTCTCGTAATAAACTTCAACTCACTCCTAATAACTCTGCATTACTCAAATGAATGCAAATGAGCATGTGTAAAGACTTTGCACAATACATGTGTCAGAATGTGGGCCGCACCCATGTCCTCACCTTCATTTTTAGTTCTAGTATTTTGTGATAACTGGGACATGGGCTCAGGCCACGTCCTCGCCTTGATTTATTAGTATGTTTTTCTGTGTTTCCCTGCCTTCAGCCTTAGTTTGGACATGGTGTTTATTTTCATTGTTGTGTCTCTAATTATGTTCTATAGTTTTGTTTCTCCCCTGATCTCATGTTTATTATCATTATGATCTTGGTCCCAGCATTCTCTGTCTGTCTGTACAGCCCCGCCTGTCCTGTGCTTCATATGTCATCATGGTTCTCCACGTGTGCTCCTGCGCTAATGAAGAAGTATCACCTGGCTTTGGCACCCTCTTCTCCTCACCATTCACCAGCTCCAGCCCCATCATCACCTCCCAAGCAGCAGCCTGCTGCACCATGGGCACATTGGGAGATCTCTGCCGCCGAAAGGGAGCAGTTTCGGGGATCGAGATTGGCGTTTGGCAGTCCCGGGTAGAAGGAAGGCTCCGGGAGACGCCGCTCCTCTCGACGCAGTGGATCACCACCAGCTACAGCTCTCTCCATGGTGCACACATCAGCTCACGCTTCACCGTGTTCACCTGAGCAGTCCGCTCCACCGTGTTTGCCCGAGCAGTCCGCTCCACCGTGTTTGCCTGAGCAGTCCGCTCCACCACGTTTGCCTGAGCAGGCCACTCCACCACGTTTGCCTGAGCAGTCCGCTCCACCACGTTTGCCTGAGCAGGCCACTCCACCACGTTTGCCTGAGCAGGCCACTCCACCACGTTTGCCTGAGCAGGCCACTCCACCACGTTTGCCTGAGCAGGCCACTCCACCACTTTGAACTGAGCAGGCCACTCCACCACTTTGAACTGAGCAGGCCACTCCACCACATTCAACTGAGCAGGCCACTCCACCGCGTTTGCCTGAGCAGGCCACTCCACCACATTCGAGTGAGCAGACCACTCCACTGCGTTTGCTTGAGCAGGCCCCTCCACTGTGTTCACCTGAGCTGTCCGCTCTGTCTTTACTTCCAAACACCATTGCTCTTGCAGCTCATCCTGAGGCGGTCACCCCAGCAGCAGAGGACCAGGAGCTAAGGCAAGTTCTTTTTGTTTTATTAATTACACCTATATTAGAAAAGACTTGCCTTACTCCTGGTGATGTCAGAGTCACCTCACTCTCTCCCCACCTTTCTCCCTCATCCGAGGTGGCTGCAGTGAGGATGACTCTCCAGGCGTCTGGGCTGGATGCTCTTGCGTCTCAGCAGCCGTCACTAGTGGTCAGTGCTCCCCAGCCACCATCTGTTCCAGAGGCTGGTGAGCCTTGTTCAGCTGTTTCTGAGGCCAGTGTACCTCCATCACCTGTTGAGTTTGGCATGCTTCAGTCATCAGCGCCTGAGGTCAGTGCGCTCCAACCAACAGTGCCTGAAGTCAGCATGCCCCAACCATCAGCTCCTGAGGTGCGCGCCTCAATCATCTGCTCCAAAGGTTAGTGTGCCTCTGCCGTGTGTTCCAAAGGCCAGTGTGCCTCAATCACCTGTTCCCGAGGCTGGTGAGCCTCTGTGAGCCTTTGCCCTCTGATTTTGAGGCCGGTGCGCCTTTGCTCTCTGTTCCTGAAGCCTGTGCACCTTCGCTGTCTGTCCCTGAGGCTGGTGTGCCTTTGCCGTCTGTTTCTGAGGCCAGTGCACCTTTGCCGTCTGTTCCTGAGACCGGTGCACCTTTGCCATCTGTTCCTGAGGCCGGTGCGCCACCGTCTTGTGTTCCTGAGGCCGGTGTGCCTCAGTCATTGCATCCAGAGGCTGGTGTGGTCCCATCATCCACCATCTGCTGCAGAGACTGGTGCGTCTCCACCTGTTGTTCCTGAGGCCAGTGCACCTCAGTCATTGCATCCAGGGGCCGGTGTGTTGCCTTTGTCAACTGCTGAGGCCGGTGCACCTCCACCATCAGCCACTGAGGCCGGTGTGCCTCCATTGTCTGCTGCTGAGGCTGGTGCACCTCCATCGTAGGCTGTTGAGACCAGTGTGCCTCCATCGTCCGCTGCTGAGACTGTTGTGCCTCCATTGCCGGCTGCTAAGGCCGGTGCACCTCCGTCGGCTGCTGTTGAGATTGGTGTGCTACTGTCTTCTGTTTTTGAACCCAATCAACTGCTTCTGAGGCCAGTGTGCCACAGTTGCCTGTTTTGAAGCAAAAGGCTACTCAGGTTGTGTTTGCCAAGTTCTGTGCTCTGGTCTGGGGGCCCACGGACTTGGGTAGGTCCCCTGACCCATCTGGCTCTGTGATCTGGTGGCCTAGAGACTTTGGCAGGCCATCTGATCCACTCTGTACTCCGGTCTGGGGGTCCATGGACCTGAGGGGGCATCCCCAACCTACCTTGTTCTCCAGTTGGGTGATCATGGGACTTGGGTAGACCACCCGTCCCGCTTTGTTTAGGGTTTTGAGGCCCAGAAATTTGTTTGGCCCCACAGTTGGTGGGTTTGCTTTGAACTTTGTGGGGGGGAAATTATGCATTTCAGCCTGGCCTTATACCCCCACCACTGACCCTGGAAGGATGATTTTTCTTTTTTTTTAAAATGTTGTCTTGGGGTGTCTGGAATCTACCCCTTTATGGGGGAGGGGGACTGTCAGAGTGTGGGCCAAGCCCATATGCTCACCTTAGTTTATAGTTGTAGTATTTTGTGATAACCAGGACATGGGCTCAGGCCACATCCTTGCCTTGAGTTATTAGTATATTTTTCTGCATTTCCCTGCTTTCAGCCTTTGTTTGGTCATGGTGTTTATTTTCATTGTTGTGTCTCTAATTCTGTTCCGTAGTTTTGTTTCTGCCCTGATCTCATGTTTATTATTATTATGTTCTTGGTCCCAGTGTTCTCTGTCTGTCTGTACAGCCCCGCCCATCCTGTGCTTCATATGTGTCATCATTGTTCTCCCTGTGTGTTCCTGATCACTCCTGATTGTTCCCACCTGTTCTGTGTCAGTAATTACCCCTTGTCTATATATGTCTGTGTTCAGTCTCAGTCTGGTGTGGCATCATTAATGTTTCCTGTCAGTCTTGCCCGTGAGTTTTTCATGTGTACATATTTTCTAGCCTAGTCTTGCCTATGAGTTTTGTTTTGCATTGGTTTTCAGCTCACGTGCTGCCATTTATTTGTGCTGGATTTTTTGTTAATAAATTATAATTTTTTGCACCATACTCCTGCCTGTGCCTGAGTCCTGTCCACTACCACTTCTTGACAACATGTCCCTTGCACAGATCTATTACAGCCCATGCAGTGGTATTTGGAATGACAGAGACATAAATAACATGATACTGTAGCTGTGCCACGTTAAGCTAACTGTGCGAACTATATATTGGCACAGTACGGTTACAAAAATGATCAAAATATGGAACACAAACTTTATAATGAAAAAAACGATCTGCCCATACACTATTTCCAGTATATGTACAATGATATGTGAAAGTAATAAAACTGATTTATTGATGAGAAAACACCAGGGAATGGGCAAATATAATGGAACTGCTCTGGATCCAGAATGCAGAAGTACGTCACTCTACCTTGTGCATGAGGTCCATTACTAGATCAATGAGCAGTTCAGGACTGAGTCCAAAGCAGGGATGGGCAACTGGTGGCCTGTGGGCTGCATGCACCTGCACTATCATTGATTGCAACTCGCCAGCCCATTTCAAAATATCATATATTAACTAGTGCATTGCCCGTAGAACACAAGTATTCCTGTCTGAAACGGGTATCCCAATCAGGCTTTACAGGCCCAAATGTGGGCTGTGTTTGAAAGTGGAATACAGAGGTGTAGGCTATATGTTGGCAATCACATGTTAGACTTTAACAAATATAAAAGGGAGTAAATGGCACTAAGATTTATTTGATTGTGTGAATATTAATTACAGAATACTTAAATAATGAAAATGAATGGGGCATCCAATAATAGCGACTGTTTCAGATCCCTTGTTTATTTGTTTGTCATAGTACTTATTTGTGTGATCTTTTATCACTTATATTCATAATAGTGCATCTTGCACTTTGGGGAATGGGAGTTGTTCAGTCATCACTATAATTATTTTAGTTTATATCACTGTTCAGTGATGGAGTTCAGTGTAATATTGAATTTCTTCTGTGTATCGTCAGTAAACTCATGCAGTATTATAACAGGACACTTTTACAAATATTTGAGACCCAATGTAGTCCATCATTTTATATTTTAGCAATATTTTGTTATTAAAAGGGTTTTTTTTATACTGTAATCAACTGAACTAACTACAAAACACCCAACATTATTATACACAGCAGAAGGACCCATTTGACTGCAATCACTGCATCAGTGTTGCCCATTTGTCAGTAAATATTTAACTAAAAATGATTTATTTCATTTATTTGGGTGTTTTTGTGTCCTGCATTTGGTCAATAAGTCATTCCGGCCATTCCGCGCCACAATCATGGTGGTATTATTATTAAGTTTGTTAGAGAAACCCGATTCTTTGATTGAAAGATCCAAGAACAAGCCGGAGAATTCTTCAATTTAAAGATGTAACATTTATTTAGAAGTCACATGTAAAGCAAGCAGTGCTGGGTGCAGCGTGACGTAGCTCCCTCTGGGGCATCACCAGACTGACCGCGACTTCCAGGTGCGACTTACATTAATCTTCTCGGGTTGGTTAGACCAACCCCGTACAATAGGATGGGCTTGTACGTGACTGTCTGATTGGCCAATTTAACTCTGATGTGAACAGGCCATCCTCTGTTTACATCACTGTTGTAGCATCATCTCACTCTGGCTCATCAATAGGATTATTCTTCTGCTTAAAGACATTGTTTCACCCAGGAAAAGTACAGTCAAGAACTACTCTGTCATTCCCCCAGGTCACGGCTCAACTCACATTCCTTTGTTAAAACCAGTCTAAGGAATTCACCCTAATGCATTTCCTGCTTTGACTTTTATGGCCCCATAAACGTGGAAACATGGAACAGAACCCTGGAGACGCCAGGAAAAGTAAATGGACCCTTATGTTTTAATGTGAATATCAATCAATGGGTGTGAAATATATTAATCCGTGATTATATATATATATATATGCATGCTAAAATGTTTAAATGAATGTTTATTCCTGCATGTTGATTTATAAGTTGCATGAACACTAAAATAGGTTAGAGTTATACATAAATGTATAGAGGAATATTGCAGTATTGAAACTTGTGTATTAGAATTTGCAAAGCGTATATCAAATCATGTGACTGCCAGCAGCCAATTTCTGCTTGACAACAGCTCTCAGTGTTGTTCGTTCCAGACAAAAGACTGTTTGCTCATTGGACAAAAGTTCATAAAGCCCGCCCACGAAGGAAGCCTATTGGCTGGGGGCTCCTGTCAATCACGGAGGCCCGCGAAAATTCTCCACAGATAAAAGGGAACTGTGTCCTCTTTTCGCCATCTCCTTTTCGGCTTTTCACTTCTATTGTCTTCGTCTCTACACAGCGGAGAACTACCGGAGAACAAAGGGACTTATCCCACGTGTTTTCTTTTCTACGATCACAGAGCCTGAAGTATACTGTTTTTTTTTTTTTTTTGTAATCTCTTTGTATGTTAATGTTTCTTTAAATGCCTAGGAATTCTTTCTCTCTGAGCTCAAATTCTAATTAGGAGTTAAACTCCAATCCTAGACGTTTATTTCTATCACTTTTTCCTGTTAAACTTTCTGTAAAACTACCATTTTAATTCAAATTTAAATTTTAATCTTGACATTCTTTTTATAATATTTTTATTGACCAATCCCACACCAGAAGCGCTTTTATCTAAAGTCCGAAACTCTTTGACTTGAGATCAAATTAGATATATTTAATTATTATTGAATTCCTCTGGGAAGCCGCTTGCCAACGAAGAGGAAAGGAGACGCAGCTTGCCAGGATCACGCGCAGCTGAAGAAATCACCACGCCAAGAGGAGGAGACGCCCTGGGCCAGATCGCAGCCCAGGTGATCAACACATCAAAATCTCATCTTGTGACAACCGAATATTTGCTGGACAAATATTCTGGGTTTTGGCACTTTTCCACATCAAAAACTTCCAGATGGTGACACAGGAGGATCTTCATTTCCAATTACCACGCAAGGAATCACGTGAGCGACATTCTTGTTCATCTGCTGAGTTGAACTTCTGAGGTTCGATAATAATTCAATATTTGATCAAATGCAAAATTAAGGAGCCATTAGCATGACTTCTCTTTTCATTAAAATTCCATTTTTATTTTCTTAGAGTAATCCAGAACTTTTCATATAATTAGTAAAACTTTCCCCATAAATTTGCATTGTTTCCATAATCTGTTAACTTCAAACTCCTCTAAATTCATGTTCACAGTTAACCCTGGTTCTGCAAATGTTGACATTGTTAATCTATCATTTACAAGTTTAATTTCATGGTTAATGAAATCACTGCAATGTCTTTGAATTATCATTTCATTTAATAAATATGTGAAAATGAGGGAAGCTGTTGAGAATTTATTTCATTCTGAGTCTGGTTTAAGTCCCCAGTATCGAATTCACTGAAATTTTGAGACTGATTATTAATTAATTTGAGTGATTAAACAGGTATAAAGTGAAATTCAAGATTAAATTGCTTCTTAGAGATAGAAGCTGGTGCCCCATGAGTGTTATTAACTTTTCCGGTGTATATGAGCCGAGAATTCATCTCAGGTTCCAATATACTAATATAAATTAAATAATTTTTATATCTGATCATAATTTTTAATTCATATATTGTTACAGATTATGGTGCTGCCCGTGAGACGCTGGCTCAACTTGAAGCACGCTCAGAATGAAATATGAAAGCATAACTGTGTGTGGTGTGGTCAACTTATAACTTTTTAAAACGGTGAAATGTCTGTGCAGGGCTGAGCCTGCAGCCATTGTCTTGTCTCTGTGTCACGAAGGGGAAGGGGTGAATCTCGTTCTCTGAACTCTGCTGCGGTGTGTGTGTGTGTGTGTGTTCTGACCGCACAGGGGGGAAGAGAACGCTTCCACCCCACTCTGCTCAGTTACTTGTTGTTGGTTAATGCATGATTAAGAAGCGTGATTACACGCTGAATAATTAAAATAGGCCTGGGACCGAACAGCAAAGCAATCCTGTTCGTGCTCCCATTAGTTCAAAAACCCGCAGGCGAAGCGGAGGGAATTTAATTGAATTAAGGGAATTTAATTGAATTAACCATTGTGTAAAGTAGTTTGAATAAGATAAGATAAGCCTTTATTAGTCCCACAATGGGGAAATTCCAGGATTGCAACAGCACAGGGATAGCAACACTCAGAGCAACAATCAGAAGGCAAGAAAAAAAAGCAAGAGCAGCTAATATACATATGTACATATTACTATATATATATATATATATATATATATATATATATATATATATATACACAGACACACAGTGCAGAGCATTGTAGCTGGATGGAATAAATATGTAGATATATAAACACCCACAGTACGGAGCATTGCAGCTAGGTGGAATAAATATGTAAATATATAAACACACAGTGCGGAGCATTGTAGCTAGATGGAATAATATGTAGATATATAAACGCACAGTGCGGAGCACTGTAGCTAGATGGAATAAATATATAGATATATAAATATAAACACACCCAGTGCGGAGTATTGTAGCTAGATGGAATAAATATGTAAATATATAAACACACACAGTGCAGCGCATTGTTGCTAGATGGGATGAAACAGCACAACCGTCTACTTAGTTATCCTACATGGTATGATTATGTGCCCATACATATTCTCACCCTCGATAGCGACCGGTATTTTCCTAGTTGTATGCCGGAGGGGACCATTGTGTAAGTCTGTTGCATCTTTTGCATTCAAAACTATTAGGTTGTTACGTCTTTTTGCTATCTCTGCGAGCAGCCCTGCTTAGGTTGTACAGTCTGACAGCCGTTGGTAGGAGGGACCTGCGAAACCTCTCGGTTGTGCACCTGGGATGATGTAGTCTGCTGTTAAATGAGCTCCTCAGTGCATTCAGTATGTCCTGCATAGGGTGGAACTTGGACTCCAGCAGAGATGACAGTTTAGCCACCTTCCTTCTCTCTCCTATCTCCTCCATCGGGTCAAGGCGCTGCCCCAGGACAGAGCTAGCTTTCTTGATCAGTTTGTTCAGTCTCTTCCTATCGGCTGTGGTAATGCCACTGCCCCAGCAGACCACTCCAAAAGTGATGGCTGATGCCACCACCGTGTCATAGAATGTCTTCAGCAGCGCCCCTTGTACACCAAAAGACCTGAGTCTCCTCAGTAGGAACAGCCTGCGCTGTCCCTTCTTGTAGAGTGCGTCAGTATTGTGTGAGCAGTCTAGTTTATTGTTCAGATGAACACCCAGGTACTTGTAGGATGTCACCATCTCGATGTCTGTTCCCTGTATATTTACTGGTGCTGTGAGGGGTTGTCCATGCCTGCGGCAGTCCACCACCAGCTCCTTAGTTTTCCTCGCATTGATCTGGAGGCAGTTCCGATGGCATCAGTCCACGAAGTCCTGGATAAGCCCTCTATCCTCAGCTTCATCTTCATTGGAGATGAGGCCAACGATCGCAGAGTCATCAGAGAACTTCTGTAGATGGCAGTGTGTTGTGTTGTGTGAGAAGTCCGCAGTATAAAGAGTGAACAGGAAGGGAGCCAAAACCGTTCCCTGGGGGGCCCCCGTGCTACCGATGATCGTGTTGGACACACAGTCCCGGGTTGTCACAAACTGAGGCCGGTTCGTGAGGTAGTCCAGGATCCATGATGACAGGTGCTGGTCCACCCCTGCGCGCAGCAGCTTGTCCTTCAGGATCATCGGTTGGATGGTGTTGAAAGCACTGAAGAAGTCAAAGAACATGATCCTCACCACATTCCCGGGCTTCTCCAGGTGGGACAGAGAACGGTGAAGGAGGAAGATCACCGCATCCTCCACCCCAATGCCATGCTTGTAGGCGAACTGGAGTGGATCCATCGCTGGTCCCACCAGGGGGCGGAGGTGACCAAGGAGCAGTCTCTCCAGGGTCTTCATCAAGTGGGACGTCAAGGCCACTGGTCTGTAGCTGTTCAGGTCTTTGGGGTGGGAAGTTTTTGGTACAGGTACCACACAAGATGTTTTCCACAGCTGTGGTACCCTCCCCAGCTTCAGGCTCAGGTTGAAGATGTATGCCACAATCCCACACAGCTGGTCTGCACAGGACTTGAGGAGCTTTGCGCTGATGCCGTCCGGTCCCGACGCCTTCCTCGCCTTGATCTTCCTGAGCTCCGTCCTCACCTGGGTCTTGGTCAAGGTCAGGATGGGGGGCTGTGTGTTGGGAGTGGGGGGGGTGTTGGTGGAGTGGGGAGTGGGCAGCAGGACTTGATGTCTTTAGAGGCAGCAGTGGTTGTTGTGCAGTCAGTATAATAAAGTCAGTAGAATAGTCAGTAGAATAAAGTTTTAGGGAGATCGAAGCTCTCCCGCTTTTGAAAAGCAAGACGTGGTTTTATCGACTGAGACTCGCGCCAGCATCCACATGTCACGTGCATGCTCACAGTTGCGCGTGCGACCATCTAGCTGTGCACAAAAACTGCGCATGTGTAGATCGGCCGAGCGACGCCATCTTGAGTCCACTTAAAGCGGGTTCCCCATAGCCGCCATTTTGGGAAGGGACCCTGGACTCCCCGAGTGACGTCATTGGGTTTCCTCTTCCGGGAGTGCAGATGAAAACTGCCTCCATCTTGTGGTGAAACATAGGGACTGCATCTTTTATTTAAATCCCTAATCTATCAAGCCGATTTATAACCAAATTAAGTCTTCAAAATAACTTCAAAGCTATTCATATTATTCTGAATAAACTAAATTTAACACCAATTCAAAGTTTTATGCCAAGAACAAAAGGAAGTAGACTTGTTGGCTGCTGAAACATTCTCAGTGGTGAGATTCCACCCACTGTATAGGTAGACCTACAGCAGGAACATAGAAAAACATCCCTATTGTATTTAATCACTTATGTAACCACATATTATAATCTTTTAAGTTAAAAGCAAACCTATTTACCCACTTTTAAGCAAAAAGTTGCAAACTTCGAAGCTATATTTGTGTTTATTTTGCTGTTTTTAAATGTGATATTGTGTGATTCCTTTCCCACAGAAACCCAGTTTTAGCTTAAGGATTCTAATGCTGATGTTTACTCAAGAGTAACCTTAAAGTAGGATTAAACTTGTGCATTTTAACCAACTTACAGACTCACTAAATGTTTATAATTTTTTTTTTTCTTTCTCAAATCTAGGAAACCACATTAAGCAATTAACACTTAAAAGAAGCTAGGTGTTATTTAAACTCATTGTGTCATTTTTTTTGGTTCATGTTTTCTCCACAGGAAAAGAAAAACATTTAACCAACTTGCATAATTTTAAAATTTTCCCAGGATTTAAGAGAAAAAGTCAAAAGGTGCAAACCTTGATTATTCGACTTCAGGCGCCACACGAGTAGGCTGCCTTTTGCAACAGCAGATCAATTTCTGCCTATTCTATTTACTATCTGGCTCTCTTGTCAATCTTTCTGATCCAGCGTCACCTTTATTCCATCCAGACAAGTAGATTGCCCAAATGTCTCCTGAGCCAGTGGACGGAGCCACTGTTTCGTGCAGGAGGCAGTATAATAGAGACCAGCTGTTAGCACTTAACTGGCCCATGATGCTAACGAAAAAACTCGACATACCGGGTCCCGACATACCGGGAGAGATAAGACAGAAACGGCGTGGTTGTCGAGCTGGGGCAAGACGGCGGGCAAGGAATATAAGGTACAGACCCACCCTCCCATCCGTTGTTATGGGTAACGTACGATCGATACTTGGAAAAACAGATGAGCTAGCGGCTATCTCCCGCTACGAGAGCATATACTGGGAGTGCTGCCTTATGCTATTCATGGAGACGTGGCTAACTGAACTAGCAGCAGATGCTAACATTGAACTGGAGGGTTTCCACGCAATACGGGCAGACCGAACACCAGACAGTGGGAAGGCAAGGGGCGGTGGAGTGATAATGTATGTCAGTAACAACTGGTGCAGACCGGGACATATCACGGTTAAACAACAACACTGCAACAAAGACATTGAGTTGCTAGCTGTTAGCATGTGGCCTACATATCTCCCGAGGGAATACTCACACGTGATCTGCATTGTTATTTTTGCAAATCCGACGGCGAACACTGGGACAGCGCATGACGTCATCCACTCAGTAACTGGCAGGCTGCAGACAGAACACCCAGATGCTCTTCTCCTCATCTCAGGCGACTTCAACCATGTTTCACTGTCTCCCATTCTACCCACGTTCACCCAGTATGTCACATGCCACACTAGAGACAATAAAACACTGGACTTAAGGAGGTGTACACCTCATCTCCACTCCCCCCACTCGGGAGATCGGATCACAACTTGGTTCATCTCTGGCCGGTGTACAAACGCCTAGTGCACAGACAACCTCCGGTCATGCGCACAGTGAAGTTATGGTCTGAGGCGGCAATGGACGCTGTAAAGGACTGTTTTGAAACCACTGCCTGGGAGCAGCTCTGCGATCCACATGGTGAGGACATCGATGGCCTCACTCACACCATCATGGACTACATCAGCTTCTGTGTGGACAACACCGTACCCACCAAGACCATACGGTGTTGCTCGAACAACAAACCCTGGATCAACCCTGAGATAAAAACATTTCTGAGAGAGAAGAAGAGGATCTTCAGGTCAGGGAACAGGGAGATGCCGAAGTCCGTACAGAGGGAGCTGAGGAGGAAGATCAGAGAAGGCAAGGACAGTTTCAGGAAGAAGATGGAGGACAAGCTGCAACAGAGCGACATCGGTGGGGTCTGGAGAAACCTTAAAACCATCTCTGGGCTCCAGAATACCTCCCCCCAAGCCACGGGGGGCAGGGAGTGGGTGAACAATCTGAACCTGTTTTTTAATAGGTTTGACCAACCGCCCTCCCCCCGACTGCACAACAACCACTGCTGCCTCTGAAGACATCGAGTCCTGCTGCCCACACCCCACTCCACCATCACCCCCCCACTCCCAACACACAGCCCCCCAACCTGACCCTCACTAAGACCCAGGTGAGGACGGAGCTGAGGAAGATCAAGGCGAGGAAGGCGTCGGGACCGGACGGCATCAGCGCAAAGCTCCTCAAGTCCTGTGCAGACCAGCTGTGTGGGATTGTGGAGCACATCTTCAACCTGAGCCTGAAGCTGGGGAGGGTGCTTGCTTGCGGTTGTCCATCGAGTCCGATGATGTCGTCTACTTCTATCGGTGAGTCCTTTGATGGCTGTGTAGTCCTATCCTACTAAAAGTTGTAGTAGTGGCAGCAGGGGCTGCAGGTGCATTCCTCCTCAGTCTTCTCTCCTGTCTCCTGGCTGTCCTGTTTTCCTCCATCATACGGGTCCCCACAAGGCACTGCTGTCGCCAGGTGTTCCGGTCAGCAGCAGCCTCCTCCAGAGCCTCAGGTCTGATCCTGCACTTGTTTAAGGCCATCTTATGTTGGTCCTTGTAGCGCTTCTTCTGCCCTCCAGCAGAGCGTCGACCATAGTCTAGCTGGCCATATAACACCCTGTGAGGCAGCCGGTTTGGGGGCATCCTCACCACATGTCCCAGCCAGCGTAGCTGGTGCTGGGTGATCGTTGCCTCAATACTCCTGCAGCTGGTCTTAAAGAGTATCTCAGAATGAGGCACATGGTCACGCCAGGTGATTCCCAGGATGCGCTGAAGGCAGCGTATATGGAACCACTCTAGATCCCTAATGTGGTGGCTGTAAGTCACCCAGGATTCACAGCTGTAGAGGAGAGTAGTGACACAGACTGCCTGGTAAACAGAGATCTTCGTTTGGAGATGGAGGTTCTTGTTCTGGAAGACCCGACGCCGGAGTCTCCCAAAAGAAGCTGATGCCTGCCTGATCCTGTTCTGGACCTCACTGTCAATGGTGTTGTCTACAGAGAGGATGCTCCCCAGGTACTTGAAAGATGGAACAACAGACAGCTGTTCACCAGCAACAGTGAAGGTAGGTGGAGTAGATGGGATATTGGTGCTTCACTGGCAGACGACCTCTGTTTTGATGGTGTTCACCGTCAGTCCCATCCTGCTGTATGCTCTCACCGCAGCAGTAAGAACAGACTGGAGATCTTGTGGGCTATGAGATACCAGAGCACAGTCATCTGCATACTGTAGCTCAATGACTCTCACCCTTTGCAGTTTGGTGGTTGCCTGGAGCCTCCTTATATTAAAAAGGTTGCCGTCTAGATGGAAGTTCACTGTTACATCGCTGCTGTCCTCAATCTCCTTGTGGAGAAGCTGGGTGACACAGAGCAGGAAGATGTTAAAAAGTACTGGTGCTAATACACAGCCCTGCCTAACCCCTGTACAAACGGGGAAGGAAGGAGATTCCTGTCCTCCTATAGTCACCCGAGCAGTCATACCATCATGAAATTGGCGGAGGACATTGACAAACTTACTGGGGCAGCCAAACTTAAGAAGAACTTCCCATAGGAGTTCTCTATGGACAGTGTCGAAAGCTTTGGAGAGATCGACAAAGGCCATGAACAGGTCCTGGTGTTGCTTCCGCCATTTCTCCTGCAGCTGCCGAGCTGTGAAAATCATGTCCACCGAGCTCCTGCCCTTCCTGAAACCGCATTGCGTTTCAGGCAGCACTGATTCTGTGATGTTGTTGATCAGCCTGTGAAGCATCACCTTCGCCAGGACCTTACCAGCAACAGCAAGGAGCAAAATACCCCTGCTGTTGCCACAGACAGCCTTGTCACCCTTGTTTTTATAAATGGTGACAATTGTGGCGTCTCTCCATTGTTGTGGGATGTTATCATCAGCCCAGACCTTGGTGATGTACTTGTGCAGGGTTTTTGTACACAAGTAGCCTCCTTGTTTCAACAGCTCGGCAGGGATGTTGTCATTACCAGGGGACTTGTTGTTTTTGAGAGAGCGGGTAGCTGATAGAACCTCCAGGAAGGTTGGGGGCTGATCCAGGTCTTGCATCGGAGGAAGTGTAGGCAAGTCGTCGAGAACAGTGGGGTCTGCATCTGAGTCCTGGTTAAGCAGGGTACTAAAGTGTTCAGCCCATCTCAGCAAGATGTTAGGCTGATCCTTTAAGATTCTCAGCCCATCTGCTGTTTTCAGGGGAGTGATGCAGCGATTTGTTCGGCCGTAAATCTTCTTGACAGCATTATAAAAATTATGCATGTCATTTTTATCGGCAAAGGCCTGGATTTCATGTACCTTTTTTGTCCACCACTCGTTCTGCATTGTCCGAGTAGCCCTTTGTACATCCCGCCGAGCTCTCTGCCACTGATGTATGATGATAATGGATGAGAGGTTCCTTAAAGTTGCCTGATGTGCTCTGTGCTTGTCCTCCAACAAGTCGTGGATGGTGTCCGAGTTGTCATCAAACCAGTCTTGGTGGTTCTCTCTCTTATAGCCAATCATTTGGGCTGCTGCCTCACAAAGAGTCGAGCTGATGAAGTCCCACTTCTGGTCCATGGTCTTCTCAGGCAGACTCAGGAAATGCTCCACCCCCCCAGTTTCTCAACCAGGGAGCGACGAAAGTCATTTCTTACATCCAGATTTGCCAGACGGGAGCAATCAAGTTTCCTCCTCTTGGGCCCTTGTAGTCGCAGGGGGGGGGGGGGACACTTGCAAGTGGACCTTGGCCACGATCAGCCGGTGATCTGTCCAGCATTCTGCACCTCTCATGGCACGGGTGATGTGGACATCTCTGATGTCACTGCGCCTCATAATGATGTAATCAATCGGGTACCAGTGTTTAGAGCGAGGGTGCATCCATGATGTTTTGTATTTGGCCTTTTGCTGGAAGATGGTGTTGGTTATGGCCAGATTATGCTTAGAGCAGAGAGTGAGCAATCTCACTCCATTTGCGTTAGCCTGGCCAACTCTGTGTCTGCCAAGCACTCCACTCCATATCTGATTGTTCTGACCCACTCTGGCGTTAAAATCTCCAAGTAAGAAGATCTTGTCATTCTTGGGGATCCGGTGAAGAGTTTCGTCCAGTAACTGGTAGAAGGAATCCTTGGCCTCACTCTCCGATGGCAGGGTCGGTGCATAGGCACTAAGAAGTGTAGCAAAGCGATTCTTAACCAGGGGGATACGGAGTGTCATCACTCTCACTAATGCCAACAGGTGTTTCACTGAGTCTTGGTAGAAGGGTGTTTTTAATGGCCAGTCCTACACCATGCAGATGTTGTTCTCCTGAGGGGTAACCCCTCCAGAAGAATGTGTAGCCCATCCCTTCCTCTGTTAAAGAGCCCTCATCTAGGAGCCTGGTCTCGCTCAGTGCAGCAATATCAATGTTGTAGCGACTCAGTTCAGCAGCAACCAGAGCTGTTCTCCTATGGGGTCTATCAGAACCTCGATCCAGGAGTGTCCTTACATTCCATGTTGCCAGTTTTAGGTTGCATGTTCTCTTTTTATTGTTTCGACCGCAGAGGTGGAATGACCCAACAGGCACGGTAACCTGTTCAGGCGAAAGATGGGTGGGCAATTTTTAGGCCACGTTTTCTAGGCCCCTCCCCAGTTGGGGTGAGCAGTGCTGTCCTAAATAGGGCTGCTCAATCACACAGGAGTCTGCCGAAAACAGCTGCCACCCCAGCTGTTAGCGACCATAATAGCCCTGTGCTGCTGACGTGCAGGATTATAGCTAGGAGCTCCCAGTAACATTCATACCTGCTCCCATCGCCACACACCCTGTCGCCGCCAGACTTCAACCAGATGTCCAGGAAGGTAAGGCCCACCATGGTCAGAGGTGGACACCTGCGCATTGAATTATTTAGAATGCCGTAGGGGGTGCGCTCTTCCCAATAGCACTGTCTTCACGATGATGAGGTAAATCCGGTGGCGTGGGTAAGCCCATGAAGACCAGTCCCTCAACATAGCTGCAGGAGGCTGCCGGGTCCTTGGTCTTTTAAGTCCCGCCTTTTGCGCACCACCAGCGCATTGCTTTTCTGTCAGGGGTTGCTCCCTTAGCCTTCACCTTAATAGATTACCCACAAGGCAGTGGGGCTATTTACCCATAGTTGGGGCAGGGGTTGACGGGCGTCAGGGCGTGTCCACACAGGGTGGGCCTACACGCCGCATCTCTGGGGCCCCCTGCTGCTCCGAGATCCCCTCCAGTTTAGCCTGGGACCGCAGGGTACCCAGTTACCATGTGTGGCCACGAGGAGGCACTGCAGGGGTCTTGGTGGTGGAGAGGCTATGTACCAGCAGGAGGAGACTTACGCACTCGGCTCCTCTTTTCACCCCCGATGGGGGCTAGCTGGTGGCGGTAGCTGTAAGCAGAGCAGCAAGCAGAAAGCAACATGCAGCATATGCCATGCAACATGCACTATCTACAAACATCTCTACGTTACTATACTACTGCACTAGGCGCTTCACACGCACCCTGTGTAAATGGGATACACACACACACAGATCACAAAGATCTGAACAGCTACAGACCAGTAGCCCTGACGTCCCACATGATGAAGACCCTGGAGAGACTGCTCCTTGCTCACCTCCGACCCCTGGTGGGACCAGCGATGGATCCACTCCAGTTCGCCTACCAGCATGGCATTGGGGTGGAGGATGCGGTGATCTTCCTCCTTCACCATTCTCTGTCCCACCTGGAGAAGCCCGGGAATGCGGTGAGGATCATGTTCTTTGACTTCTCCAGTGCTTTCAGCACCATCCAACCGATGATCCTGAAGGACAAGCTGCTGTGCGCTGGGGTGGACCAGCACCTGTCATCATGGATCCTGGACTACCTCACTAACCGGCCACAGTTTGTGAGAACCCGGGACTGTGTATCTGACACGATTATCGGTAGCACGGGGGCCCCCCAGGGAACGGTTTTGGCTCCCTTCCAGTTCACCGTTTATACTGCGGACTTCTCACACAACACAACACACTGCCATCTACAGAAGTTCTCTGACGACTCTGCGATCATTGGCCTCATCTCCAACGGAGATGAAGCTGAGTACAGAGGACTTATCCAGGACTTCGTGGACTGGTGCCATCGGAACTGCCTCCAGATCAACTCGAGGAAAACTAAGGAGCTGGTGGTGGACTGCCGCAGGCAAGGACAACCCCTCACAGCACCAGTGTGAGAACACACACAGGGAACAGACATCGAGATGGTAACATCCTACAAGTACCTGGGTGTTCATCTGAACAATAAACTAGACTGGTCACACAATACTGACGCACTCTACAAGAAGGGACAGCGCAGGCTGTTCCTACTGAGGAGACTCAGGTCTTTTGTTGTACAAGGAGCGCTGCTGAAGACATTCTACGACACGGTGGTGGCATCAGCCATCACTTTTGGAGCGGTCTGCTGGGGCAGTGGCGTTACAGCAGCTGATAGGAAGAGACTGAACAAACTGATCAAGAAAGCTAGCTCTGTCCTGGGGCAACGCCTTGACCCAGTGGAGGAGATGGGAGAGAGAAGGATGGTGGCTAAACTTTCATCTCTGCTGGAGTCTGAGTCCCACCCTATGCAGGACATACTGAACGCACTGAGGAGCTCATTTAGCAGCAGACTACATCATCCTAGGTGCACAACCGAGAGGTTTCGCAGGTCCTTCCGACCTACGGCTGTCAGACTGTATAACCTAAGCAGGGCTGCTTGCAGAGATAGCAAAAAAACGTGACAACCTAATAGTATTGAATGCAAAAGACGCAATAGACTTACACAATGGTCCCGTCCGGTATACAACTAGGAAAATACTGGTCGTTACGGAGGGTGACAATATGTATGGGTACATAATCATACCATGTAGGATAACTAAGTAGATGGTTATGCTGTTCATTCCATCTAGCTACAACGCTCTGCACTGTGTGTGTTTATATATTTATATATTTATTCCATCTTGCTACAATGCTCCACACTGTGTGTGTTTATATATTTATATATTTATTCCATCTAGCTACAATGCTCTGCACTGTGTGTTTATATATTTATATATTTATATATACATATGTATATTCGCTGCTCTTGTTTTTTTCTTGTCTTCTGATTGTTGCTCTGAGTGTTGCTATCCATGTGCTGTTGCAATCCTGGAATTTCCCCATTGTGGGACTAATATAGGCTTATCTTATCTTATTTTGTAAATAAGAAATTTTATAGATAACAATCAAGACAGATCACTATTAGCTTCAATCCTAAGAAATCCTTGGGTACCAAATACCCAAAACAATTCACTTGTTTTCTAATTTGTAAATATTTAAACATTTAAAGCTTCAAATGAAAATAGGCTTTTACAAATAAAACCAAAGTCTTAACTTCAAAAGAAAGTGGAAACTTATAACCTTAAATCTTTAAAGCATTCAACCCCTTTTGTTTTTGTATTTCTTTTTGTAAATAAAATCCTCACTTTCAAAGTGACATTCTGCAAAATTCCAAAGCTAGTTATTGATGAGAAATTCCAATACTAGACTTTGAAAACCAAAGTAAAGAAGTCAATTCACACAATTTAAATTCTTGCTTTGTTTTATGAAACACAAATTCAACTCAATTTCAATTCAACTTGATTTATCAACATACAGTTTCAACAAACAAATTGATTGAAGTATCTCTACATTTCTAAATAATTTCAAAATTCTACTTCCCATCTTGCAAGCCTACAAGTTGGAACAAATTCTAAAAGGAGCTTTCATCTATCGCGGTTGTAAAATAAAACTCTCAAGGTTAACCCTTGTCTAACAAATTAACTGTAATCAACAAGTTGAATTTTTTTTTTTTGTTTTAGCTAAATGGCAACAACGGTAAAACATGAGTCAACAGACAACCGGCAGATTTACCAAAGTGGATGACTTTCAAGCAACATTGGAAGCATGGACTTCTGATTTAATTTCTACCTTAACAAAACGGGTCAAGAAAACACAGCCCGAAGATTTGAAGCAACTCACTGAAGAACTTTTAAATGACCACACTGGAATGCCACCAGCAGGCAAGGACCTCACCAGTGTGTTAGGTAAGTTCGCGCTAACCTTAGTCGCGAGATTAAAGGTAGCCAAGAACGAGCTAGCAAATCAACAAAATGGTAAATGGTAAATGGCATTCACTTACTGTATATAGCACTTTTATTCTCATCTCTTGATGACCAAAGCGCTTTACAGATCATGCTATCCACCCATCCACACATACATTCACACACTGATGGCGGCAACAAACAACAATTCTCTCTCTCCAAGAGGAGAATGAAACACTGAAAGAAAATTTGGAACAATTTCAAGAGAACGACAAAACTCAAGATCAACTTGAGTTGATTACAAGATTTGGACCATGCAGAGTCAGAAAATAAATGGTTGATGCATGACAATGAGGTGCTTCACCAAGACAACAATGAACTTGAAGATGCCCTTCAATACACAAAGAAGGAACCCAGAAGAGTTGAAGGTCAACTTGAAAATGTGAAGAATGACTACAAGGAATGTCAACTGCTCCTAAAGGAAGCACATGAATACTGGGACGTCCGTCGCGCTCCCTTGCCCGATTCCCATTTCGAATACGGACGACCGCATGGACAGCGTGTGTGTGCCCATTCAGACCACGACCTTGACAAGATGGCGGAAAATGTCACCAAATTTAATCCAGGACCTACGGGTTCACCTGATGCCAAAGTCTATTTGCAGGACATTGATTACTACCTGCGTAAGTATCCTGATGCTACGATTGACAATCGCATCTATCTGATCAAACTAACATCTAACAGGTCAGTATCAAAATTCATAGACAGACAGCCGGCAAATATCAAAGCAGACTACATGCTGTTCTGCAAAGCCATCGAAAAGGAGTTCTCCAACGACTGCTTACAGGTAGGGCTAACCGCAGCCCTAGCTGTGAAGCAAGGACGCTCAGAGCCAACACAGCCTACTACCAGAGACTCCTACTTGCATATTTTGGATCTCAAAATACACTAGGGATTACTTCCGGTCTGGACACCATGGTGATAGCAGCTTAACGCTGAAGCTCCCAGACCTGATCCGTGAAAATACCTTGAAAATCAGATTTAACGGATTTTTGGAAGAGTGAAAATCAAAAGACAAAGCCATTATGCCTAAAGGAAAACAGAAGAGATTGACATTTACCAGGTCAAGACACGCATCGGCCGGAGAATCTGACCCGGAGGACATCCCCTCAGAAGCGGAGGAGCTGAATGAAGCTAGCAACAAGGTTAGCTTAAAAATGGTACTTAAGAATTAAGACAATTTCGCCGAGAGTGTTGGGCCGAATTTCGTGAAATTAAAGACGAAATAAAAAGGACAAACAGCAGAGTGGACAAGGCTGAGGACCGAATCATGGAAGCAGAGGAAAGAATAAAAGGGCTGGAAGAAACCATGCTGGATTTACTTAAACGGCAGTCAAGACTAGAGGCTAAGCTAACCGACCAAGAAGGAAGACTAAGAAGTGACAACATAAGAATTCATGGTCTAAAAGAAGGAGTCGAGGACGGTTTTACCACAATGGCTTCATGCGTGGAATCCATACTGAGAGAGAAGTTGGAAATTCCCCAATCCACCGACTTGAAGATAGAAAGGGCGTACCGTACATTAGCCCCAAGGCCGTCGGCGGAAGCGCCACCAGGATCGGTGGTGGTGAAGTTGTCCAACTCCAGAATAAAAGAAGAGGTTGTAAGACTGGCTTGGCAGAAAAAAGGATTTATGCACCAAGAGAGAAAAGTTTTTGTGGAGCATGACTACGCCCCGGAGGTCCTTAAAAAGCGTTGGGAATACAACGACGCTAAAAAGGTACTACGAGAGAAGAAACTGCGCTTTCAAACTCCATTTCCGGCAAAGCTGCGGGTTTTTTACGGAGATGAGACGTGTCTCTACAACTTGGCGGAAGAAGCAACCACGGATATGACGAGAAGAGGGCTCCCAGTAACGGTGTATAAACCCGCAGCAGACCCGATCAAAAGAATCAAGGCTCAAACGTGGTGCACACAGAGACTCTCAAAATCCACGAGCCAGCAGCGGGAAACCCAGCTCCAGGGCTATAAGGAAAAACTGAGCGTTTTCAGGAGGGAATAACGATATTTTTAGTCAATCTGCGCATCCAACCCTCCTCCTACAAGGTAACAAACATTAAAGGAGATGCAGAATCAGCAAGTATCAAGTGGTAAAACATTTCATGGAACAGACATAATATTAGAAACAAATAAGTATTTTAAAAAAAACAAAACTTGTTAAAATAGAAATGTGACAATGAACCACATGATCTCTCCACACTAACAAATACTGTATTAACGTGACTGTTAGCTGTGATGGTGGTGGGAAGTTGCACACAATTTCATAGGGTATAGGCATAAAAATAAAATAAAACAAAATCATTACAAGTTCGGATTGGGATCTGAAATTCACGTTAAAAACATGGGACAACTTACAGGGGTAAGAGAGGGCCCTCAACACGTAATAGAGTTTGAGGAATTTCCCTCAGAGCCTACACTCCATCAGGGCTCTTCTAAGGTCACTAAAAAGACCTCAGCTCAGTAAGATCTTTTGTCAGTTTTTTGTTTTAAAATTTTATATACTATGTTCTTAATGTTTTATATGTTCTTAACGTTCTTTCAGTTTCTGAGTAGCATAAAAGAGGGCCACCACACTGTTATACTAAATAAGACAACACAATGGAGAAAGACGGTGTAACCAAAATAATCTCATATAATGTAAAAGGGATCCTGAATCCAGTTAAAAGATCCAAAATTCTAGGCAAAATGAAAAAAGACAAAGCAGGAATAATATTTTTACAGGAAACCCACCTAACAGACGTGGAGCACACTAAACTTAATAGACAAGGGTTTAAAATGATCTCTTCATCTTCATATAAGTCAGGGAGGAGGAGGGGGGTAGCGACATTGATTTCAACCAAAATTATATTCGAAAAAAAATCAGAACACAAAGATACAGAAGGGAGATTCAGCATGGTACTTGGTCGACTAGAGGGAGAAGATATCACCCTGCTGAATGTATATGCACCTCCAGGGGCTAACTGGAAATTTTATAAAAATGTATTTGACCTAATGATAACTAAAGCCCAAGGTTTAGTAATATGTGGTGGAGACTTCAATCTAAGACTGAATCCATACTGGGATGCATCAGGTAATTCTCCACATCAAAATAACACTCAAAGTGGAAAAACTCGGATGCTACTAAAAGAAATGGGAATCTGTGATGTGTGGAGGGAATTCAACCCCAGTGTAAAAGATTATACATTTTACTCAGCACCACATTCATCATACTCAAGGATTGACTATTTTTTTATGTTTAATAGAGACATTGGAAGAGTAAAAACATGTAAAATAGGACTGATGGATCTCTCTGACCACAGTCCGATCTATATGGACTTAAGTATCCAAAAATACACAAATAATACATTTTCTTGGACGTTAAATTCAAATGTGCTGAAAGGACCACTGAAAGATGAATTGGAATCAGATATTCTCAGATATTTGGAAGAAAATGATAATGGAGAAGTATCCCCTTTAATACTGTGGGACGCATGCAAAGCTGTAATAAGGAGAAAGATTATCGCAAAACTGGCAATCCAAAAGAAACTGAGACAAGAAAAACTAATCACATTAGAGTCAGAAATTAAGAAACAAGAAAAAGAGCACAAAGACAACACTCATTCTAATGACTCGCTCAAAATTAAGGAAAATAAAAAACAAATAAATGAGATCTACACAATAGAAATCCAGAAGAAACTTACATTTCTGAAACAAAAATACTATGAAACAGGTAGCAAATCGGCAAAATTACTAGCCTATAAATTGAGGAAACAACAAACAGAGAGAGCAATCTACAAAATCAGAGACCCAGTATCAAAGGAAATAAAATTTAGAATTCAGGAAATTCTTAAAAGCTTCGAGAACTACTACAAGAACTTGTACTCCCTCAAAAAACATAAAAACGCATCCGAAGCCTTCCTAAATACATTAAATCTTCCCCAACTTACTGAGTCACAAAATAAAACACTATTGTGAGAAATACAACCTAAAGAATTAGCTTTAAGTTTCATAATTACTTTTTCTAACAAATCCCCAGGAGCAGATGGCTTTACAGCAGAGTGGTACAAAACCTTTAAACAGCAACTATCTCCTGTCCTCCTGAAAACATTTAACTATGTCCTCCACACAGGGGAAATCCCCCCCTCCTGGAGAGAAGGGATCATTGCAGTCATACCTAAACTTGAAAAGGAAACTAGACTGCTCCAACTACAGACCCATCAGTGTGTTAAATCAGGACTATAAGCTTTTTACCACTATCCTTGCCAAAAGGTTAGAAAATATACTGACAGACTTAATTCATTTAGACCAAACAGGTTTTATAAGACAAAGACAGACACAAGATAACATTAGACACACTTTACATATAATTCATCATATAAAAAAAATATAATTTAAATGCAGCCATATTGGGATTAGATGCTGAAAAAGCATTTGATTCGGTTGACTGGTCTTTCCTATATAGAATCTTATCCAGTTTCAATTTTCATAACAACTTCATTAGAACTATCCAGGCATTATATAAAAAACCAACAGCTAAAATAAGGATTAACGGTAAATTATCATCATCTTTTGAACTGGAAAGAGGATGTCATCAGGGCTGCCCCTTGTCTCCACTACTCTTTGCAATCTTCATAGAACCTCTGAGCCAATGGATAAGACAGAATCAAAAAATTCAAGGTATTACACTTGGTCAGAAGGAACATAAAATAGCACTCTTTGCTGATGACATTTTAATATACCTGGGGCAGCCGGACACCTCTTTTCCAGAACTAATCTCAGTTTTTTCAGCGTATGGAGATTTATCAGGGTACGAATTAAACATGCATAAAACCCAAATTTTAACATTCAACTATGACCCAAATCAATATTTACTAAGCAAACTCAAAACTAACTGGGAGATGGAATTTATGAAATATCTGGGGGTCAATATCCCGAAACAACTCAACAAAATTATAACACTAAACTATGATCCACTGATGGCAAAAATAAAATCTGATCTAGCAAGATGGAGTATGATACCATTCTTGGGTACTGCACAAAGAATTGAAGCAGTCAAAATGAATATACTTCCATGTCTTCTATACCTTTTCCAAACAATGCCGGTAGAACCTCTAAAAAAAAAACATGGCAAGAACTGGACAGAAGGATCTCCAGATTCATATGGCAGGGCAAGAGACCTAGAATCAGATATAGAACCCTACAGCTAAACAAAGACAGAGGTGGGCTCGCGCTGCCAAATATCAGGGACTATTTTAAAGCCGCACAAATTAAAACTTTGGTAGAGATATGTAACCCAGTCTACACTGCACAGTGGAAGGAGATGGAATGCCAAATAAGTGACAATGTCTTACCTAAACTTTTGAATAACACTAACCCGTGGATAGAGACCTCGCTAAAAATTTGGTTTAAGATAGTCAGAGAGAATCAAACTAAAGAACCCTATCGATTACTGCAATGGATTTTTTTTTTTTTTTGTACCCGTAGGTAGATTTGTTCTGCAGTCTGGTGACAAACCACCAGCTGCCGGTCGCTGCGTGCACAAGCGCCCCTTAACTCCCTAACCTGCATGTTTTTGGCATGTGGGAGGAAACCGGAGAAATCCCGGAGTAAACCCACGCAAACACGGGGAGAACATGCAAACTCCACACAGATCACTGTTGGCCGGGGGCAGGGATCGAACCCACGATCCCCGCGATCCCCCGGCCGAGGGTAAACTGTGCTGCCGCGGTGCTAACCACTGCGCCACCGTGCAGCCACTGTGCAGGATTGCCTATGATCAAGACTTTACTCCTAATAAAACAGACACTAGATTTAAAAAGTGGAAAGAGAACGGACTGATAAAATATTACGATTTTTTTAAAGGGCAAACTTTAAGAAGTTTTGAAGATTTGAAAAAACAAGGTCTAGTAAATCAAGACCTTTACAGGTTCTTTCAGCTTAGACACCACATAAACAAAATACGTAAAAAGGAGGATTTGGAAAGGGCGCAGTCAGGTGTTCTGAAGGTCTTCTTAATGGCATATAAAGGGATCCCAGGGATCAGATACATTTCTAAAATATACCATGGTCTTCAAGACAAAAGGAGACAACACATCATATATAAAAGAGAGATGGGAAAAAGAGGGGAATTTCACTTTACAACTGGAAATATGGGAAAAGCCAAAAGGAACAACAATGGAAAAGTACCTCGTCCCTGCAGTGGAGAGAATTTGGATGGAAAAATTTGGTAAGATTTTTCGGAACACCTACACAAAACAAATTTACTCGTAAGGGGTTGAATTGTTGGCGCTTGTGTGGTGAAGAGACTGCAAATCATTTTCATGTGTTTTGGTCATGCCCAGTTATCCACCAATATTGGACCAATGTACAGACAATATTGGGGAAAATATTCAAAGTAACAGTTCCCTTTTCTTTTGTAACTTTGTATTTGGGTTTACTACCGGAATCACTGGAAAGACGAGGAGAAAAATACTTATTCACTGTTTTAATATTGGCAAGTAAAAAAGCTCTAACAAAAAAATGGATGTTGAAGGATTGTCCTACACCTGAAGATTGGATTAATGTGATTCAAGACATTTATTCGATGGAAAAGTTGACATTCGCACTGAGACAGGACATGGATGGGTTCTTGAACTTTTGGCAACCCTGGAACGCATATGTGTCTTCCATTAGATCTAATCTTTGACAAACGCCATTTCAATAATGGCACCTCTCTTTGTTCCAACGCTACTCAGATACTCTTTTTTGCTCTTTTGTTTTTGTTTTTTTTTCTTGTTTTGTTTTTTTGTTTTTTGTTCTTTCTTTAATTTCTCTTTCTTTCACTTAAAAAAGGGTGTTGTAATGATTATTTTTCCAATGTTGTCAAAAAACAAAAAAAAGGGAACATGTGATGAAAATGTAAACAATGCAATGCTGTAATGACATGTATACCCTTTCCAAAAACTTAAATAAAAAAAAAAAAATGACAGGTAATAATACCTTATAACAGAAAAAAAAATACACTAGGGATGGAAGAAGACCACAATTTCAAGACCTTCATCCAAAACCTCCATCCCACTGTGAGTCATCACCTTGGAGTTACTCAATAAACTCAATAAGTCAGCTGAGAGAGTTCGCACACCATGCGTTCTAAAAACAGCAACAAAGTCGCAACAAGCACGCTGAGCCTGCCACAGTGCTAGCTATCAGTGATGCATCTAACACCTTGGAGTTGGAAGGAGCTCCTCGCTCTACTCCACCTCCTACACTGCGAGTACATAAACAGCCGAAACATTTTTCCAGCCGACCTCATCAAGGTCAAAACCAAACTAGGTCCTCTGGATATCACTTTGGACCAACTTTGCGAAAACCCGACTACCGTCGTAGACCATATCCACGGGATAGGTCACGAGAACACGATACAGACTACCATGATGACAGATACCGATACGAAGACATGCGTAACCACGACAAATGGTCTCTATCTCATCACAGAAGCTCAGAAACAGAGACCTATCACAAACCTTGGAAGGAAGAAGAAACTCCTACTCTCAGTAGAGGAGATATCGAAATTGTCAAACACCTCCTAGCAGAAATTCAAAGCAACAAAGAAAATAAAACTGCTAACATCCTAGCTATATCAGCTATGCCAACTCAAAACAAACGTTCCAAATGAAGAGAACGCAAGAAGAAAATCTCTTTTGCAAATGAGGAAGAACCAAAGGACTCAACACAGTCCAGTGCTGTTATGGCAGCCCAACCACAGGTCACAGACCACTCCTCTAACAACATTTCGCAACTCTGTGTCGAACCACCGGTTCCACAATTTCTATGCGATTTAAACAAGAGGGGGGGGGGGGACGGAAATTCTACCTTCCACTGACTCTTGAAGACGTGATGTGTCAGGACGCTGTTTTAGACACTACCGCTGACATCACTCTCATGCCATACAACCTTTTTGACAAACTACGTGTAGCCGCTAACCGCGCGCACAAACATTTCAAACTGGAACCCTGTTCATTAGCCGTGCGACCATATGCGCTCACTAAAACAACCCTGTTGGGCGTATCACTACTAAACATGTCCATTGGACCCATGACCTTGACAAATCCGGTCTATGTGTCCAAACTTGATGCCATTCCATTGCTTGTTGGCAAAGACCTACTGAACTGTTTTGAGCCACTGATTGATTTCAAGAACCTCACACTATGGGCTCAAACGCAACACCCTCACCCATTTGACCCAACAAGGACAACTGAATCACAGTGCTTTGTTCTGAGCACTTTGGACACCCCAAGTCTCACACAACGAGCACTGTTGGAACAACTGCAACCGATTGAAAGCGACTGCAAAGACCAAGGTGAGTACCGTCCACAAGAAGTCAAAAGTCACCTTCAAATACAAGGTCAAGCCAAGGAAGCAAATGACCTTGAAAACTCAATGGCCGAACAGAAAACCCCAAACAGCCCCCTTGAAACCCTTGATACCCATGATTCAATGGTGGTGTCACATTTTGAAACCCACCCACCCACCCATGAGGCCTGCGTGGTCACAAGAGCCACACCAACCGGCTCTCTAGACCCTACGAAACCTCAAGTTTTTGTAACAATGGACCCGACTTTTGCAAACGCAAGGCGCACATTCACTCAAGCTTGTAACCAAATGATCCATAAAACCGTCAAACACTGGTCGGATAAAACTGTACATGCGCTTCCCGCGTCTAAAACCTTTGACATGCCAAGTCAAAGGTTTTAGACGCCCCTTTGACATGGGGCGGCAGTGGCATGCCCCTTTGACATGGGGCGGCAGTGGCTCAGGAGGTAGAGCAGGTCGTCTAATAACCCGATGGTTGGTGGTTCGAATCCCGCTCTCCCCAGATATCCTGCCGTTGTGTCCCTGGGCAAGACACTTCACCTGCATTGCCTCCAGTGTCCATAACACTGGGTATGAATGTGTATAAATGTATAAAAATGTTCGGTGGTGGCCGGAAAGGCCGTTGGCGCAGATTGGCTGCCACGTTTCCGTCAGCCTGCCCCAGGGCAGCTGTGGCTGCAGAAGTAGCTTGCCACTGCCATTGTATGTCTGGAGTGAATGAATAATGTACCTATTTGTAAAGCGTCTTTGAGTATATATGATAAAGAACTATATAAAATCGATGCATTATTATTACTATTGTTATTAAGATTCAAACCACTTCAAGCAACACAACTTTCTCTGCAGCTATGCGATGGCACTCCTGTTCCTGCTTCTGAAGAACCATCGTCGCCACCGCTCAATGTTCCTCGAAACCAGAGGGGGGTGATGACTGCCAACGCCCATAACATTCCAGCTGCAAAACATAAAAGCGTCAAAACGACATACAAAGCTCCCAAGGCTGTATTTAAAAAACACTTGGACCAATTTGCCAAACGACACAAAGCGTACAACGACCAAAAACTCTCGCATGACAAACTGCAAAGGGGGGACAAAATCTTCCACCCCACATTTGTACCGCAAACACCAGAAATCAATTTACAGGAAGAGAAAATCACTCCAAAATTCCTGCCCGGGTGGATGAATCCACACATTGTCAACAACAAACTTTGGCCACTCAAGTGCCAAATCCAAGACCCCATTTTCAAATGGGCTCACCAAAATCAGAGCAAACTTTACAAAACCCCATGGGACTTGTCGGGTACAACACTGTCAAAATAAGTCCATAAATAAGATTAAAATCAAGCCTACGTCTGAGAAATAACTGTAGCTAACTACTAGCCTCAGGTACACTCAGTCAAATTTCTCCAAACAATTAGTTAACTGCATCAAAACTTCCAAAAAAAAAGGGTAAATTAAAACCAAATTATCCCTTAAACTAATTTCAAAGGCCTCTGTAAAATCTAATAAAGTTCAATCAACTTACTATTATCAAATAGTACACACAAAACATTCAACACCATTAGCTTGAGCTAATAACCTTAAAACTCCCATCAAAGGTGAAAAACAATCTTAAGGTTTAGAATTCGATCTCCAAAAGAAATTGTTCCACCTCTTGAGAATAATTTCATTTGCCAATCAGGTATCTAAAGAAAGATCAACAAGAAGATTAAGATCCAAAATCACTCACTTTTTCGGTTTGCCAGGATGATGGCCCTCCTGTTTATCAGTTTAGCCATCTGCCTAGCAATCACACCCAATGTTACCCAGTCAGAATTGGGCCAAGCCAAAATGAAAGGTCAACGATCCCCAGGTGGATTCTCAATAACAGCCTCATCGTTACAGCCTCTTGTTAGCCTTAGCACGCCCACTGTTAACTCAGTCAACACCGCTAAACTGAAACGCCAGGTCGTTGAACCACAAACCGCTACCAAAATCTTACAAGACACTGCATTGGTTTTGAATGCTTGCTCCAAAGCTTCAGTCAAACTCAACAAGGTCTCGAACTCTTTGTTTTTTGTGTTAGAGGTTAACTATGCTCACACACAGCCAGTGCCTATGTTACTCTCAGAAGTAGCTAGAAACATTAGCTTTTCAGTTAACACTTAAGCAATGAACATGCTATCACACCATCTTATCCTTTTTGCAGTAAATCCAAATTTACTTCTCGTTGCTATTCAAAGCTGTTATGGATGGCTCTCACGAACCATCAATGAGACGCTGCAGGCAGCCGTTGAGTTCGTACGTTTATTAAATAGAGACAGGATGACAAAATAATGAGCCTCGTGGGGCAAAACACAAATAAAGACAAGACATTTACATATAGTCAGTGAGGGCGGAACCTGAACACTGGGAAGAACTGACTTCGGGGTTAGGGAAGCCAGAGTGGAAAGCAGGCGAGGTCGTAGCCCCAAGCAAACAGAGCTGCTCCCTTAAATAGTGCTTAACAGATTAATCAGCTGATGAAGGATCATCAGCTGATTGGAATCAGGCCATCCAGCGGGGCTCCACTGACAGCCGGAAGCCCCGCCGAGACGCTGTCATAATAAAAGTCTAGAGGTGCGCCAGAGGGGAGAACGGAGAATTACCGCACAGCCCAAGTGCAGACAGAGTCAGCACACGGACCATGACAGTTGCCCCCGTTCACGACGCGGATTCTAGACGTGGTGTAATATTGGGATCCCCCCCAACTGGGAGGCCAACAAGACCACCCTAGGGAGGAAGGAGGAGGAAAAAGGTGAAGGAGGGTTAGACCCTGGTGACAAAGGTGATGACAGAAAATACAACAAGGAGCAACTACGGAGCATGGGAAGACACAAAAAAATACTCCATAATGCCCAGGTTTAAAACAGACAGAATAATAAATGCAAATAAAGGAACCCTACGCCTACAGGCCACAAACAGAAAACCCGGGTCTATAGACCAAGATACACAGTTCCAGAAAAAACACATATCATCCCCCAACAGAGGAAGAGAGGGAGAGTTTAAAAAAAAAAACAAAACACAATAGCATCGAAAACCTACAGTTTAAATCCATTCAAATAAACTGTTACAGGCAACAAAAGGACATCTTCCAGCCTACGGAAAGAACAATCACAAGAGAGGGGGGGCGGGGGGGAAACACGCTAGGGAGCAGTGAAATACACAGTTCATTAACACAAACACCAGCACATCCCAAAAGGTTACAGAAGAGCAGAGACAAAAAAAACAAAACAGGGATGACAGCTGGCAGAGCACAACAGCATGAAAGCAAATAGCTCGGGGGGCCGCCCTGCATCTAGCGTCCAAATCGCTGGCAGGGGAAAAAGGAACAGTTCGGGCGGCCTACCCCAGTCCCAGGCCAGGAAACACAGTACTTCTGGCGGCCGGGCGAGATTGCCGAACGGAAGGATAAGTTTGTCGGGTGGCCAACCCAGAATGCCAAACGGGCGAAACAGACGTCCAGGCAGCCGACCCGTGTCATTCAGGCACCAGGCCCGCAGGGGAGAATACAGAGATGGCCCTCCTGCTGAGATGAATAGCGGGGGAGAGCCGAGCCGATTACAGGGAACCCCAATGGCACCCGGTGGAGAAAGATTGGGGGAAGGATCACGGACCAGTCCAGTGTCAGGCGGCAGAGGATCTGCAGTTCCCTCACCGACCTCAAACCGAACCGGCGCTGCGCCCCTGCTGGACCCCGATTGGGCCGGAGCTGCACCCACGACGGACCCCGATTGGGCTGGAGCAGCACCCACAACAGACCCCGATTGGGCCAGAGCAGCACCCATGTCGGACCCCAACTGGGTCGATGCTGCACCCGCAATGGACCCCGATTGGGTCAATGCCGCACCCATGATGGACCCCGACTTGGTCGGCGCAGCACCAGGGACGACCTCCAAACCCGAACCCGGAACCTCCAGCACAGTGACAGGGATTGACTCCACACTGGTGACCCTGGGAGAAGGCTCAGGAGAAGAAGAAGAACCGGGATCAGGATCACCGGTAGTGATAGAGCCCAGTGAGACGAGCTCGGATGCAGCAGACGGCTGCACCTGGCTCGTCTCCCCGAGAGACAGGCAAAAATGCTCTAGAAGAGATAGAAGGAAGACAAAATAGAGCACTTGCCTGCACTCGAGTTCTGTCACCATCCAGGACTTCGACGAGCCGGGTTCAGAAGGCAGAAGGACGTCCTCTGGCTCCCACTCGGCTACGGCGGGCCCCGCAACCGGCATGATGGTTCCCACAGCCTGAGGACTGTCCAACGCTGATGACCACGCCGACGACCCGCACGGTGTGGTGGCAGGAGATCCTCGACCTGCTGAATCAGACCGCTCTTCCGTGGAGACCCGGGGACGCTTCGTCGTCGGCGCAGGTGCCAAACTGCAGTCCGCTCTCCTCCTCTGCCCATGACGTGGCTGCGGGGCTGGAACCAGGCTCTCCAGGGCCGCAGGCTCCCTCCTCGTCCGGCGGCGTAGGCCTGGTGCCGCGGAACGCTCAGGGGAAGGAGACACAAAGGTAGCAGGTCCATTACTAGTTACTGCAGCAGGTGGAGGGAGTTCAAGGGACTGTGAACCCCGAACTCCGCCCCCAGGAATCAAGCAAGGCAATTCATCCAATGAGGGAACAGAATGAAAAGTCACTTGCCTGACTCGTAGAGGCCCGATAGAACCTGCTGCAGTGGACTTTGTTCCTCCCTTTCCCCGCTGGATGGTGACGGAGGACCCCCCTAGAAGGACGAGGAGGAGCCGCTCGCGACGGACCGACAACGGGCTTCGCCGAAGCAGGACTCATGGCACTCACTGCAGCCGGGGAAGACGTCGAGGAGGAGGGGATGACAGTCGAGGCGATCCAGGTACGAGGAGCTGCCAGAACAGCAGGGAAAGATGACCCAGGGGAAGAGGCTGCGGGAATTCCCTCCTGACGAGACGCAGAAGAGGCAGCTGACTGAGAGGTAGTTTTTCCGACGACCTGGAACAGGATCCGGACGGGGTTCTCGCTGAGGCTTACTGTTGGCCGTGTGACGACGGTTACAGGCAGAGGGCAAGGCGAAGGAGAGGTTCGGGAAACGCCGCTCCTGCGCGGAAACAGAGGTGAGCAGGTCGGTGTACTCTGGAAATCACTTAGCACCAGATTCCTCTCCACCAGCCTGACTGCCACCGTCACATGCTTGATGATCTGCGTGGGGTGAACGGCGGAGCGAGCTGCAGCCACTCGGTCCCGGATGGAAACAGCTGACAGTTGTAACTTCTCTGGGGGAATCCCGACTGTCGTCTCACTCCTTAGGGGATCACCCCTGGGCGGTGCGAACTCCTGGCCTGGAACGGGGACAGGAACGGGATCCCCAAGTGAGGAGCAAGGATGCCTCCTCTTCGGCTTCCTGCTGGAGTTTCCCTCCAGCCCACGGAGTCTCTGCCGTTGAGCAGCAATGTCCGCCCTCCTCGCTGTGATCTTGGGATGGCCAGCGTAGCGAGGATGGCGGTTAATGGTTGCCTCAGCGAGGTCCAGGTACCAGTGCAAGCCGCTGGGGAAGCGATGGCTATGAGCGTTGGAAAGGATTCCGTCAATCTCGATGAGAGCCATATTTAGCTCGTAGCCCAGGCTCGTAGCATAGCCCTGGAGCGGCGGCGCCATCTCCCAGCACGCTGGTACGCTGAACAGGGGAACTTCAAGTCCAATTAAACAAACTTACAGCCACCGGTGTCTCTTTGGGCTGCAACCTACTGTTATGGATGGCTCTGTCGAGCCATCAATGAGACGCTGCAGGCAGCCGTTGAGTTCGTACGTTTATTAAATAGAGACAGGATGACAAAATAATGAGCCTCGTGGGGCAAAACACAAAGACAAGACACTTACATATAGTCAGCGAGGGCGGAACCTGAACGCTGGGAAGAACTGACTTCGGGGTTAGGGAAGCCAGACTGGAAAGCAGGCGAGGTCGCAGCCCCGAGCAAACAGAGCTGCTCCCTTAAATAGTGCTTAACAGATTAATCAGCTGATGAAGGATCATCAGTTGATTGGAATCAGGCCGTCCAGCATGGGCTCCACTGACAGCCGGAAGCCCCGCCGAGACGCTGTCATAATAAAAGTCTAGAGGTGCGCCAGAGGGGAGAACGGAGAACTACCGCACAGCCCGAATGCAGACAGCGTCAGCACACGGGACCATGACAAAAGCATGATGATGACATCCCATGTCAACTCAGTTTTTCTGAACAAAAGCCTCAAACACCCTATGATTTGGACGTCTGTGGAGCCATGGTTTAGTCTAGCTAAACCAATTCAATTTGAACCACCTTGAGTTACCTCAATATTAGTCTAAATCTCTATCTCAAATATGAGCAAGAAATTTTTTTATTTACTTTTAATCTAGACTCCTAAGATTTTTGAATACATGCATGTGTATAGACAAATATATATCCTTTGCACTCTATTTAGATTTTATGCACATTTACACTACTTTTGAAATTTTGAATAGATATTTTACAGCAAACCCAAAGCATTTATCTTAAGTATGTCAAAACCCACATACTTCTAGTTCACACTTTTGTACCCAGAACTTTTAAGCCTTTACAGGCATATACAGGATTTTAGTATATCCTAGACAATTATACAATCTTTATATTTGGTCATACCCAAATTATTTTTTAAAATTTCTAGAAGTTTTCCAGAAAACCAAATTTAAGGATCTACACTTTGGAAAAGATACTGTTTACAAGTTTAAGACTTATGGACATCAGAACCTTTAGTTCAGCATTTGGACCAAGACTTGCCAAATTGGAATTTGAGGCCTAAGATTGCTATCAACGCTGAATCAAAGTCACCGTTAATACCAAAGGGGGGTCTGTAGCATCATCTCACTTTGGCTCATCAATAGGATTATTCTTCTGCTTAAAGACATTGTTTCACCCAAAGGACAGTCAAGAACTACTCTGTCATTCCCCCAGGTCACGGCTCAACTCACATTCCTTTGTTAAAACCAGTCTAAGGAATTCACCCTAATGCATTTCCTGTTTTGACTTTTATGGCCCCATAAACGTGGAGACATGGAACAGAACCCTGGAGACACCAGGAAAAGTAAATGGACCCTTATGTTTTAATGTGAAAATCAATCAATGGGTGTGAAATATATTAATCCGTTATTTTATATATATATATACAGTATATATATATATATATATATATATATGTTAAAATGCTTAAATGAATGTTTATTCCTTCATGTTAATTTATAAGTTGCATGAACACTGAAATAGGTCAGAGTTATACATAAATGTATAGAGGAATATTGCAGCATTGAAACTTGTGTATTAGAATTTGCAAAGCATATATCAAATCATTTGACTGCCAGCAGCCAATCTCTGCTTGACAACATCTCTCAGTGTTGTTCGTTCCAGACAAAAGACTGTTTGCTCATTGGACTAAAGTTCATAAAGCTCGCCCACGAAGGAAGCCTATTGGCTGGGGGCTCCTGTCAATCGCGGAAGCCCGCGAAAATTCTCCACAGATAAAAGGGAACTGTGTCCTCTTTTTGCCATCTCCTTTTTGGCTTTTCACTTCTATTGTCTTCGTCTCTGAATAGCAGAGAACTACCGGAGAACAAAGGGACTTATCCCACGTGTTTTTTTTTTCTATGATCACAGAGCCTGAAGTATCCTGTTTTTTTGTAATCTCTTTGTATGTTAATGTTTCTTTAAATGCCCAGGAAGTCTTTCTCTCTGAGCTCAAATTCTAATTAGAACTTAAACTCCAATCCTAGACGATTATTTCTATCACTTTTTCCTGTTAAACTTTCTATAAAACCACCATTTTAATTTAAATTTTAATCTTGACTGTCTTTTTATAATATTTTTATTGACAAATCCCACACCAGAAGCTTTTTTATCTAAAGTCCGAAACTCTTTGACTTGAGATCAGATTAGATATATTTAATTATTATCGAATTCCTCTGGGAAGCCGCTTGCCAACGAAGAGGAAAGGAGACGCAGCTCGCCACGATCACGCGCAGCTGAAGAAATCACCACGCCAAGAGGAGGAGACGCCCTGGGCCAGATCGCAGCCCAGGTGATCAATACATCAAAATCTCATCTTGTGACAACTGAATATTTGCTGGACAAATATTCTGGGTTTTGGCACTTTTCCACATCGAAAACTTCCAGACGGTGACACAGGAGGATCTTCATTTCCAACTGCCACGCAAGGAATCACGAGCGACATTCTTGTTCATCTGCTGAGTTAAACTTCTGAGGTTCGATAATAATTCAATATTTGATCAAATGCAAAATTAAGGAGCCATTAACATAACTCCTCTTTTCATTAAAATTCCATTTTTATTTTCTTAGAGTAATCCAGAACTTTTCATATAATTAGTAAAACTTTCCCCTGTGGTGGACACACATACGGGACCCGTTTTGTGACTCACATTTTAGGTCAGAACAAAGGCAGAGCAGCTTCCTTAGTGATTACAGGAAGCTGCAAGAATCTTAGCTTTGGTATGCAAGGCTTGAGACTGTGGGTATGCAAGGCTTGAGACTGTGGGGGGTTTAATTAAAGGATTAAAGAAGGGATGCATTGTAGACAGTGGAAGTGATATCATGGAGAGAAAATGCATTGTGACTTTCTTTATAATGCAAGGTGGTCTGTGATACATGTGATCTGTGAAGTGTAAGAGTCCTGATATTTAAGGACGAGAGTTTACTGTGTGGATCTCTCTTTTCTGTTTTGAGATGATGGTGATGTGAATAAAGCTGACTTGAGAGAGAACTCTGCCTCGTCATTCTCACATCACTACACCCCATAAATTTGCGTTGTTTCCATAATCTGTTAACTTCAAACTGATCTAAAGTCATTTCACAGTTAACCCTGGTTCTGCAAATGTTGACATTGTTAATCTATCATTTACAAGTTTAATTTCATGGTTAATGAAATCACTGCAGTGTCTTTGAATTATCATTTAATTTAATAAATATGTGAAAATGAGAGAAGTTATTGAGAATTTATTTCATTCTGAGTCTGGTTTAAGAAAAGATAAGATAAGATAAGCCTTTATTAGTTCCACAATGGGGAAATTCCAGGATTGCAACAGCACAGGGATAGCAACACTCAGAGCAACAATCAAGAAGACAAGAAAAACAAGAGCAGCGAATAATACATATGTACACATAAATATATAAATATATATACACACAGTGCGGAGCATTGTAGCTAGATGGAATAAACAGCATAACCGTCTACTTAGTTATCCTACATAGTATGAATATGTACCCATACATATTGTCACCCTCTGTAGCGACTGATATTGTCCTAGTTGTATATTGGAGGGGACCATTGTGTAAGTCTATTGCGTCTTTTGCATTCAATACTTTTAGGTCGTCACGTTTTTTTGCTATCTCTGCGAGCAGCCCTGCTTAGGTTATACAGTCTGATAGCCGTAGGTATGAAGGACCTGCGAAACCTCTCGGTTGCGCACCTAGGATGATGTAGTCTGCTGCTAAATGAGCTCCTCAGTGCGTTCAGTATGTCCTGCATAGGGTGTCCCAGTATTGAATCAAGTCCCCAGTATTGAATTCACTGAAATTTTGAGACTGATTATTAATTAATTTATTGAGTGATTAAACAGGTATAAAGTGAAATTAAAGATTAAATTGCTTCTTAGAGATAGAAGCTGGTGCCCCATGAGTGTTATTAACTTTTCCAGTGTATATGAACCAAGAATTCATCTCAGGTTCCAATATACTAATATAAATTAAATAATTTTTATACCTGATCATAATTATTAATTCATATATTGTTACACTGTCTTCTAGAATGTACGATCAACGATGTGTGTGTAGGTGTTGGTTTTGGGGTGTGTAACTAAGTATTAGACCTGACTAAAGGAAAGGAGAGAGAGAGAGAGAGTAGGGAGAGCAGAAAGAGGGCTGTATAGCTCTGCCTAATTCCTGTTTATCAGAGTTAAACACAACATATTTGTTCATAAGAATGGAAACAGAATATGTATAGAATATGTGTAGAGCATAATGGGAGATTACCTACAGAATTATTATTTTGGCACTCTATCTTTTCATAACCCTTTCAAGTTTTTAAACTGAAAACTTAGGGCTTAAAGAACTGAGTGATGTGTGTTTGAGTCAGAATGGTGCGCGAATAGGGTCTGAGACTATTTTTGGATTGTTCTCCACTGGCCAGTTTAATTAAATTTGCTGATACTCTGATCCCACCTGGTTTTTGACTGAAAGTTTGGAAGAATTTTTCTAACATATGTGTTGTTTAGTTACTTGTTTGTCTCTATGTTAATAAATTTGCAAAAAACACAGTGAGCGTTTGTTCTACTTTTGCCCGTGTAACGGGCACTTCATGACAAAAGGAAGCGACCAGGGCGGGGACACCAGCCACTGTGTGTTTTTACTATTTTTTTTTTCCCTCTCTCCCTCTCCCTCTTCTGCTATCCTGTATTAAATCTGGGGTTTTTCTGTATGCCTGCCCATACGGACTTTAAAAGCTGGGCTGTGTCATGATGCCGAGTGTGGTTCTGTACCGTGCTCGGATCGTTTGATTATTACCCTTTTCCTGTTTATGTATTTAGTCTTGATTGTTGCCATTATTGTTTGTGCTTTTAGTTTGACAGTGCTGGGACAGGTCTTCCGGCTGTCAAGTCTGCTCTCGGTCTGTCACAGCTGATTGTGTTTAGTTGATTGCTTTCTCTCCACACCTGTTGGTCTTTGAGTTTCTGTGTGACTATTTAAGTTCGCTGGTGAGGTTTATTCCTTGCTGCGACCTCACCTTGCTCAGACTGGAGTCCCCACCCCTGATTCCAGTCCTCCTTCTGTTTTGGACTTTATCCTCTCTTGTCATTTGTAAGTAGCTTTTCATGGTTTTTCAGTATTTGTATTTTCCTGTTATCACCCCTGGTGGTCTCCTTGATAGTCTTTCTGTAATCCGCCCCTCGTGGCAAGTGTTTGTATTTGTCTTTATTTTTCATTAAATAACCAAACTCATTGCAGGCAATTGGTGCCTTATTTCTGCCCCAAAAGGGCATTTATAACAGTTGGTCGCAGCCAGTAGGTGCCAGCGGTAGAGAGTTTGTGTTCTTTTTTTCCTACCCAATTTTGTCCCTTTTGGGTACCTGAGTTTTTTTGTTTTGGAATGGCATCAATTGGCAAGTGGTATCCTATGAGCCTGGGGTTTGAGCTCTGCCAGGCTCTTATGGAGATCGATGACCTTCTAGCCATTGTTGAGACGCTTTATGGTATCTGGACTTCACGGAGGCGGCTGTGCTGCGCCATCCTCGCCTGTCGGAGTATGCTGAGGGAAGAGAGAGGATATCCCAGGTGTCGGCGCTTCGACAGAGGAATCGTGAGTTGGAGAGGAATCCTACCAGGAAGCCTAGGTCTGCGCCGTCGAGGAGGCACTCCCGGGGCCCGGCTCAAGCAACTCCTCGCCAGGTTCCTGCTCCGTCTCCAGCTCTCGCTTCACCAGCTAGTAGATGCCGCCTTCCGACGCAGAACCCAACTCTTCTCCGTGATTCGGCTGAATCAAAACAGAAGGAAGAGAGTAACCGGGTGAAAGTGCCGTGAAGCCCCCACTATTACCCAGCCATCGGCGGCCTGAAGAATTCTTTCGTTTCTCAGCCATCAGTTTTTTCTTCGTCACATCCAAGAGGTAAAAGCCTTTGGGTTTCCCTCATTGGCTGTCTCGTCAGCTTCCTTTACCCGGGTCGTTGCAGCTGCTACCCCCTCCTTCACGACGCCTTCCCTCGCTGCTGAGAGTCCCACTGTTTCTTCTACGGTTCTGCCCGTTATCATGCCTGCAGGAGCAGCTCCTCCTTGTCCTTCAGAGGGGCCCACGATCTCCACAGCCACGGGGAGGGAGAAAACTGGGTTTGCTACAGCAGGAACCACCGAGCCCTGGGAAAATAGGCAAGTGTTTTTTCATTCTATATCACATTCTGATGAAATACCTTGTCTGATTCCCAGGGGTGAGGCTCAGTCTATGCAGTCCACTGGGTTCTCACCACCTGCTGCAGTTGCAAAAATATTACCTGCTTCCTCTGTGTCTCCTCCTATACCCCCCCCCCCCGAGTGTCCACCGGTGCCAGGATCAAGCTGCCGGACGGAGGAGGAGCCTGCAGCTCTGGAAAACCTGGTTCCAGCCCCACAGCCACGGTATGGACAGAGGAGGAGGGCTGTCTGCCATCTGGAGCCTGAGCCAACGATGAAGCGTCCCCGGGTCTTTCCTGAGCAGAGTTCAGTCCCAGCAAGAAGAGGATCTCCTGTCGCCACGCCGGGTGAGCCATCGGTGTGGGTTACATCACCAGAGGGTTCTGAGACTGCCGAGACCATCATGCCTGCTGTTGGGGCCGCCGCAGCAGAGTTCGAGTTGGATTTCCAGGAGGTTGGGCCAGAGACATTGCCATCTGGATTGACAGAGTCCTGGACACAGGTGGAACTTGAGCTCAGGCACGTACTCTCCTTTATTTTCATTGTTTCTGTATTGGAGAGATCTTATCTGGCCCTTAGTGGGGAGAGCCGGGTGCTGCCGTCAGCAGCATCTGAGCTCGCCTCGCCGGGTTCCACTGCCACCGGTGACCCTGACCCTGTTTCTGTTCCTCTTGTATTAAAATCTTCTCTCAGGGTCACTCAGGATCTGCCAGCTTCACCAGAGGTCTCCGTGGGTTCCAGTCCATCGCCTGAGGCCTTCGTGTTTCAAGCTCCTCCGGCCAAGGTCGTTGTGGTGACGCCGTCCCAGCCCGGGATCTCCAGGGGTGGAGTGCTTCCTCATTCTGGGTCTCCGTGGGTGCTGCACCCCAGCCTGAATCCCATGTGGGTGTGGCGCTTCAGTGGGTGCCCGCTGTGGGTGCTGCGCTTCAGCCCAGGAGCCATTGTTGGGGCAGCTGTGCTTCAGCCCAGGGCCACCGAGGGTGCAGCTGTGCCTCAGTCTGGGGCCACCAAGGGTACTGCAATGCCTCAGTCTGGGGCCACCGAGGGTGCAGCAACGCCTCAGTCCGGGGCCACCGAGGATGCAACTACGCCTCAGTCTGGGGTTACCGAGGGTGCAGCTTCGCCTCAGTCTGGGGCCACCGAGGGTGCAACTGCGCCTCAGTCCAGGGCCACCAATGGTGCAGCTACGCCTCAGTCCGGGGCCATTGAGGGTGCTGTTCTTATGCCCAAGGCTGCTGTGAGTCCTCGGTTCACATCAGATGTCCATCGTTTTGGGGTCTATGGTGGATACTGGTCTCTGTTGCCACCTCCAGGTGGAGGTGGGTGGTGCTCCGTGACCCGCTGGCCGAGGGACGCGGGGAGACCACCCAAGCCTTCTGGATTGCTGGGGTGGTTCTGGGACTCTGGTAGACCACCCAATGGATTCTTTCTATCTGGGTTACTGAGGTGGTTTTGGGATTCTGGTAGGCCACCCGATGGACCCTTACTATCTGGTTGGGGTCTCTGGAGACCTGGTAGGCCTCCTGACCTTTTCCTCTTGTTGGTCAGGTGGAGCCAGGACTTTGGAAGGCCACCTGAACTGTCTCTTTGTTTATTATGTATGATCTAGTTTTCCTAGTATTCTGTTAGTGTGTGGTTTATGTGTTTTTTCAGGTTGTTTTTGTTTTTGTGGCTTTCCCTCCGGGCCTGGATCCCCCCACTGTGGTTTTTGCAATTATTTTTGATTGGGGGGGGGGGGGGTCCTTCCTTCCTTTTGATGTTACTGCAGGATGTCTGGGTACCACCACTTTAGGGAGGGGCACTGTCATGATGCCGAGTGTGGTTCTGTACTGTGCTCAGATCATTTGATTATTATCCTTTTCCTGTTTATGTATTTAGTCTTAATTGTCACCAATTAAGACTTAATTGTCACGTTTCGTTACCTTGTATTCATACATGTGTAATGACAATAAAGTTGAATCTCATCTCATCTCATCTCATTATTGTTTGTGCTTTTAGTTTGACAGTGCCGGGACAGGACCTCCGGCTGTCAAGTCTGCTCTTGGTCTGTCACAGTTGTTTGTGTTTAGATGATTGCTTTCTCTCCACACCTGTTGGTCTTTGAGTTTCTGTGTGACTATTTAAGTTTGCTGGTGAGGTTTATTCCTCGCTGCGACCTCGCCTTGCTCAGACTGGAGTTCCCAACCCTGATTCCAGCCCTTCTTCTGTTTTGGACTTTATCCTCTCTTGTTATTTGTAAATAACTTTTCATCGTTTTACAGTATTTGTATTTTCCTGTTATCATCCCTCGTGGTCTCGTTGATAGTCTTTTTGTAATCTGCCCCTCGTGACAAGTGTTTGTCTTTATTTTTCATTAAATAACCAAACTCACTGCAGGCAATTGGTGCCTTATTTCTGCCCCTAAAGGGCATTTATAACAGGCTGGATAAGGAGGAGTGTTGGGCGACTGAACTGTTACAGAACATTGTATTGGACATTCAACTAACCCACACTCCTGAGGAGGAGCTGCAAGTTTGGGACAGTGTGGCACAGGTGATTGAGGGGTTGCCCAGCCTGTGGAGTGTCCCCGAACTAACAGACCTCCTCACCTCTGTTCATCATGTCCTACACTGTCTCCATGGGCTGGGGAGAGCCCCTCCACCGCCTGAACCTGTGCCACAGAGGAAACGCTCCCGGGGACGGAAGCCCCAAGCTCGGGACCACTACCCAGCAGCGATCCAGCCTCCGTCCATCGAGCAGAGTCCCGCAGCTGGCTGCTTTGGGTACTCAGCCTTCTTGCCTCCAGGCGTGGAGGAACTGGAGGAGCACCAACAGGTGGTTGCAGCAGAGCTGGAGCTTTTCATGGACTACAAGCCTTGGCTCCTCCCCAAGTTGCTGACGCAACTGGAGAGAGCACCACCAACCCAAACAGAGCCTGAGCTGATGGCAGAGCACACCCTGACTCCAGTGCTCCGCCCACCGCATCAGACGACCTTTGCAGCTCCTGGAAAGATGTCGTCCGGCTCAACAGCAGCCATCACCAAGCCCCAGGAGATGAGGCAAGTGTCTTTTCATTTTTTAACTCCCTATGATGAAATGCCTTGCCTTATTCCTGGTGGGGAAACTCAGCCGCAAAAGCTTGGCTTGGCTGAGCTTTCACCATTAGCTGCTGTAACTCTCTCCTCTCCTGTTTCTCCTGCTCCTCCTCCGATATCCCCTGAGGGTCTGCCGGTCCTGGGAGGGAGCCGGTGTGTGGTGGAGAAGCCTGCAGCATTGGAGAATCCAGCCCCAGCCCTGCAGGCAGAGATCTGGACCACTGCCGTGGAGTTGTCAAGAGTCCAGGATGGTGGTGGAGCTCAAGCTCAGGCAAGGTTCTTTGTTTAGCTTAGAGAAATTTTGCCTGGCTCCTGGCCGGGGGAACCAGGTGCTTCCATCAGCCGCACTTGAGCTTCCCCCGCGGGGCTCCACTGCTGCCGGTGAATCTGAACTGGTGTTTGTCTGTGCTTCCTCTAACTCTTCTCCCAAGGTCTCCTGAGCTCCTGCCTTCCTGCCAGAGGCCACCGTGGGTGCGATGCCTCCGTCCGAGGCCATCGTGGGTGCGACGCCTCCGTCCGAGGCCACCGTGGGTGCGACGCCTCCGTCCGAGGCCACCGTGGGTGCGACGCCTCCATCTGAGGCCACCGTGGGTGCGACGCCTCCGTCTGAGGCCACCGTGGATGCTGCGACACCTCCATCCAAGGCCACCATGGATGCTGCTACTCCCCAGCCTGGGGCCTCTGCGGGTGCTGCCATGCCCCAGCCTGGGGCTTCCACGGGTGCTGTGTCCCAGTCTGGGGCCGCTATGGGCCCTCTTCCCTCGCCCTCGCCTGGCGCCCCACTGGTCAATTGCCTCCTGGGCCTGGTGCTCTCACGGGTTAGCCTGTCCGCTGTTGGTGGTAAGCCCCAGCCCGGGGCCACTGTGGGTGCTACGCCCCAGCCTGGGCCCGCCAAGGGTGCTATGCCCCAGCCTGAGGCCGCTGTGGGTGCTACGTCCCAGCCCGGGGCCACCGTGGGTGCCACGCTCCAGTCCGGGGTTGCCATGGGTGCTACACCCCAGCCCAAGGCTGCCGTGGGTGCTGTGCTCCAGGCCGGGGCTACTGTGGGTTCTACGCCCCAGTCCGGGGCTGCTACGGGATCTATGCCCTAGTCCAGGGCCACCGCGGGTGCTGTATCCCAGCCTGGGGCCACTGTGGGTGCCACCCCTTCATCCGAGGTTGTGGTGGACCCCCTCTCCTTGTCGAAGGTCCCCGCTAAACTGCCCCTGCCCCCACCTGATTCTCCTGCTGGCCAACCACCATCATCTCTGGGCACTACCGTTGTCCAGCAGTCATGGGTGGAGCTAACATGCTGCCTCCGGGTGGACGAGGGGGGACATTGGGCCCGGTGGCATGGTGGCCCAGGAACTCGGGAGGACCGCCAGACGGACTTTGCCATGGGGTTGTGTGGCTTATGGACTCAGGGAGGCCACCCAACGGGCTGTACCGTCTGTGCAGCGGACTTTGGGACTCCGGGAGACCACTGGACAAGCTGCGTCATGGGGCTGCCCGGGCTGCTGCGGCGGTCAGCCGGGGGTCCTTGGGTTCTGGGCCACCACATTGGCCCAGGTGGTGGATCATGAGTGTTTTGTGTTGTTGTTGTTTTTCTTTTGTTTTTTTGTGGTGTCTCGGTCCCTCTGTGCCTGGGTTCCCCTCCTCCTCCCCGGGGTGGGTTGTTTTTCTTGTTGGGGGGGGTCTGTTTGGTGTGGGGGGTTCTTTTTCTTTTTGTTGTTGCCCTGGGGTGTCTGGAATCCACCCTTTGAGTGGGGGGCTCTGTCACAATCTGGGGCATGGGTGGGGGGGGGGGGCGCCGTGCACAGTCTTTAGTTTTAGTTACTCTTTTTCTGTCTATTTGTTTCATTATTTTTCCCTGTTTGCTTTACTTGGTTCCTGTTTTGTTTTTGACAGCGCTGCACAGCTCCCAGCTGTCAGATTGGCCTGCGAGCTGCGCAGCTGTCATTAATTGTAATTCTTTTGCCACTCATGTTCCACACCTGCGGCCAGTTTAGAAACGGTATTTAAGGCCATGACAAACCGTGCTGGTTGTTGTGTCCTTCCATACCTTGGGATGTCCTCAGGGAAAGCAAACTCTGAGTGGTCTGGGCTGCTGTGGAGGAGAACGGGTGCGCTCCATCCAGGTCAGTGTTTATCTCTGTTTTTGTCCAGTGTTCCCAGGCTTCTGCCTACCTGTGATGTCAAGCCCCTGCTCTCCTCCAGTGCCCTTATCAGACGTGCTGCTGGGGGGGGGGGGGGCTGAGGGGGGCTGCAGCCCCCCTAAGAAAAAGGGAGAAAAAGAAAAGAAAAATGTAAATAAAGAGCAGGTTTTCAGTAGTTTGCATTGAAAATGTTAAGAAATCTGTAGTTGACAGGGGGCTGTAGTTGACAGGGGGCTTAAACCAAAGCTGCACCCTGGGCATTCAGAATGGTGGGGGTGGTTGGGGTTCAGCCCCCCCACACACACACACACAAATTCCTGGCTACGCCATTGCTTTCTATCCGTCATTTGTATGTGTTGTTTAGTTACTTGTTTGTCTTTATATTAATAAATTTGCAAAACACACAGTGAGCTTTTGGTGTCCTACTTTCACCCGTGAAATGGGCGCTTCATGACACAGTCAAGTCAACTGGATTCAAGTATTTTTTACTTCTGAAATGTTTCACCATTCATCCAGATTCTATGGTAATACCAAGCAGCATACAGTATATGTCATGATTTAATAAGCTGACAGCTCACATGCAAGATACAACAGTACAGGAGAACAACCACACGAGGAGGCATGTTTGAGAGTTTATTGAATTTCAAAATAAACACACAGCTATGGAAACAGTCACTCGCCAGAGGAATCAACCTGCGGAGAGAAGGCGAGAGCTGTTAGAGGAGGAACGGAGTAAGGGGAAATGGGCGAGCCAAATTGCCACTTACTTGGGTTCCAAGGGAGAACTGGCAGGGCCCCAGCGGGAAATAGATGAACCAGTAGGGTGAGGGGGACGAGCTGGTGGTGCCTGACCGGGTGGAGGTTGGAAGCTGAGGAATGGTGGAGATGTGGCAGGAGAGCGCGCGCAGTCCTGGAGACACACCTGCACGGTGGCAGCAACCTGAGGAGGAAAGAGAAAAAACGTTAGACGACGTGTCTAAGATTGTCAACTATACATGCTTGTCCTTGATGGGTCAGTATACCCAGACGAGCCAGCATTGAATGCGCGGGGAGAGCCTCCTTAAGTACGCTGGTTGATGAGCGGGAGCAGGTGCGTCTTCTGCCTTAGGTGCAGTGATGAATTAATGAAGGTGGGACGGGAGGGGCGTGGTCTTGCTGCTCATGACAGTATATGTGTAACTTTTTTCACAATGCAGTGTCTTTTTTATTTTATTATTTATTTATTTTATTATTACACTATTATTTTTACAAACTTCAATAGTGCTTATTTTGTTTATTTTTCAAAATTATGCTGCTTGGTATCACCATAGAATTTGGATGAATGGTACAACATTTCAGAAGTAATACTTCTACCGCCACCCGCAACGCTACTGAGCTCACTCTGCTCTGCACTGGACTGCTTGACTGAGGCTGTGCAGTGCGCAGTGAGTCTTTGGCTCTGACATCTGATAGGCTGCCATAATCATGTGACAGAGCAGACCATCTCTAAAACATGCCTGGGCTGGTTTTTCACATATAAGTTTAATGCCTAAAACTCTCAGAAGTGAAAACAAATTGCACATTTTGTGGTATTGCAATATTTAAAAAAGTATTGACCAGCTGGTATTGAAGTCCCTAATTAAAAACAGGTGCTTGTCATTAGCATCATGTGTGTTCGTACAAGCAGTGTTGCTCTCTAACTGCTCCACGTGAGGGTAAGTCTCCTCACTGGTTGAAGTGAAAAAGGTTGTTTTGATAAAAATTTTCTGTGCCCTTCCCTTTTTCTCCATTTCTCTGCCCCGCTCGGATAACGTCGTTTCATTTTGCCGCTATTCTACACACTGTATGGTTTGTTTACAATGTAACCAATGATAAGCGCATGTGCATGTCTAAGAGACAACATGGAAGAGTCCAACAGTCTGAGGAGAAGGGGGAGGACGTTGCGTTTGTAATTTGATTTGCTGTTTATGTAAATACTGGTGTTTCTTTATTTTGTCAGACATCATGTTAAATATGCTAAACATTAAAAAAAATATATGGTGCTCCTAGTACACGCGCGGACAAAATTGTTGGTACCCCTCTGTTAATGAAAGAAAAACCACAATGGTCACAGAAATAACTTGAATCTGACAAAAGTGGTAATAAATAAAAATTCTATGAATATTAACCAATGAAAATCAGACAATGCTTTTGAATTGTGGTTCAACAGAATTATTTTAAAAAACAAACTCATGAAACAGGCCTGGACAAAAATGATGGTACCCTTAACTTAATATTTTGTTGCACAGCCTTTTGAGGCAATCACTGCAATCAAACGATTTCTGTAACTGTCAATGAGACTTCTGCACCTCTCAGCAGGTATTTTGGCCCACTCCTCATGAGCAAACTGCTCCAGTTGTCTCAGGTTTGAACGATGCCTTCTTCAGATGGCATGTTTCAGCTCTTTCCACAGATTTTCAATAGGATTTAAATCAGGGCTCATAGAAGGCCATTTTAGAATAGTCCAATGTTTGGCTCTTAGCCATTCTTGGGTGTTTTTAGCTGTGTGTTTTGGGTCATTATCGTGTTGCAAGACCCATGACCTGCGACTGAGACCAAGCTGTCTGACACTGGGCAGCACATTTCTCTCTAGAATACCTTGATAGTCTTGACATTTCATTGTACCCTGCACAGATTCAAGACACCCTGTGCCAGATGCAGCAAAGCAGCCCCAGAACATAACAGAACCTCCTCCATCTTTCACAGTAGGGACAGTGTTCTTTTCTTGATATGCTTCATTTTTGAGTCTGTGACCACAGAGCTGATGTGCCTTGCCAAAAAGTTCCAGTTTTGTCTCGTCTGTCCATAGGACATTCTCCCAGAAGCTTTGTGGCTTGTCAACATGCTGTTTGGCAAATTTCAGTCTGGCTTTTTTATGATTTGTTTTCAACAGTGGTGTCCTCCTTGGTCGTCTCCCATGAAGTCCACTTTGGCTCAAACAACAACTGATGGTGAGATCTGACACTGATGTACCTTTACCTTGGAGTTCACCATGAATGTGTTTAGAGGTTGTTCTGGGCTCTTTTGTTACCATTCGTATTATCCGTCTCCTCCTGCGGCCACATCCAGGGAGGTTGGCTACAGTCCCGTGGATCTTAAATTTCTGAATAATATGTGCAACTGTAGTCACAGGAACATCAAGCTGCTTGGAGATGGTCTTATAGCCTTTACCTTTAACATGCTTGTCTATAATTTTCTTTCTAATCTCCTGAGACAACTCTCTCCTTTGCTTCCTCTGGTCCATGTTTAGTGTGGTAAACACCATGTCACCAAACAGCACAGTGACTACTTGTCACCCTTTAAATAGGCCGACTGATTGATTACAAGTTTGTAGACACCTGTGATGTTAATTAGAGGACACATCTTGGTTGAACATGTCCCTATGGTCACATTATTTTCAATCTTTTCTAGGGGTACCATCATTTTTGTCCAGGCCTGTTTCATGAGTTTGTTTTTTTAAAGTAATTGTCTTGAACCACAATTCAAAAGAACTGTCTGATTTTCATTGGTTAATTTTCATAGAATTTTTATTTATTACCACTTTTGTCAGATTCAAGTTATTTCTATGACCATTGTGGGTTTTTCTTCATTAACAGAGGGGTACCAACAATTTTGTCCACAGCTGTAGATCGGGGCCCTTAGCAGATGGGGGCCTAAGGCAGTCGCCTACCTTTGCCTAATGGTAAGTCTGCTTCTGTGTCACAGTAACCTCCTTAGAAGAGATAGAATTTCAAAATCTGGCCCTCCCTTTTCACCAGCTGTGTGCAATAGCCAGCAGCTGACATGTAAAGCTCCAACCTGTCAACCTGAGCTGACCTCTGATTAGCTAAGGTCTTCAACCAAATGTTGCATTTTAATATGTAAAAACTGAGTAAAGAGGAGTTACAAAAGTCAGATTTTATTTTCCAGATCAGTTGAATACCTAAGAAATTTGGTCATCAGTTTGATGATACAAAATGTGTAGGGCTACGTATTGTAACACATCACCTTTATTCAGTTCTGTCTGAGGTTAATCATCAGGGGGGGTTTTTTGTCCATAAAGTTGGAATTAATGTAACTTTTACATCCAGAATTGCTTTTGGAAATACTCAAAAATAATTAGTAACATTTGCAGTTTGGGGTTTATTTCATTGGAGCAACATGATGGCTAGTTTGAACCTCCACAGAAGTTGTGCAAATGTTGGCTGCTAGAACCGGATAGATGAATGACACAATGAATTATGAGTTCCTGAAGCCCCAAGCTACTTTTAGGCACAAGAACTCACATTCACTGAAGTTAATAGTCTGTGAGAGATAATCAAGAACTGAAGGAGAATTTCAGCAGAAGTCTGCAGCTGCCAGTGCGTTTGTGTCTGCGTTCCAGTTGAAGTGTGGGTGTATACGTGCAGCTTCCTACAGTGTTCCTGAGAGTGGCTGACTGACCTCTTACTTCCTGACCCTGTAGAAGCATGTAACTTGTGTGAGGGGAGGAGCACTAGAAGAATGTCTCATTTAGAAACTGATCTGTCCATGGTTTCATTTTAATGTGCTTTGCCGTTGAAAACTGGAGCACTGAATGACGGCAGCCCAGTCATAAAGATTGGCACGCCAAAGACGGTTCAGCTTGTAGAAGGAGTGTTCAAAAGCAATCTAATCCAGTTTCTTCTGAGGTTAGTTTACATAGTTGTGCCTGTCTGTTGCAGAGCATTGCATTAGATTGCTGGGATTTTTTTCTCCTCAATGTGCCCCTATTGGGCCATTTCCACCAGTATCACCTTGGCTTTACTTTTTTCTACTTGGTTCTCTTTCTCGCCATTTCCACCTAAGTCCTCATGGTTTAACCGACACTATTTTCGTGCCTGTTAAGAGGCAGGGTACAACTGAGCGAAAAGCGAGGTGTGATTTGACGTCAATCGACTGCTAACCCTCTGATGGTCAGGCGTAACATCACAAAAGCGTCCGTTTTCTGTTTTCTGTTGAAGCTACACGACCGCCATTTGTAATTTCAGCGAGTAACCGCAGTGACCGGCTTCACAATTGTGTTCTAACGATGGCCACGCGCAAGTTTATTCCATGGACAAACGAGGAGGTGCGGGTGGTGCGAGTAGGAAGGAGTGGTAATGGGACGAGCAGATGGACGCCATATACGGACATCGGCCTGCTAGCAATGGCAGAGAATTTGGGCTCGACACGGCCACGCAATTGGAAAACGGTGACGGTGAGTGTTGTTTTGTTATTGTCCGTCTTCTCGCCTTTCGGTCAAAAGCGCACTTTATTTAAGCAATAAAGAAAGCTGTTTGACTGTGGGAAATTGTGGTGATGGCTAGCCCGCTAACAGCTAGCTACCTACGTACCTTGCTGCTACCTCGCATCAAGCTGCAGAATCACGCTTTTATTTCAGTATTCACGTGAACAAAACGCTGAAGTAAGCTTATTGTATTCTGGTTAAAAAGTTTTGCGTTTGCGGTACATGTTGCACTTTGTTTGTGAGCTTTATTGTGTGTTTTTTCCTTCTAGACTCAGTTTTCACATCCCAGTGGTCCGCCTCAATGGACCGGCCGGAGATTCCGGCGTCTCTCGGGGGGGGGGGGGGGGGGGGGAATCGGAGCCGATACCATTGTCTGCCACATCGCCAGGTCCATCACCATCCGGCATGTCCCGGTCAAGTGCTGGTAAGGCACAACAAACTGAAAATTACCACCCGGTTGTTTTTATATTTGTGTGGAGGCCATAGTTGTAACCTATGTGACTCACATGTGGCTGGCTGAATTCAGCAAGAGAGACTTTGAGCTAGCATGTGTATTGACTTCACACCTCAAGAGGAAGACGTGTCTGCACCCCTGGGGACTCAGGAGAGAGGAGAAGATTACCCGGCCTGACCTTTGGGGGTTAGAGAGGAGAACAGAAGGACTCTGGGTGTTCCATTACAGATGAAAGGATGTAGCTGAGTATTGAGACTTTTGGTGATGTATTGCGAGAGATGAGTGTATAAATGTATGTGTGTGACTGCGTCCTGTCTCTTTTCACTCCGATCGAGAGAGGACGTAGGATGAATGAGAATTAAAGCAGATACTGGAAAAATCATCCAGTCTCCTCAATTCTTGACTCCTACATTTGATTGTTATTTTCTATAGACGCATAATAAGGAATTTAAAATGTCTTTGTACGTTTATAAAAATACTAGATTCAGGGGTGTTCATAGCCACCCTGGCCCAGTTTTATAGGTGTGTTGGTGGTGGAAATACTGTAGTATTTTCACAAAAAAAAAAAAAAGGAGCACATGTACCGACTTCAAATCAACATGCTTGAATGAAATTCTTCACGTCAGCTAACACTATTAACCCATTCTGATTTATGAGACCACAGTACTCTACTGAGGGGCAGCAGCATGACAGTTGGGCTTAAATACAGCAACGAAGCATCCCACCACAGGCTTTCAACAGTTTTATTCCATAATATTTTTTCTGACATGTTTTGATCCAGTGTTATTTAAAAGGAACTCTGATTATATTGGCATGTTAGCTCTATATGCTTTATTTTTATGTTACTAACATAACTATAATATAATTTTTTTGAAAATAATTCCCAGTTTTATATATTTCTAAAAAACTTTATTACGATTTTTGTTTACGTCGCAATGCATTCTGGGTAGTGACGTAGAATGGTTGCAGCCGTTTTTTCTGTCTTATACAAGCCAAGAAGTGAAGCTCCTAACCTACTGCCATTTGTCAGTGAAAATGCCACATTGCGGATGTTGGGATGTAATTTGTTGGAAGTAATTTCAAATCAAGGGAAATAAGAGAGCGGGGGTGAGCCTCCATAGCTTTCCTAAAGAGGGAAAGTGGAGGAAAAAGTGGGGTGGCAGCTGCTCAGCAGGTAGTCTAATAACCCGATGGTTGGCACACACACCGTCACACACCGTCACACACCGTCGCCACACACACCGGGGAGCGCCTCTGCTGTGCAAACGCCATCACTCACTCACGTCCACGCACCGAGCTGCCCATCCAAACACACGCACCAGACATCCCACAACACTAGATAGAGCTGACATATGTATTAATCACGCTATGATAAAGTACAATATCGCTTTGCGCACCAGTGTTGCGGATGAAATAAGGGAACCCAGTGTTGAGGCACGGAATAAGTGCAGGCAGGACACGCGGACTGAAGTTTAAAAGAGTGTTTATTTCATCCTCCAGCACGAAGCTCACTCCAGCGCTGTGGAGCGAGCCCTTTTTTTTTATTACTTATTTTGTACCCATAGGTAGATTTGTTTTGCAGTCTGGTGACAAGCCACCAGCTGCCAGTCGCTGCGTGCGCAAGCGCCCCTTAACTCCCTAACCTGCATGTTTTTGACATGTGGGAGGAAACTGGAGAAATCCCGGAGTAAACCCACGCAAACACGGGGAGAACATGCAAACTCCACACAGATCACTGTTGGCCGGGGGCAGGGATCGAACCCACGATCTCCGCGATCCCCCGGCCAAGGGTAAACTGTGCTGCCCACTGCGCTTAGTACAAAATAAGTAATTTAAAAAAAAGGGCTCGCTCCACAGCGCTGAAGTATGAAATAAACAACCTTTTAAACTTCAGTTCGCGTGTGCTGCCTGCAATTATTCCGTGCCTCCACACTGGGTTCCCTTATTTCATCCACCACACAGGTGCGCAAAGTGCACGCTCATGCGCTTTGAGCGATATTGTGCTATTATCACAGCGTACAGCGTGTGATCACAGACTCAGAGTGAGGGAAATGTGGCTGCCAATCCGTGCCAACAGCCTCTCCGGCCACCACCGAGCATTTAAACATTTTTACACATTCATACCCAGTGTTATGGGCACTGGAGGCAATGCGGGTGAAGTGTCTTGCCCAGGGACACAACGGCAGGATATCTGGGGAGAGCGTGATGCGAACCGCCAACCATGGGGTTATTAGACGACCTGCTCTACCTGCTGAGCCACTGCTGCCCCACTTTTTCCTCCACTTTCCCTCTTCAGGAAAGCTATGGAGGCTTACCCCGCTCTCTTTATTTCCCTTTGATTGGAAATTACATCCAAAAGCCGCGCAATGTGGCATTTTCACTGACAAATGGCAGTAGTTAGGAGCTTCGCTTCTTGGCTTGTATAAGACAGAAAAAACGGCTGCAACCATTCTACGTCACTACCCAGAATGCATTGCGACGTAAACAAAAATGGCGATTTACATCGTAATAAAGTTTTTTAGAAATATATAAAACTGGGAATTATTTTCAAAAAAATTATATTATAGTTATGTTAGTAACATAAAAATAAAGCATATAGAGCTAACATGCCAATGTAATCGGAGTTCCTTTTAAATACAATGACTTCTGTCTTTCATATAGGCAAGAGGAAAAGGTTGCAACAAAATCGCAGACCTTGCATCAGTGATGGCCACAGAATCATGCTGAGGAGATGCGGATCCATGAAAGGATGCTCGAACAGCGTGAAAGGATGCTCGAACAAGCATCAACAGCAGCATCAACAGCGCGAAAGACACCTGCAGTTAGCCCAGGAGCAGGAAGCCGCATTAAGAAGGGATGAGCTGACAGAGTCGGCTTTCCTTTCCACGGAGCCTTCCTAAACCATTTTTGCAGTCCTGGTCGAAGTACTGAAAGCTCCCCATTGTAAACATGCTTTTGGGAATATTTGTAATGTAATAAAATGTTAGTCTTTTGGATAAAAGTGTGGTTTGTATATTATAACACTGGATGATAAAGGTGAATAATTACATACACATTCCATTGCCTCATATGACCCTAATGCCACTGTTCAGGCATAAAGGTGTCAAGATTTTTAATGGTAATGTAATTGTTATTGTTAAATTTAATAAATATTACCACTGCTGTATCCATTGCTCTACATTGGGTACAGTTTTTAAGTAAATTGTAATCAGTTGCACAGGTGTCATTTACATTCAGCAGTAGACACTGATAAAGGTAAAAGTCAAAGTAGGTAAAAGGTAAGTACATGTGAATTGAATGTTCTATCGGCATTCCAAATTCTGAGAATTCCAATACATTATAAGCAGTCTAGTATAATATAAAGCGAAAATACCCATACATGTAAACCCAAACATAACATTTCAATGTTGTAAACGTTGACATGAATATGATAAACCTATGCTATTGTGATTCAATAGATCCATAGTGATCTTCGGTTTGAAAAGGAAAATTATAATTTGGTGTTGGGCAGTGTGACAATGTCACAGTATTTAATAGGATTAAAAAAAGTTACATCATAAAATTTCTAGGTTCATTGGCAATTCCATCAAACCAAAAGTGAGTTGTCTAGCTGCAGCATTTTCTTTGCAGTCATTTTCTACATTGTTTTAGCGTGTAATTAGCCACCACTGAACAGATAACCCTTATAAATACCAGTAGATGGGAAAAATGATACTCAAATGATACACAATACACAAAATGGGCCTAGATTGGGATTGGCTTTTTTATAATATTTTTAATTATTTTGTAAGTTAAAGTTAACTGGAAGTATAACAAGTTTCCACATATAATTCCAAGGTCAATTGGCAATTCCATCAAACCAAAAGTGCGTTGTCTAGCTGCTGCTTTTTTTGGAAGTCAGTTTTTACGGTGTTTCAGTGTGTAATTACCCACCACTGAAGAGATATCCATTAAAAATAACAATAGATTGGAAAATGATACTCAAATGATACACAATACACAAAATAGGCCTAAATTTGGATTGGCTTTTTTATAATATTATAAATTATTTGAGAAGTTAAAGGGGTTTAGGATTAAGCTTCTGCATTATTTTAAATTACTCCGGTGTTTGAGCATTTAATTACCCGTCCCTTAACAGTTAACCGTTTTGAACAACAGAGGCGATGTAGATGAAAAGTGCACAACATTTTATTTAAAAAACACATCTTTGACATATGTATGCACATGAAGAAGAGAAGAATAGTGACCACCGTGGAAATCGTCCACTCGTAATCCGCCATTTTTTTATTTGTTGTGGAGGGTTCGGTCGCGTCCTTTACACGTCCTTTACGTCAGCAGAGTGTGGCGCCGCCTCAATCCCGCCCACCCCCAGCAATACTCGGCTTTATACGGTTGTGATGGAGGCACAACCACGGGAGAAACGAGTAGTAAAGAAAAGAAAAGAGTCGAGCAGAACTATGTAATGGAAATGTGGCATATTATGCTTCCTGGGGTTTCCCTGTTATCCTAGCACAGGGGTCGGCAACCTGTACCACACAAAGAGCCACTTTTAGTGATTTTTGTCTTAAAAAAATCTTCATGGAGCCACAAAAACATGAGTCTGCATGCACATTTTTTGCAAGCCAGCAAAATCCCAATGCCATGCTTGGATCTCTTTGGAGAAAATAATAAATCTGATGGTAATTTATGATGTTCTCATAGAACAGCAGGTGCAGAACAGGAAGTGTGGATGCACTGAAATAAAAATCAGAATTGAGCAAACTGAATCTGACTTGGACATGAGGCAGAGGCTCGGATGTTTTACCAAACTGATTTGGTCATAATTTACATTACTGGAAAGTTTGATATCTCTGGCGATTGCAAGTGCTTAAGATAAGATAAGATAAGATAAGCCTTTATTAGTCCCACAACGGGGAAATTCCAGGATTGCAACAGCACAGGGATAGCAACACTCAGAGCAACAATCAGAAGGCAAGAAAAAAAACAAGCAAGCAAGAGCAGCTAATAAACATATGTACGTATTACTATAAAATATATATATATACACACACACACAGACACACAGTGCAGAGCATTGTAGCTGGATGGAATAAATATATGAATATATGAACACACAGTGCAGAGCATTGTAGCTAGATGGAATAAATATGTAAATATATAAACACCCACAGTACGGAGCATTGCAGCTAGGTGGAATAAATATGCAAGTATATAAACACACACAGTGCGGAGCAATGTAGCTAGATGGAATAATATGTAGATATATAAATATATAAAACACACCCAGTGCTGAGCATTGTAGCTAGATGGAATAAATATGCAAATATATAAACACACACAGTGCAGAGCATTGTTGCTAGATGGAATGAAACAGCATAACCGTCTACTTAGTTATCCTACATGGTATGATTATGTGCCCATACATATTCTCACCCTCCATAGCGACCGGTATGTTCCCAGTTGTATGCCGGAGGGGACCATTGTGTAAGTCTATTGCATCTTTTGCATTCAAAAAACTATTAGTTTGTTACGTCTTTTTGCTATCTCTGCGAGCAGCCCTGCTTAGGTTGTACAGTCTGACAGCCGTTGGTAGGAAGGACCTACGAAACCTCTCGGTTGTGCACCTGGGATGATGTAGTCTGCTGCTAAATGAGCTCCTCAGTGCATTCAGTATGTCCTGCATAGGGTGAACTCGGACTCCAGCAGAGATGACAGTTTAGCCACCGTCCTTCTCTCTCCTATCTCCTCCATCGGATCAAGGCGCTGCCCAGGACAGAGCTAGCTTTCTTAATCAGTTTGTTCAGTCTCTTCCTATCGGCTGCAGTAATGCCACTGCCCCAGCAGACCACTCCAAAAGTGATGGCTGATGCCACCACCGTGTCATAGAATGACTTCAGCAGCGCCCCTTGTACACCAAAAGACCTGAGTCTCCTCAGCAGGAACAGCCTGCGCTGTCCCTTCTTGTAGAGTGCATCAGTATTATGTGACCAGTCTAGTTTATTGTTCAGATGAATACCCAGGTACTTATAGGATGTCACCATCTCGATGTCTGTTCCCTGTATATTTACTGGTACTGTGAGGGGCTGCCCATGCCTGCGGCAGTCCACCACCAGCTCCTTAGTTTTCCTCGCGTTGATCTGGAGGCAGTTCCGATGGCACCAGTCCACGAAGTCCTGGATAAGCCCTCTGTACTCAGCTTCATCTCCATTGGAGATGAGGCCAACGATCGCAAGAGTCATCAGAGAACTTCTGTAGATGGCAGTGTGTTGTGTTGTGTGAGAAGTCCGCAGTATAAAGAGTGAACAGGAAGGGAGCCAGCACCGTTCCCTGGGGGGCCCCCGTGCTACTGATGATCGTGTCGGACACCACAGTCCCGGGTTCTCACAAACTGAGGCCGGTTCGTGAGGTAGTCCAGGATCCATGATGACAGGTGCTGGTCCACCCCTGCGCGCAGCAGCTTGTCCTTCAGGATCATCGGTTGGATGGTGTTGAAAGCACTGGAGAAGTCAAAGAACATGATCCTCACCATATTCCGGGCTTCTCCAGGTGGGACAGAGAACGGTGAAGGAGGGAAGATCACCGCATCCTCCACCCCAATGCCATGCTGGTAGGCGAACTGGAGTGGATCCATCGCTGGTTCCACCAGGGGGCGGAGGTGAGCAAGGAGCAGTCTCTCCAGGGTCTTCATCAAGTGGGACGTCAAGGCCACCGGTCTGTAGCTGTTCAGGTCTTTGGGGTGGGAAGTTTTTGGTACAGGTACCACACAAGATGTTTTCCACAGCTGTGGTACCCTCCCCAGTTTTCAGGCTCATGTTGAAGATATACGTCACAATCCCACACAGCTGGTCTGCACAGGACTTGAGGAGCTTTGCGCTGATGCCGTCCGGTCCCGGCGCCTTCCTCGCCTTGATCTTCCTCAGCTCCGTCCTCACCTGGGTCCTGGTCAGGGTCAGGAGGGGGGGGCTGTGTGTTGGGAGTGGGGGGGTGTTGGTGGAGTGGGGAGTGGGCAGCAGGACTTGATTTCTTTAGAGGCAGCAGTGGTTGTTGTGCAGTCAGGGGGGGAGGGCGGTTGGTCAAATCTATTGAAAAACAGATTCAGGTTGTTCGCCCACTCCCTGCCCCCTGTGGCCTGGGGGGAGGTATTCTGGAGCCCCGAGATGGTTTTGAGGTTTCTCCAGACCCCGCTGATGTCGCTCTGTTGCAGCTTGTCCTCCATCTTCTTCCTGAAGCTGTCCTTGCCTTCTCTGATCTTTCTCCTCAGCTCCCTCTGTACGGACTTCAGCATCTCCCTGTTCCCTGACCTGAAGATCCTCTTCTTCTCTCTCAGAAGTGTTTTTATCTCAGGGTTGATCCAGGGTTTGTTGTTTGAGTGACGCCGTATGGTCTTGGTGGGAACGGATTTGTCCACACAGAAGCTGAGGTAGCCCGTGAAGGTGTGAATGAGGCCATCGATGTCCTCACCATGTGGATCGCAGAGCTGCTTCCAGGCGGTGGCTTCAAAACAGCCCTTTAGGGTGTCCATTGTCTCCTCAGACCATAACTCCACAGTGTGCATGGCCGGAGGTTGTCTGTGCACTAGGGGTTTGTACACCGGCCGGAGATGAACCAAGTTGTGATCCGATCTCCCGAGTGGGGGGAGTTGTGATGAGGTGTACGCCTCCTTAGTGTTTGCGTAGAATAAATCCAGTGTTTTATTGTCTCTAGTGTGGCATGTGACATACTGGGTGAACGTGGGTAGAATGGGAGACAGTGAAACATGGTTGAAATCGCCTGAGATGAGGAGAAGAGCATCTGGGTGTTCTGTCTGCAGCCTGCTGGTTACTGAATGGATGACGTCACGTGCTGTCCCAGCGTTCGCCGTCGGATTTGCATAAACAACAATGCAGATCACGTGTGAGTGTTCTCTCGGGAGATATGTAGGCCTCATGCTAACAGCTAGCAACTCAATGTCTTTGCTGCAGTGTCGTTGTTTAACAGTGATATGTCCCGGTCTGCACCAGTTGTTGTTAACATACATTATCACTCCACCGCCCCTAGCCTTGCCACTGTCTGGTGTTCGGTCAGCTCGTATCATGTGAAAACCCTCCAGCTCAATGTTAGCATCTGCTGCTAGTTCAGTTGCTGCTTCCTATGACTTCTGCAAGAACTGAGTCATTTCTGGGAAATAGAGAGACCTGATTGCTGAAAGCTCTGCCTTTCGCTGTACTTTTAGAGATTCTAGGCATTAGAAGTAGTTCTGCATTTTGGGAGTGCAGCACACTGATGGGATAAGATACAAGATCTTTTACAAACACCAATTCCAGTGAAGTTGGGATGTTGCGGTGATGGGCGGTGCAGTGGAGCAGTGGTTAGCACTGCGGCAGCACAGCAACTCACCCTTGGCCTTGGGATCCCTGGTTCGATCCCAACCCCTGACCAACAGTGATCTGTGTGGAGTTTGCATGTTCTGCCCGTAGCTGCGTGGGTTTACTCCGGGATTTCTCCGGTTTCCTCCCACAGGCCAAAAACATGCAGGTTAGGTTAACTGGAGACTCTAAAGTGGCCCTAGGTGTGAATGTGTGTGTGAATGGTTAAGGAATAGCGCTGTACCGTAGCTGGATCCATCCAGGTGGTGGATGCCCTCAATTTCCCCTCTGGTGATCAATAATGTATACAAAATCAAAAAAAAAAATCAAAAACAAAATGTTGTGTAAAACATAAATAAAAATAGAATACAATGATTTGCAAATCCTGTTCAACCTATATTCAACTGAATACACTCAAAGACAAGAAATTTAATTTTCAAACTGATAAACTTTATTGTTTTTTCACAAATATTCACTCATTTTGAATTTGATGCATGCACCACGATCTAAAAAATGCTGAGGCAGGGTCATGTTTACCACTGTGTTACATCACCTTTCCTTTTAACAGCACTCAATAAGTGTTTACGGACACTAATTGTTGAAGCTGTGTAGGTGGAATTCTTTCCCATTCTTGCTTGATGTACGACTTCAGTTGTTCAGCAGTCTGGGGTCTCCGTTGTCATATTTTGCACTTCATAATGCTACACACATTTTCAGTGGGAGATAGGTCTGGACTGCAGGCAGGCCAGTCTAGTACCCCGCACTCTTTTACTATGAAGCTACGCTGTTGCAACATGTGCAGAATGTGGCTTGGCATTGTCTTGCTGAAATAATCAAGGACATCCCTGAAAAAGACATTGCTTGGATGGCAGCATATGTTGCTCCAAAACCTGTACAGTATGTACCGTTCAGCACTAATGGCGCCTTCACAGATGTGCAAGTTACCCATGCCATGGGCACTAACACACCCCCATACCATCACAGATGATGGCTTTTGAACTTTGCACTGATGTGGATGGTCCTTTTCCTCTTTGGCCCGGAGGACACAACGTCCATGATTTCCAAAAACAATTTGAAATGTGGACTCATCAGACCACAGCACACTTTTCCATTTTGCGTCAGTCCATCTCAGATGAGATCAGGCCTAGAGCAACCAGCAGCATTTCTGGGTGTTGTTGATATATGGCTTTGGCTTTGCATGGTAGAGTTTTAACTTGTAGATGTAGTGACAAACTGTGTTAACTGACAATGGTTTTCTGAAGTGTTCCTGATCCCAAGTGCTAATATCCTTTACAGAATGATGCTGGTTTTTAATGCAGTGCCGCCTGAGGAATCAAACATCACGGGCATTCAGTGTTGGTTTTCAGCCTTGCGGCTTATGTGCCGAAATTTTCCTGATTCTCTGAATCTTTTGATAATATTATGGACTGTAGATGATGAAATCACTAAATTCCTTGCAATTGTACACTGAGAAACGTTCTTAAACTGTTAGACCAGAGGTCCCCAACCCCCGGGCCGCGGACCGGTACCGGTCCGTGGGTCATGTGGTACCGGGTGGCACAAAAAGAATAAAAAAACTTACATTACTTCCGTTTTATTTATTGTCTGTCTGAATGTTTTATTTTGAAAAATTACCGGATTTACTTCATTACATCCGTCTATGGCTCACTCTTGACGCACGTCAAGACACTTGTCTCGGTGACGTGATACGTTACCGCTAACATTCAAGGCCGGGAATTAGTGAATCAAAAACCCACGTGCAGGAGTGCCATGACCGGAAGGCTGTCTGGTTTAACTGCTCGGATTAAGCAGGTTGCACCTGAGCGTGAGTCTACGCATTGTGTCATTCACAGGGAAATGCTGGCTACCCAAAAAAACGCCACCGGAACTTAACAGCGTATTGAATGATGTAATTAAAGTTATTAACCACATCAAAGCACACACCCTTAACTTGCGCCTGTTTGAGCAGCTTTGTGAGAAGATGGAGCACAGACACCTTCTCTTATACACAGAAATAAGATGGTTATCCTGAGGGAGCTCGCTGGCCAGAGTGTTTGAATTACGAGAGCCGCTGCAGAGATTTCTCTCAGAAAAAAAGTCACCGCTGGCAGCACATTTTAGTGACGAGGAATGGGTCGCAAAACTCGCTTACTTGTGCGACATATTCAGCCTGCTCAATGAGCTCAATCTGTCACTTCAGTGGAAAATGATAACTGTCTTCAAGTTGGCAGATAAAGTAGCTGCATTTAAAGCCAAATTAGATTTGTGGGGACGGCGCATGAATGGAGGTATATTTGACATGTTTCAAACATTAGCAGGGATTTTGGAAGCGACTGAGCCCGAGCCTTCATTCTCCCATCTGGCGCACGATCACCTGTCTTTGCTTTTAAAAGAGTTCGAGCGTTACTTTCCAACCACAAAAGATCCATGAACTGCCAAAGAATGGATCCCCGACCCATTTCTCAACAAACCACGTGAATCCAACATGTATGTGCAAGAAGAAGATCAACTGCTGGAGAACGCCAATGATGGCGGCCTTAAAAGTATGTTTGAGACAACAGCTCTGCCGGTGTTCTGGATTAAATACCCTGAATACCCTGAGATCGCCACTACAGCACTGAAAACGCTGTTGCCATTTCCGACGTCATATCTGTGTGAAGCGGGGTTTTCTGCAGCGACAGCAACCAAAACAAAATTACGAAGCAGACTGGACATAAGCAACACACTTCGGGTGTCATTGTCTCCCATTACCCCTAGATGGGACTGTCTCGTTGCAGAGAAACAAGCTCAGGGCTCCCACTGATTCAGCGTTGTGGTGACTTGAATTTTTCATGCACTTTATATCTGTGTTTGTGGTTTATCTTATTTTGAAGGCATGTTTAAATGTTACCATAGTGACCAGAGAGTGTTGCGGGCAGAGAGGATGTTACTCATGTTGTTGTTGTCGCGATGTTAAGAGGATGTTCATTCATTCATTCATCTTCTTCCGCTTAATCCTTTTCGGGTCGCGGGGGGGCTGGAGCCTATCCCAGCATCTTTGGGCGAGAGGCAGGGTCAGGGTACACCCTGGACAGATCGCCAGTCCATCGCAGGGCCAACACAGAGAGACAGACAACCATTCACTCTCACAGTCATACCTAAGGACAGTTTAGAATCCCCAGTTGTGATGCCAATTAACCTAACTTGCATGTTTTTTGGCATGTGGGAGGAAACCGGAGAAATCCCGTAGTAAACCCACACAGACACGGGGAGAACATGCAAACTCCACACAGATCACTGTTGGTCAGGGGCTGGGATGGAACCCAGGATCCCCTGGCCATGGGTGAGTTGCTGTGCTGCCGCAGTGCTAACCACTCCCCCACTGTGCCGCCCGTTAAGAGGACGTTCAGGGACCGGCCTTTAAGGTGTGGCGAATAAATACAACAAAAGAGCATGATACGACCGGCATAAAAACTGTGGTATTTTCTAAATCTAATAATAAGCATGAACGTCCTCTTAACGTTCATGTTTATTATTATATTTATTATATTTATATTATATTTATTTATTTATATTATATTTATATTATATTTTATATTATATTATTTATGTATTATTTATTATAATATAATAATAAACATGAACGTTAAGAGGACGTTCATGCTTATTATTAGATTTAGAAAATACCACAGTTTTTATGCCGGTCGTATCATGCTCTTTCGTTGTATTTACCCGCCACACCTTAAAGGCCGGTCCCTGAAAATATTGTCTTGTGGCCGCACATGGCCAAAACATAATGAGCAGCATCTTTGATAAGAACAAAGGGCAGAGTTTCCTTGGAGATAACAGGAAGCTGTGAAATGTGATCTTTTGTATGTCAGAGACGGCTTGGAGGATGCTTTGTGTGCCAGAGTCTGTGAGGGGGATGTTAAAGGATTAAGGAAGTGCATGCAGTGCGATCTTTTATGTGAATGCAATGTGACTTTTTGATATGTAGAAGAACCTGAGTATATAAGTGAAGAGTTCTGTGTGAGATGCCCTTTTTTTCTACTATGCTCATGACAGAGAATGTGTAATAAACTGATTATAATGACTTCAGGGAGGTGTTAAAAATGTCTGTGAGCTGACTCCTGCCTTCACAGACATTTTTAACACCTCCCTGAAGTCATGCCACGTGCCGGCCTGCCTCAAAACCCCTACCATCGTCCCTGTCCCCAAGAAGCCACGGATCACTGGACTTAACGACTACAGACCTGTAGCGCTCACCTCTGTAGTCATGAAGTCCTTTGAGCGCCTGGTCCTGCCCCACCTCAAGACCATCACCTCTCCCCTCCTGGACCCACTGCAGTTTGCCTACAGAGCCAACAGGTCTGTGGACGACGCAGTCAACCTGGCCCTCCACTCCATCCTGCAGCACCTGGACTCCCCGGGAACCTACGTCAGGATCCTGTTTGTGGACTTCAGCTCTGCATTCAATACCATCCGCCCCGCTCTGCTCCAGGACAAGCTGTCCCTGCTCAACGTGCCTGACTCCCTCTGCAGGTGGATCACCGACTTCCTGACGGACCGGAGGCAGCATGTGCGGCTGGGAAAGACTGTCTCGGACTCTGTTAGCATCAGCACCGGATCACCCCAGGGCTGTGTACTTCCCCCCTGCTCTTCTCCCTGTACACCAACTCCTGCACCTCCAGCCACCAGTCTGTCAAGCTGATCAAGTTTGCGGACGACACCACCCTCATTGGGCTCATCTCCAACGGCGACGAGTCCGTCTACAGGAGAGAGGTGGCCCAGCTGGCGTCCTGGTGCAGCCACAACAACCTGCAGCTGAACGCTTTGAAGACAGTGGAGATGATCGTGGACTTCAGAAAAGTCACAGCCCCTCTGCCCCCCCCCTTACCCTCACAGACTCTCCCATCACCACTGCGGATTCCTTCCGCTTCCTGGGCACCACCATCACCCGGGACCTCAAGTGGGAGCCAACCATCAGCTCCCTCATCAAAAAGGCCCAGCAGAGGATGTTCTTCCTGTGGCAGCTGAGGAAGCTCAAGCTACCCACCAAGATGTTGGTGCAGTTCTACACGGCCATCATCGAGTCCATCCTCACCACCTCCATCACCGTGTGGTACGCAGGAGCCACCGCCAGGGACAGACTAAGACTGCAGCGCGTTGTGCGCGCTGCTGAGAAGGTGATCAGCTGCAAGCTCCCATCCCTCCAGGACCTGTACATCTCCAGGACCCGGAGGCGTGCAGGTCGGATCATAGCCGACCCTTCACACCCTGGACACGCACTGTTTGCCCCCCTCCCCTCAGGCAGAAGACTTCGGTCCATTCAGACTAAAACCTCCCGCTACATGAACAGCTTCTTCCCCTCTGCCATCAGACTGCTGAACACTAAGTGACTTATTAGACTCTCGTGCACTACGTACAGCAGCTCAACCGGACTCATGACAATTATCACTGTTTTCTTTTTGCACTACCGACTGCACTATGTGGAACTCCACAATATCTGCTGCTTGTTAATATATTTAAAAATTGCATAGATTAGTATTACTTATTCATATCCTACCTTTTATTGCATGCGTAGTTTTTTATTTTTATCTTTAGTGCTACTTCATGTTTAATGTTGCAGCATTGCACCGAGACAAATTCCTAGTTTGTGTACTACATGAACAATGGCAATAAATCTCATTCTGATTCTGATTCTGATTCTGAGACCAACTTGCCTCATCATTTACACATTCTACACTGGTGACCCAAGACGAAGCATGCAACACGAAGAGAATTCCCCGGAGCCAGCCTCGGTGGGAGCCCCCAGCCAAGCGTATGCCGTTACAGTCCAGCTACCGGACTTTTGGCAGCACAACCCGCGCTCCTGGTTCCACCTGGTTGAGGCACAGTTCGCCCTCCGGGGGATATCGGTAGATGACACGAAATTCTACCATGTGATCGCAAAGCTCGACAACCACACGGCTCAGCATGTGGAGAGCCTTCTGGAGCAGCCACCAGCCAGCGACAAATATGGCGCGTTGAAGGCCGCACTCATCCAGCACTACACACTCTCGGTTGGGGAGAGAGCAGAGAGACTCCTAGTGTGGACCGGGTTGGGAGATTGCATGCCCATTGACCTGATGGAGAGGATGCTGAGGTTGAAAGGCTCGGACGACCACCACTTCATCTTTACCTTCCGTCAGCGACGAGAGCGGCCCTGGCCAGTTCGCCGTTGTTGGCCAAGCGGGACTACCGTGCACTGGCCCGGGAGGCACACCGGATCATCATGGCCAGCAGAGAGCTCGCGACCACGGCGGCGGCGACTGAGCTCGGCGCGACGGCCGGAGAGGGCGAGGAGCCATTGACGGCGGTAGCAGAACCACCGATGACAGCGGCGGCGGGCGCCAAGGAACGCGGAGGAGACATCCTTTGTTTCTATCACCGCCGCCTTGCAGAGAAGGCACGCAAATGTGTACCACCGTGCCAGTTCAAGCGCTCGGGAAAACACCAAGACCGGGGGTCGGTAGCAGCTGCGACCCTCGGGGAGGAGAACAAGCTGCTGTACTTGACGGGCGCATGCTCCAAGAGACATTTCCTCGTGGACACCGGCGCCCAGCTGAGTTTCATCATGCCGTCCTACGCCGACCGGCTGGCAGGTTCCAGCGGCCCCCAGATGGCAGCAGCAAACGGCTCGGACATTAAAACCTTTGGTGAGAGGACTCTGCTTCTGTCTCTACACGGCCGTACATTTGAGTGGACTTTTGTCATAGCAGCATTGAATTTCAATATATTGGGGGCTGATTTTTTGTGCTCACATGGGTTGTTTGTTGATGTCGCTAACAGGCGCCTGGTTAATGCACTGTCTTTTGATTCTATTCCCTGTACAGCTCGAGCGTCCCGGCCAACAGCACAAGCCAACGTCACAGCTGCAAGCGGTAAGTTCCACACACTGCTCACTCAGTTCCCAGCACTCACGGTCCCGACATTTTCGGCAGCTGTCGCTAAACACGGGGTGGAACATTTTATTACCACCACCGGGCCGCTCGTTTTTGCAAAACCTCGGCGCTTGGACGCAGCTAAACTGATCATAGCGCGTGAGGAGTTCGCCAACCTGGAGAGGCTGGGCATCATCAGGTGTTCAAACAGCCCATGGGCTTCCCCACTACACATGGTCCATCCATGTGTAGTCCATAAAGCTGACGGTTCGTGGCGACCTTGCGGGGATTTCCGCAGGTTGAACAACGCCACAGCGCACGACCGCTACCCAATTCCTTACATCCAAGATTTTTCGATTCATTTGGCAGGAGCGCGCGTTTTTTCTAAAATAGACTTGGTCCGCGGTTACCACCAAGTCCCAGTGCGCGTTGAGGACATACCCAAAACAGCGGTGAGAACTCCGTTTGGCCTATTCGAGTTTTTGCGCATGCCATTCGGGCTTAAAGGGGCTGCACAGACGTTCCAACGCATGATGGATGCGGTGCTGCGCAATCTCCCTTTCGTATTCGTCTACCTGGACGATATTTTGGTAGCCAGCGCTTCCGAAGACGAACACGAAACCCACCTCACGGCGATTTTCCGGAGGTTGGGAGATCACGGTTTAATAATCAATCCAGCGAAGTGTCAGTTCGGGGTGACGCAGATTGATTTTTTGGGGCACCACGTCTCTCCCGAAGGAGCGGTTCCGCTGCCTGACAAAATGCGCGCGGTAGCAGATTTTCCCTAACCACAAACGGTCAGGGCGTTACAGGAGTTTTTGGGAATGGTGAATTTTTATAACCGTTTCCTCCCCTGCGCAGCGCACCTCATGCAACCACTGTACGCCACGCTCAAAAAGTAGAAACCCGCGAATAAGATTGAATGGTCCCCGGAGCGAGAGCGGGCGTTCTCGGAAGTCAAGGCAGCCCTGGCAAACGCTGCGTTGTTGGCACATCCAGACCCAACGGCCCGCATAGCGCTCACTACTGACGCGTCAGAGGTGGCCATAGGGGCGGTCGTGGAGCAGCGTGTAGCCAGCGCTTGGCAACCGCTCGCCTTTTTCAGCAGGACTTTGCGCAGTAGTGAACGTAAATACAGCGCGTTTGACAGGGAGTTGCTGGCTCTCCACTTGGCTATTCGCCACTTCCAGTTCTGGCTGGAAGGGCGCTGTTTCACCGCGTTCGTTGACCACAAGCCACTAACATTCGCGATGGCCAAGGTTTCAGAACCTTGGTCGGGCCGGCAGCAGAGACAGCTGGCCGCGATCTCAGAGTTTACTACCGATATTCAGCATGTCTCGGGTAAACTGAATGTAGTGGCAGACTGCCTCTCACGCGCCGTGGCGGCCCCGGTCTGTGTGGGGATAGATTATGCAGCCATGGCTGCGGAGCAGGTTAGTGACGCGGATGTGCGCGCGCTCCAGTCTGGACCAACAGGGTTAAGGCTGGAGAGCAGGGTGCTGCAAGACGGTATGCCCCCCCCTAATCTGCGACGTCTCCACGGGGCGACTGCGTCCCGTGATACCGGCCGCGTGGCGCCGCCGCGTTTTTGACTCGGTTCATTCTTTAGCGCACCCGGGAGTGCGTGCGTCAATCAAGATGGTAGGAGAGAAATTTGTGTGGCCGAGTCTTCGCAAACAGGTGAAAGAGTGGGCAGCAGCCTGCATGGTGTGCCAACGAGCCAAAATACACAGACACACGAGGGCTCCCTTGGAGCCGTTTCACATCCCGGCTAAGAGGTTTGACCATGTTCACGTGGACCTCATGGGCTCCCTCCCGCCATCACAGGGGTGCACGCACCTTCTGACAATGGTGGACCGCACCACGCGATGGCCGGAGGTGGTTCCTCTGGCGTCAACCACAGCCGAGGAGGTAGCGCGCGCTTTTTTAACAGCATGGGTGGCGCGTTTTAGAGTCCCGTTGGACATTACGTCCGACAGAGGCCCTCAATTTGTTTCCGAACTTTGGTCAACAATGGCCCGCAGCCTGGGTGTCACAATTCACCGCACAACTGCGTACAATCCTCAGGCTAATGGGTTATGCGAACGTTTTCATAGGTCATTGAAAGCGGCTCTCAGGGCGTCACTGACGGATGCAAATTGGGTAGACAAGCTACCGTGGGTTTTATTAGGGTTGCGCTCTGCGCCTAAAGAAGACTTAGAAGCTTCCCCAGCTGAACTCGTTTTTGCGCAGCCACTTCGGCTGCCCGGGGAGTTTCTCCCAGATAATCCTGCGCCAGGCAGCTCCCCGTCTCAGCTGTTGCAGCGTAGCATTGACACAGGCACGCTGCCGGGCCCCATTCATCACAGTTTTCCCCGCGTTTTTGTGCCTAAAACTTTGAAAAACGCGGAGTTTGTTTTTGTCAGACATGACGCGCATCGCCCCCCACTGCGACCACCTTATGATGGACCGTTCAGAGTGTTGGAAACAGGGGACAAGCATTTTTTGCTAGATTTGGGGGGTAGGAGAGAAAAGGTTGGCATAAACAGGCTCAAACCCGCTTTTGTGGTGGCGGACGAGCAAGTGCTGTTGGCAAGGGCCCCTCAACGCGGAAGACCCCCACGGGGGGCTTCCCAGAGTAGAATTTCCCCAAAACACCCACAGGGACAGACAAAAGGTTTTCACCCCCAGACAGCAGCTCCCCAGCATGACAGCGCCGCGGAGGAGGTGAATCCTGGTTACAGCAGATATGGGAGAAGACTGAAGCCCAAGCAGCATGTGGATTGATGTGTAATGATTCAGCATACAGACTGTTATTCTTTTGTTCGATCCAATATGCTCGAGGGGGGTGGTGTGGCCGCACATGGCCAAAACATAATGAGCAGCATCTTTGATAAGAACAAAGGGCAGAGTTTCCTTGGAGATAACAGGAAGCTGTGAAATGTGATCTTTTGTATGTCAGAGACGGCTTGGAGGATGCTTTGTGTGCCAGAGTCTGTGAGGGGGATGTTAAAGGATTAAGGAAGTGCATGCAGTGCGATCTTTTATGTGAATGCAATGTGACCTTTTGATATGTAGAAGGACCTGAGTATATAAGTGAAGAGTTCTGTGTGAGATGCCCTTTTTTTCTACTATGCTCATGAGAGAGAATGTGTAATAAACTGCTTGAGACCAACTTGCCTCATCATTTACACATTCTACAGTCTGACATTAAACCGGTCTGTGGCTCAAAAAAGGTTGGGGACCACTGTGTTAGACTATTTGCCCACACAGTTGCTCACAAGGTGCTGAACTTCGCCCCATCCTTGGTTGTGAACGGTTGAGCCTTTTGGGGATTGAATAGAATGGAATAGAATAGGCTTTATTGTCATTGTACAGTTGTACAGTACAACGAAATTGTGGGTGCTCCACCAGGCTACTGCGCAATTAAGTATGAGAGAAGGATTAGATAAAACACAGATACAGAACACACAATTAAACAGATGACTGAAATAAAAATAGCCCAGGATTATGGAAATATACACAGGTATGGTATTGGCTTCACAATGAAACAATGTACACAAAAGTGCGGAGTACAGAACACACTCCTTTGATAGCCAATCTTGACATTCACCTGTTTCCAATTAACCTGTTCATCTGTGGAATGTTCCAGAAAGGTGTTTTTTGGGGATTCCTCAACTTTATAATAATAACAATGGTTGCATTTATATAGCGCCTTTCAAGAAACCCAAAGCGCTTTACAATGAAAATCCATTATTCATTCACTCCACAGACAGACAATGGTAGTGGTAAACTACTACTGTAGCCGCAATTGCCCCAGGTTAGACTGATGGAAGTGTGGCTGCCAGTCAGCGCCAGTCTTTTCTTGCCCCTTTCTTGCATCTAATTTAGGATGAGGTTTCAGTCTCCACCCTCCCCCTCATAATTTTGTGACTTTTTGCTTTTAAATTCTCAATTTCTTCAAAATTTGTGATTTTATTTCTTCTTGTCATATATTTGCAACTTTTTTCTCATTAATTTGCAACTTTTTCTGTTTTTTCTATTTATTATGTAATTGTGGAGATACCTTCTATTTAGTGATTTTTTTCTTGTAAATTTGTGACTTTTTCTCATAAATTTGGGATTTTTTTTGTCATAAATTTCTGAATTTTTTCTTGTAAATTTGCAACGTTTTCTCATTTGTGATTTTTTTTTCCTGCATATTTGCAACTTTTTCTCATAGGTTTCTGACTTTTTCTGACATTTTTTGTGAAGTTTTCAATTAATTTCTGATTTTTTTTTCATTAATTTTCAACTTTTTGTCATAAGTTTGTGATTCCCCCCCCCCATAAATTTGCTACTTTTTCCACATAAATTTGTTATAGTAAATAATGATAAAATGAAAGCACCAAGGTGCTGCTGCCTCAGTGCTTCCTCTACTGGCCCAGCCTACAATACCTTTTTCCATGGATCCATTGAGGGTATAATGGTTAGTTAAATTTGTGTTTATTTTGAAAACAAAGCATTATCTCAAAATTCTATCAAATTAAAATTCGAGAAAATATGGCGATATAATGATACAAGTCTTTAGTTCTACTTGATTTTGACCAGGTGAGGTGAAACACTGGTAACAGACAGATACACACACAACCAACCAACCAACCACACACAGACACACTGAATGATTTCCATATGCCTCCCTTGTACCAAGGCATATGTTAGATATGGAAACAGGCTGGTATTAGTAAGATGGCGGCCAGGTTGGATGGGAAATGGACCGGGGTGGCTAACTGCTGGTTTCCGGTAGTGACGCCACTCCTGGTATAAAGGAGGTGGGCAGAAGAGGCTTGTCCTCTTTCGTCATGGGAGCCACCTGGTCTGCAGGCGTGTGCCGTAAACCTTTACTTGTATATAGTTGGCATCCTGTATAAAGCCCTGTTAACCGAGTTACCACTTGCTCGTTATTTACCTAATTATGTACACAATATTTGGCGACAAGGTAAAAGCGGTAATGGAAAGATCTGTTGCCAGTTTTCAGCCAATTTTCGAGGCCCCAGGCGAGCCACCCGTGCCGTGGCCCCGCTGGTTTGCTGTTTTTACGATATACCTTGTAGTTTTGAACCTCGGCGAGCTGGAGAAGCTTTGCACGAGAGTGGTATTGGTCCATAATTTAGGTATGGAAGGGCAGAGGATCCTGGAGAACCTTGGAGGTGCAGATAGCTTTGATGAAGTGGTGGAGCTAATGGCTAACGCCGGAAAACGTCATGGTCCGATGCATCCAGTTTCGACAGCGCCAACAGCGGTCGGGAGAGCCAGTGAAGAGATTCTTGGCGGACCTCCGAGAGCTGGCGAGGGAGTGCAAGTTCGGGCCCCTGGAGGATGCAGTCATTCAGGACCAGCTGGCAGAGCACATCCGCTGCCTGGCGACCCGGTCCAGATTGTTAACACACCCAGGAGAGTTGACGCTGGCTGTGGCTGTAGAGCTTGCCCAACAGTTCGAGGCAGCAGAGACCATCGTGAGAGGCCTTACTGGAGGGGCTTCTCTGGACGAGGGTGCGTCTCACACTAAGGCACTGTTCCTGGACCCTGGTGTTGGCAAATGTGGAGAGGAAGATTTTGCCTCCGTGGTCAAGATTAGGTCCGTCCCAGGTCCCCCTCGTTATTATGGATGTGGGTCCACTAATCACTGCTATAAGTCCATGATGTGCCCGGCGAAAGGAAAGCGTTGTGGGAAGTGTGGTGTGTTGAACCACTTTGCTAAGATGTTGCCAAACTTCGAATGCAGGGACTGTAGGGGTGAACCAGGTGCTGCACAGAAGACTCCAACCACCGTGCATATGGTGTCCCCGGAGACGACGGGGAGGATTGGATGTAATGTCATGCTAGATGGCGTCAAGGTCCCACTGCTGGTGGACACTGGAGCGGTTGTTTCCGTTCTGAACCTGGCAACCATGAGAAGTCTGTTTCCCCACCGACAGATTAGAAGGCAACATGAAGAGTATTTTGGTTATGGACGGAACAGGTTGGCTATTTTGGGGTATGTGGAAATGGAGGCCCAATATAAGGAGAACGTAGCACCCAGAGTCCGCATCAACGTTTCTGCGACAGGAGTCAGCGTTATGGGATGCAACATTTTTTACAGCTTAGGGTTCTCCATAGTCAACGTGTCGGGTGAAGAGTGGTCAGGATGTGGACTTTGGGGCCGACCTGTTCCAGTCATGGAGGGTGTTGAGGTGTGGGATTCAGACTGGCTGGACAGAGTAACTGTTGGAAAACACATTCGGCGCCACGTGCCGCCGCCTTGGGATGGACCCAATGCTGGTTTTCAGGCTGCCCTGGATGAGGGTGCCAGACGGCACGCCGGGACCCCCGACGCGGCCCCTAAGGATGAGGCGCCCTCGCCGGAAGAAAAAGGGGTGAGACCACGGAATGTGGTGGTGGTAAACCGTTTCCAGTGACGGCCTGCCAAGAGGAGATCGAACCGGGCCCGTGAGCCGACCGGATCGGTGTAAGAGGCCAGTCACAGGAAAGGTGATCCGGACAGGAAGAGGAGGGCTCCCTTACTGACCAGGGTTGAAGTTCAAGTACAATGGGATCACAGTCCACCCAGGCAGCAGGATGACCAGAGGCGGTTCCAGGTGGAGCCTGACTGGATGGAGGCACATCGGCATAGGTCTGTTGAGATCCGGAGGCACCTGAGTGAGCTGCGGCTGCCGGTGAAGGAAAGGAGACAGCGCAGCAGGAGCCCTGAGGTTAAAAGACGGAGATGCCTGGAGAGAGATCCATCCAAGTGTGGAGATTGTGTGGAAAGGATGAGGCAGAGTTATTTCTCAGGTTCCATTTTTATTCACAACACACTCTCCAACATTCAAAAGCAGAAGAAGGAAAAACCTCCAACATCTGCCAGTCTTATACCCCTGACATCAAAGTACAAAATCCCATTGTCTTTAAATCCCAAACACAATGCATCCCCCCTGCAGTTCCTCTCGCTTCCACCCCAACCTGGGTGGTCAGGCAATCATTCATGTCCATCTCTTTGCATATCAAAAGGCCAACTCTCTCATCTTCCTCTTATCCCTAGGAGGTCCAGACCTTTCGTTCCTCTTCAGGCGTGAAGCCAAAATAAGCACACAGGAATATACATGAGAGCATATGAACAGTCACACACATGTGAGCCCGTGAAACTACATATGTGCACCACACAAGGACTGATGGTTTTGTATGTGTCTCATTGTGTTACCCAGGTCCTGATTTGTGTGAGTGTTATTGTACTAGTGCCCCGGTAAATTAAAAAAAAAAAGAGAGAGAGAGAGGAAAAGAAGAAAATATTGTGATTTGGATTAATTTATGGTATTTTGTGTGAAATTTTGATGTTTTGCATTTTGAAAGTTTATTGGCCAGGATGGTGGTGAATTAGTGGTGTGCTAAATTGTGTGTAGTGGAATTTAGTTTCCTGATAAATTGGTTTAAACATGTTTAATTGATCATTTATATTAATTCTGGACACCCAACACAATTTTTTTTCCCCCTGAGTGCCTACTGTGGGGTGGGTGTTGGGGTGGGGGCCGCCAGTAGCCTGTATGTATATTGTGATTTGGTATGTCTTGTCTGTGTAAAACTGTTCATGGGGTTGTTTTAATTAGAAACACGACTTTATTTTATTTGAGTTGAGCTGTTCTCTTTGGCGGCAGAATAACCCACCCAGCCGTGTAGGGGGCGCTGGTAGTCTACCCAGCCCCCCAGCCTTGGCTGTATGAATAGACAGGAGTTTGTTTCTTTTTGTACATATTTTTTCCCTTAGAGTATGAGTCGGGAGACAAATTGGAGTGGGTTGTCTGTGTGCTTGGCATTTTTTTGAAGGGGAGGAATGTCTGATATGGAAACAGGCTTGTATTAGTAAGATGGCGGCCAGGTTGGATGGGGAACGGACCGGGGTGCTTAACTGTTTCCGGTAGTGACGCCACTCCTGGTATAAAGAAGGTGGGCGGAAGAGGCTTGTCCTCTTTCGTCGTGGGAGCCACCTGGCCTGCAGGCGTGTGCTGTAAGCCTTTGTTTGTATATAGTTGGCATCCTGAATAAAGCCCTGTTAACCGAGTTGCCACTTGCTTGTTATTTGCCTAATTATGGACACAACAGCATAACAATGTAATCTGGAATTAACCAAGGCATGGATTAGTTTCTCAGCACCACTTTGAGACAAGATGTTCTTAATCTTGGCAATATTACGCTAAAGATAAAAAGCAGTCTTAGAAATATGTTTGATATGAAAATTAAAGTACAAATCCTAATCAAAAACATTTGAGATGATATTTCTGCTTTTTTTTTGGGGGGGGGGTGTCAAATACAGTGACTTCACTCTGATCTAAATCCAAACGTTTATTATGGACTAAAGCTACAACTCTCAACTAGAACTGTAGTAGCAGATGGAAAAGCAGAATATCAGGAACTGAATGTTTTTTGCACTTTGAAGCTGACTTCATGTTTTTTTAACCACAGAAACGCTGGTGCACAGAATGATGCCGACCAAAGTCTGTGACACAGCTGTTTCATCAGTCGCCTCTTGCCTCAGCTTGTGACCGTGTTGCATCAGTTTCACCATGTTTGAGAGCGTGACAAAGCATCTGTCTCTGTTTCACCTCCTCCTGTTTGTGTGCGTGTGTGTGTGTGTGTGTGTGTGTGTGTGTGTGTGTGTGTGTGTGTGTGTGTGTGTGTGTGTGACCTCGTATTACCCAACATCCAGCTGAATGCGCTTGAGTCAAGACACCATTTCTCCACACACCTCCTCCGGTCAGATTACATCCTGGTTTCAGAAAAACAACAGAACCAGAGGGGGAACATCCTGGTTCATGATGATCAAAGTTGGAGATGAAAACTGAAATCTATTCCTGAATCCGCTGGCTTGAAATGACTGTTTGACCCTGAGCTGAACTGAGAAGAAACCGTACTGCTGTGCACTCTTGGCTGCTTTTTCTCATCAGCGCTCAGAGATGGTTGAAACTCCTACTTCCTGTTGTAATGATGCCGAGCGCGGGTCTGTACCGTGCTCGGAAAACCGTTTGTGGTTTTCCTCTTGTTATGTATTTATGTTTAGTCTTGATTTTTCGTTCATTGTGTTTCATGTTCTTATTTTGACAGCACAGGTTGTGACTTCCGGCTGTCAAGCCTTTTCACGGTTGTCACAGCTGTTTGTGTTCGGGTAATTACTTTCACTCCACACCTGATTCTTGTTTGAGTTCTGTATTACTGTTTAAGTTGGCTGGGGAGGGTTATTCCTCGTAGCGACTTAGTCATGTGCCAATTATGACACCTGTTATGTATTAATTATTATTATTATTATTATTATTATTATTATTATTATTATTGTGTGTTATGGGTGACGGCTACACCTTTCCGGTTCCGCCACCACCCAGGGTATAAAAGGCCTAACCGGAAGAGGCACTGTCTCTTTTGACCCTCACCTCTGCCTTGAGGGGAGCGTCTTAGTGTTCAGTGAGTTCATTAATAAAGTTACATTATACTGCACCTTCAGCCTCATCACTGGAGCATTGGTTATGGACATAACATTTGGCGATGAGGATAAAGCTATGGAAAGAGGAATTTCTAGTATTTGGCCATTTTTGGAGCTCCCAGGCGAGCCGCCAGTTCCTTGGGCGAGGTGGTTTGCAGCGTTCCAAAATTATTTGGTGGCATTGAACCTCAGCGAATTGGAGAAACTACACTACCGTTCAAAAGTTTGGGGTCACCCAGACAATTATTTTGTGTTTTCCATGAAAAGTCACACTTATTTACCACTATGAGTTGTAAAATGAATAGAAAATATAGTCAAGACATTGACAAGGTTAGAAATAATGATTTGTATTTGAAATAATAATTTTTTCCTTCAAACTTTGCTTTTGTCAAAGAATCCTCCATTTGCAACAATTACAGCATTGCAGACCTAACATGATTGCACAAGGGTTTTCTAATCATCCATTAGCCTTCTGACGCAATGAGCAAACACATTGTACCATTAGAACATTGGAGTGATAGTTCCTGGAAATGGGCCTCTATACACCTATGTAGATATTGCACCAAAAACCAGACATTTGCAGCTATAATAGTTATTTACCACATTAGCAATGTATAGAGTGCATTTCTGATTAGTTTAAAGTTATCTTCATTGAAAAAAAGTGCTTTTCTTTCAAAAATAAGGAAATTTCTAAGTGACCCCAAACTTTTGAACGGTAGTGTATGTGTACAAGCGATACTGGTCCATAATCTCAGCATGGAAGGGCAACATATTCTCAGCACACTGGGTGAGAGTGATAGTTTTGAGGACGTGGTTGAGCTAATGGCGTTACTTTTGTGCTTCTGAAAATGTCATCATCCAGCGGATCCAGTTCCGACAGCAACGCCAGCGGCCGGGAGAGTCGGTGTAACAGTATGTTGCAGACCTGCACCAGCTGGCTGGACAGTGCCAGTTTGGGGCTTTGGAGGAAGAAATGGTCCACGATCAGCTGGCAGAGCACATGCTTTGTTCTGTGGCACAGTCCAGGCTCCTCATGCACTCTGGTGAACTGACGTTGACTGCAGCTGTGGAGATAGCTCAACAGTACGAAGCAGCAGATAAACTATCAAAGGACCTTGGTGAGAGAACGACGTTGAGGTAGTCTGACTCACAATCAGCGGTGCAGGCTGTGGACCCGGGTAGCGATGACAGCGCAGAAGATAAAGAAGACTACGCTACCGCTATTAAGATTAGGTCCACCCCAAGGTCGCCCAAATGTTTGGGCTGTGGGTCCACCAAGCACCAATACAAGGCAAGAGAGTGTCCGGCAAGGGGCAAACGCTGTGGCAAGCGTGGACTCCTACATCATTTCACCAGGGCCTGCAAAAAGTTTAAGCAAGGGGAATGGCGACGCAGAACGGATTCCCCTGCCACGACTCCTACAGTTATCCACACGGCCTCCCCAAGCACAGATGGGCGTATAAATTGTGACGTGATGCTGGACGGCGTGGAAATGCTGTTGTTGGTGGACATGGGTGCAGCAGTGTCCACGCTGAACTGGCCTACTGTGAGGAGTTTGTTCCCGCATTACCGTGTAAGAGGACTGTCGACGCTGTATTGTGGCTATGGAGGTAACAGACTAGCCATCGTGGTTTCACTGGAGCTGATGGCGAGGTACAAATCGGCTGTGGTCTCAAATATCTAGTTCGTGGTGACTGTCAAGGGGTCGAACGTGGTTGGCTGGGACCTGTTTTACGGACTGGGCTTTATAATCACCAGCGGCATCGGGGAGGAGTGGTCGGGCCATGGTTTGTGGGACCGACCAGTTCTGTGTGCGGTGGACGATGCAGTATGGGATGAAGATTGGATTAGTATTCTGGGAGATGGACAGGACCAATCCCATCCAGGGCTATCACGGGGTGGTTCCGGTGCCAGGGCCCAAGTTACCCTGGATGTGGGAACTGGGCGGCACGGTGAAACGCCCATGACGGCGGGTGGAGCTGTGAGGACGGCTCCCTCTGCTTCCAGAGTTTGACCTGGAGGTACCGAGAAGGAAGGGGCTGCAATGGCTTCGCCGGGGTTTAAAATGAAAGAAAGCGGGGCAGGACCGGCTGGCATGGTGGACAGACGTGCCACACAGCAACACTGGAGGCCGAGTTGGGCTTTGCATGGGGTCGGTGGAGTGGTTTGACCCAGAGAGGAAGCCTGGTCTAGACGTCGTGGACGTTTGAAGCCGAGTCGAGCTCCCCTGCGGGTCGCTGATGTGGTTCGACCCAGGGCGGAGGTTCGGCTAAGAGGAGTTCACAGCAAGAGGAAATGACGAGAGGACCAGGGACGGCTGCAGGTGGTGGCCGTCTGGGAGGACTACTATCTTCAGATGTCCAATGGGTCGTGGAGATACCCCAACGAGCTGAGATGTGCCAGTGAGGAGAAGGAGGTGTTGGGGCTCCGACATGGTTCATCTCTGGGGGTGAAGCGCAGGAGAAGCTCTGGTCGGGACCCGCTGGATGGGTCTCTGGGGAGTGGTCTCCCCATCGAGACTGTATGGTGTCAAGGGGGCGATGTGTTTTGAGGTTGACCTATTAACATGCTAATGTTTTAAATGTTACTGTGTGCACTACCGGGGCTGTGTTATTGTTGTGTTAACGTGATATATGCATAAAAGTGGCTGGGTTGAGTGCTCACCTAAAAAAAAGAAGAATGTGGGCTACTTTTGTCGGGGGAGGGGGTGCAGAATTTAATGGGTGTATATTGCCCGAGCCATGGAGGTGATGTGTTCCACACTTAGTCGCTGTGGGATTGCCCTGTGTGTGTGTTTTACGAAAAAAAAAAAAGAGGCCCAACACTGTTTGTACTGCTGCATTTAATTGCATGTATGATATATGATTGGCCCAACTTGTGGGGTGGGGGGCTGGCACAGCGGGGTGTGGACGTACATATGGACCGTTTGTAGAGTGTTTTGATGGGCATTGATTGTACATATGTTTTGAGATCATTTTTACATGTTATATTAGGAACATGGCAGCCTGCTTTGTCCTACGGGCTGTTTTATGATAGAGACGGCAGAATAATACATCTGGCCGTGTGGAGGAGGGGCAGTAGTCGACCTGTCCCCCTCTAGTTTTCGTTATTTTTGTGCGTGGATAGGCCCTGTTATTGTATTTACTGTTAGTGTGTGATTCGGGTTAAATTTGGGTGGGTCTAATGGTGTGTGTCTTGGACTTTTCAATGGGAGGGCGGGCAGGATGTTATGTATTAATTATGATTACACTGGTCAACACCAAATTTATTGTCTATTTTTTTTTTTTTTTTAGCTGATTTAGGACAATTTTGATGTGCTGAATCCAAAAATCACATTGGTTTTGCTCAATCAGTTCAACTTTTTGAACTATGGCCACATGTTTTTTACATTTTTGTTTACATGTACGGGTATTTTCGCTTTATATGATGCAAAATTCTTTTTTATTTCTTGAAATTCTCTGAATTTTGAACAATGATGACATAACATTCAGTTTACATGTACTTACCTTTATCAATGTCTACTACTCAATTTACTGTACAACTGCTTACAACTTAGCATAAAAACCTGACCTGATCGAGAGAAACGGATGTCATTTTCAGATTCAGTGGTGCAAAATTGTCTAAATCAGTTGAAAAAACACGGACACCTTACAAAAAAAAAATTTTTGTTATGTTCAATTCAGTTTTATTTGTATAGCGCCAATTCACAACAACAGTCATCTCATAGCACTTTAAACTGTAGGGGAGACCCCGACAATTGCAGAAAGACCCCAGCAATCAGATGATCCCCTGTGAGCAAGCGCTTGGCGATGGTGGAGAGGAAAATCTCCCTTTTAACAGGAAGAACCCTCCAGCAGAGCCAGGCTCAGGGAGGGGCAGTCATCTGCTGCAACTGGCTGAGGGGTGAGGGGATAGAGAAGCTGAAAAAAACAGACATATAGAGAGCAAACAGCACGATGGGGACTCAGTCTATGGGAGAGAACAAACAGATGTTAATGACCAGCAAAAAAAAAAAAAATTTCATTGAGAGTGAAGCCCAGTTCATTATTGGAGGTCCCCCGGCTGTCTAAACCTATTAGCAGCATAACTAAGGGAGGGTTCAGAGGCACATGATCCCTCCCTAATTGTAGGCTATATCAAAAAGGAAGGCATTAACCCTATTTTTAAAAACAGAGATCGAGTCTGACTCCCAAATCCAGATTGGCAGCTGGTTCCACAGGAGAGGAGCTTGATAACTGAAGGTTCTGCCTCCCATTGTACTTTTGGAGATTCTAGGTATTACAAGTAATCCAGCATTTTGGGAGTGTAGTGCCCTGTTAGGATGATAAGATAGTATCAGATCTTTTAAATAAAAAGGGGCCTGATTGTTTAGAGCTTTGAAAGTGAGAAGAAGGATTTTAAACTTAATTCTAAACTCTATGGGAAGCCAATGAAGGGAGGCCAGAACCGGAGAGATATAATCTCCCTTTCTAGTACCTGTTAAAACTCTTGCTGCAGCATTCTGGATCAACTGAAGACTTTTTAAAGATGTTTTAGGACAAGCTGATAACAAAGAGTTACAATAATCTAATCTAGAGCTAACAAAAGCGTGGATCACTTTCTCAGCATCACTCTGAGACAAGATGCTCCTAATCTTGGCAATATTACACAAATGATAGAAGGCAGTCTTAAAAACAAATTTAATTTGTGAATTAAAAACAGATCTTGATCAAAAATAACTCCAAGGTTCCTCACAGAGCTATTAAGAGAAAGAGTAACCACATCCAAACAAAAAGTTTGATTTGGAAAGGCATTTCTAAGGGTTTTAGGACCAACAATAAGGACTTCAGTCTTATCTGAATTTTAATAGCAGGAAATTACAAGTCATCCAAGCTTTGATTTCCTTAACAGGCTTCTAACTTGGCTAATTGATTACCATCATCTGGCTTCATTGACAGGTATAATTGTGTGTCATCTGCATAACAATCAAAATGTATACAGCGCTTTCTAATAATGTTGCCTAACAGAAGCATATATAAACTAAAAAGAGTAGGGCCTAGCACATATCTCTGTGGAACTCCATTACTGAGCTTTGAGTTGAAAGAAAACTCATTACTGACATGAACAAACTGGAACCTATCAGATAACTAAGATCTAAACCACTGCAACGAAGTTCCATTAAGTCCAACATAGTGTTCTAATCTATCAAGTAAAATATTATGATCGATAGTATCAAAAGCTGCACTAAGGTCTAAAAGGACAAGTACAGAAACAAGTCCATTATCAGATGCAATAAGGAGGTCATTAGTGACCTTCACTAAGGCTGTTTCAGTACTATGATGGATTCTAAACCCAGATTGAGACCCTTCAAATAAACCATTCCCTCCAAGTGGGCAAATTATTGCATAGCAACAACTCTTTCTAAGATTTTTGAAATGAAAGGGAGATTAGAGATTGGTCTATAGTTAGCTAAAACTCCTGGATCCAGCGTTAGCTTTTTGAGTAAGGGTTTAATTACAACAGTTTTAAAAGCCTGCGGTACACGGCCTAAAGTTAATAAAGAATTGATTATTTGAAGAATAAAGCTACCAATAAATGGGAAGACTTCTTTAAATCTGGTAGGAATAGGGTCTAAAAGACAAGTTGAAGGCTTGGATGAGGAAATTATTTTGTCTAACTCTAAAAGGTCAATTGGAGTAAACTCATCCAAACAAATATCAGTTGAAAGAGTTGTAGTAGTTACCGTATTTAAGTTAACGGTGGGAAGAATCTGATTGATTTTATCTCTGATAGATGAAATTTTATTATTGAAAAAGTTCATAAAGTCCTGACTAGTAAACTCTAAGGGAATGCTAGGATTGACAGAGTCCTGACTCTTTGTCAGCCTGGCTACAGTGCTGAAAAGAAACCTGGGATTATTCTTGTTCTCTTCTATTAATGCAGAATAATAACTCATTCTAGCTTTTCTAAGATATTTTTTTATAAATTAAAAGATGATTTCTCCAAGCTAAATAGATTTCATCTAAATTAGTGGAGCACCATTTTCTTTCTAATTTAAGAGTCTTCTGTTTTAAGCTTCGAGTTTCTGTGTTAAACCAAGGAGTTAGAAATCTCTGATTGGACTTTTTCTTTTTTAAAGGGGCCACCATGTCTAGAGTCTGATGCAGAGAAGCTGTAACACTATCTACCATGCAATCAATTACAGAAGGAGCAAGCTGTCTATAGCTTATTTCCGTTGTGTTGACACATGGCATAGAGGAAACAATCTGCATAAATTTGGTAACAACATAGTCTGAGAGGCATCTATTGTAGTAATATTTTTTTTCTTTAGGAGCCAAATAGTCAGAAATAGTAAAATCAAAGGTTAACAGACAATGTTCTGACAGTACAGGGTTATGAGGAGACACTACCAGATTTTCTATTTCTATGCCATATGTCAGAACAAGGTCCAACGTATGGTGGATGCTAATCTATTTCTAATGCTAATGCTAATAATGCTAATGCTAATAATAATAATGCTAATATTTGCCAAACAAATATTAGCATTAAATCTAGTTAAATGTAGCTAACAACCTCATATTTCTTCAACTTTCAAACCTGAAAAGCCTAGTAGCTAGCCGGGGTCCAGGGGCCGCAGTGTCAAACAAATATTAGCATTAAATCAAGTTAAAATGTGGCTAACAACCTCATATTTCTTCAACAATCATGTTTCTATTTTCCTTAAATTGTCAATGCAGATATGCTGATGGAAAAGATCAAGGACAAACTCTATGGTAACTCTCAAGCATTGTTGTTTTCCATGGTGCACCCCTTAGCTTTCTTCAGTTGGTCTTTTGAATGGAACACACTGTGGCACTTGTTACCCGAAGCTGTCATCATCATTTTCCTGGTCATGAGGTTGCCCAGAACTTTAGTTGACAGACTGGACCTGAACTCAGTTTTGTTTTAAAGCCTGGAAATGTACATGGAAATGTATATGCAAATTGTGATGCACAGAATCACATGAGAGGTGAAATTTCTATGCTCTAAGTGAACTGTGCCTATCAGGCCTTGATTCGGCGTCCTTGGCATTCATTCCTCCAGGAGAGAAGATAAGGTAGAAGGGAGTTTTGGCTTCTCCCTAACCCAAACACTGATGTGCAGCAAACTGAACTCTCTAAGGACAGCGTTATCACGTGACTAGCATGGAATTTTACCATCTGACATGAACTGAAGAGAGATGAACTCTTGTGGACATGTTATCTATGTTTTAGAACACTAAAGACATAACATCTAGCCGTTGCCGAGGAGAGAGGATTTTTGTTGTCCACCAGTAACTGATACTTCACACACTGCATTCACACTGATATCATTACCACTGACATAGGCACACTGGTCTCTCTCTTGCTTTGTTAATGTGTGGATCTGTATTGTCTGCTAATTGTGCAATTAGAGGTTTTTTTTCTATGTGATCACAATCTTGCTCATTCGAATGAGCTTTATTTTGACAAACTATGTTTTTTCTCTCTGCCCAATGTGTCATCCCCTCCCCCTCCCCCTCTTTACCCCCCACTGTATAAGGCGCCTTGTATGGCTGCCGCGTCATTAGGGCGCGCTTAACATGAGCGCACCTTAGTGATAAGTGGAATTCCTTGTATGTGCAAGCATACTTGGCAATAAAGTTGTTTCTGATTCTGATTCTGTTCTTGTTCACATGGCTGAATATGCGCTCACAGTCCACAGTAATAATTCCTGGAAATGCTTTGGAGTATTCCTCAAGAAAAGACTTCCATGTGTGTGGATATGGATTATCATAGTCTCTTAATTTTCTTAATCAGTGTTCATAAGATAAGATAAGATAAGATAAGATAAGCCCTTATTAGTCCCACAACGGGGAAATTCCAGGATTGCAACAGCACAGGGATAGCAACACTCAGAGCAACAATCAGAAGGCAAGAAAAAAAAAAAAAAGCAAGCAAGCAAGAGCAGCTAATATACATATGTACAAATTACTATAAATATATACTGTATATATATACACACAGACACACAGTGCAGAGCATTGTAGCTGGATGGGATAAATATATGAGTATATAAACACACACTGTGGAGCATTGTAGCTAGATGGAATAAATATGTTTATTCCATTTTGTTCCATTATGTTTATTATTATCATCTATATTTATTTAAGTTGGCAAGCTCTCTGATTATTATACTCTTTTGCTTCCTCAGGTGTTCCATTTAGTTTGATCCAAACTGTACAATTTCTTGTCCATGCTGCCTCTATCTTATTTTGTCTTTTCAGCATCCGTGCTTGCCGTGCTATTTCAGCATTAGTTTTTGTTAAATGTTCATTTAGGTAAACTTCTGTTCCCCGTAACTTTCTGGCCTGCCTCAGTATGTCATTCTTTACCCAGGGATGTGATTTGGGGTTGGGGAAATTATCTTAAAATATAGCAGGGGGTTTGGGGAACGCAGTCCCCCAGCAGGGTCCGGGGCAGAGCTCCGTTGGGGGGGCAAGGGGGGCAAAGCCCCCCGAAGCTCCTGGGTTTTTATGATTTTTAAGTACCAGAACTGTGCTTAAATGACATAAAGCAAACAGCTGAATGCCACTTATTACTGTATAATAAGATAAGATAAGATAAGATAAGCCTTTATTAGTCCCACAATGGGGAAATTCCAGGATTGCAACAGCACAGGGATAGCAACACTCAGAGCAACAATCAGAAGGCAAGAAAAAAACAAGAGCAGCTAGTATACATATGTACATATTAATATGTACATATGTAGTACATATTAATATGTACGTCTTTGGACGCAGTTACTCTTTCTCTTAATAGCTCTGTGAGGAACCTTGGAGTTATTTTTGATCAGGATTTGTCCTTCAATTCACATATTAAATTTGTTTGTAAGACTGCCTTCTATCATTTGCGTAATATTGCCAAGATTAGGAGCATCTTGTCTCAGAGTGATGCTGAGAAGCTGATCCACGCTTTTGTTAGCTCGAGATTAGATTATTGTAATTCTTTATTATCAGGCTGTCCTAAAACATCTTTAAAAAGTCTTCAGCTGATCCAAAATGCTGCAGCAAGAGTTTTAACAGGTACTAGAAAGAGAGATCATATCTCTCCGGTTCTGGCCTCCCTTCATTGGCTTCCCATAGAGTTTAGAATTAAGTTTAAAATCCTTCTTCTCACTTACAAAGCTCTAAACAATCAGGCTCCTTTTTATTTAAAAGATCTGATACTACCGTATTATCCTAACAGAGCACTACGCTCTCAAAATGCAGGATTACTTGTAATACCTAGAATCTCCAAAAGTACAATGGGAGGCAGAGCCTTCAGTTATCAAGCTCCTCTCCTGTGGAATCAGCTGCCAATCTGGATTCGGGAGTCAGACTCGATCTCTGTTTTTAAGAATAGGGCTAAAACCTACCTTTTTGATCTAGCCTACAATTAGGGAGGGATCATGTGTTTCTGAACCCTCCCTTAGTTATGCTGCTAATAGGTTTAGTCAGCCGGGGGACCTCCAGTAATGCACTGGGCCTCACTCCTTTCCTCACTCTCTATGAAATTTTTTTTTTTTTGCTGGTCATTAACATTTGTTTGTTCTCTCCCATAGATTGAGTCCCCATCGTGCTGTTTGCTCTCTACATGTCTGTTCTTTTCTTCTTCTCTATCCCCTCACCCCCCAGCCAGTCGCAGCAGATGACTGCCCCTCCCTGAGCCTGGTTCTGCTGGAGGTTTCTTCCTGTTAAAAGGGAGTTTTTCCTCTCCACCGTCGCCAAGTGCTTGCTCACAGGGGATCGCCTGATTGCTGGGGTCTTTCTGCAACTGTGGGGGTCCCCCCTACAGTTGATAGTGCTATGAGATGACTGTTGTTGTGAAATGGCGCTATATAAATAAAGTTGAATTGAATATAAATATATATATATATATATATATATATATATATATATATATATATATATATATATATATATAGACACACAGTGCAGAGCATTGTGGTTGGTGGATGTGCAGCAGAAAGTCTAAGCTCTCTCTCCGAGGATGCGGCAGGCCAGCTGGATGTCTTTGGGCATGATGGTGACCCTCTTGGCGTGGATGGCGCACAGGTTGGTGTCCTCGAAGAGACCCACCAGGTAGGCCTTGCTGGCCTCCTGCAGAGCCATGACGGCGGAGCTCTAGAAGTGCAGGTCGTTCCTGAAGTCCTGAGCGATCTCCCTCACCAGGCGCTGGAAGGGCAGCCCACGGATGAGCAGCTCCGTGGACCTCCGGCAGCGACGGATCTCTCTCAGAGCCACGGCACCGGGCCTGCAACGGTGAGGCCTCCTCACTCCGCCAGCGGCCAGAGCGCCTTTTCGAGCAGCCTTGGTGGCCAGCTGCTTCCTGGGGGCTTTTCCTCCAGTAGATTTACGGGCGGTCTGCTTGGTTCTTGCCATCGCTCTTTATTATTCTGTCTTATATTTCCTGCACGCCGCCCAAACTCCAGCCCGGCACCTGCGTTGCTTCCGCTTCAGCTCTCCCGGTATGTCGATCCTCTCCGTTAGCACCGGGTGGCAGCCGAGTGCTAGCTAGCTCCTCCCCGCTGCATCGTCTCCCGCTGTAAACAGAGGCTCCGTCCGCCGACTCGGGAGACCCCCGGGCGCGATCTGTGTGTCCGTGATAACACAGAGTGAAAGGTGTGCCGGATCAGAAAGCCATCACCGGATCAGAAAGAAGAAGATAAAAAGACTCAAAATTGAGCCGCTGTTGCAAAAGGCAGCCAACTCGTGTGGCGCCGGAACCGGAAGATATAATATATCTCTCTCTATATATATACACTACCGTTCAAAAGTTTGGGGTCACTTAGAAATTTCCTTATTTTTGAAAGAAAAGCAGTTTTTTTCAATGAAGATAACTTTAAACTAATCAGAAATACACTCTATACATTGCTAATGTGGTAAATGACTATTCTAGCTGCAAATGTCTGGTTTTTGATGCAATATCTAGATAGGTGTATAGAGGCCCATTTCCAGCAACTATCACTCCAGTGTTCTAATGGTACAATGTGTTTGCTCATTGTGTCAGAAGGCTAATGGATGATTAGAAAACCCTTGTGCAATCATGTTAGGTCTGCAATGCTGTAATTGCTGTAAATGGAGGATTCTTTGACAAAAGCAAAGTTTGAAGGAAAAAATTATTATTTCAAATACAAATCATTATTTCTAACCTTGTCAATGTCTTGACTATATTTTCTATTCATTTTACAACTCATGGTGGTAAATAAGTGTGACTTTTCATGGAAAACACAAAATAATTGTCTGGGTGACCCCAAACTTTTGAACGGTAGTGTATATAATATTGACTTATGTTCCAAGAAGATAAACTCTCTGAACTTAGTTCAGAGATTTTTTGATCTCTTCCATTTCCTCCTTCTTTGGTGGCATTTTTACTGACCTGTTGATAGTAAAACAATCTCTGCTGGTGTCGCTGGTATCCGATCCGACCGACCTCGAATCCAGCTGGGCCTCAGCTAGCCCCCTCCACTGCTAGTCCCGCTGCTTACCGCTGCTGCAATTGAGCTCCTGTCCAGCCGGGATACCGGCAGCTCCTCCACCGAGTCCCGCCACCCACCGCTGCTGTAGCTGAGCTCCGATCCGGCTCCCGTCCAACTGTTGCCTTGGTTGGTTCCTCCTCGGGCGAGCCCCAATCACCGGGGACGGAGTCGCTTCTTTGTATCGGTGTTAGGTGCTATGACTAGCTATGGCGTTAGCTATAGCGATAGCGTTAGCTTAGCAAACGCTTCAGGTAAATTTAGATACGATTCCTAGCGATCTCGTGTTTGGAATTGCTTTCGTGTTTTTTTTTACGATTTAAAAGTTTTGACTGAATTTTTAGTGAAAAACTGTAATTTTTTTTTTTTCTGGTTCCGGTTCCGCCGGACCGGCGGCGCCACACGAGTTGGCTGCCGTTTGCAACTGCCCTTTTCTTATCTTCCTTCTTCTTTCTACACCTTTCACTCTATATATATATCACGGACACACAGATCGCCCCAAGGGTCTCCCGAGTCGGCGGACGGAGCCACTGTTTGCAGCGGGGGACGATACAGCAGGGAAGAGCTAGCTAGCTGGCTAGCTAGCTCCAACTGCCACCCGGTGCTAACGGAGAAGCTCGACATGCCGAGGAACTGTGGCGAAAATAACGTGGGTGCCGGGCTGGAGTTTAGGCGGCGTGCAAGAAATATAAGACAGAATAATAAAGAGCGATGGCAAGAACCAAGCAGACCGCCCGTAAATCTACTGGGGGAAAAAGCCCCCCAGGAAGCAGCTAGCCACCAAGGCTGTTCGAAAAAGCGCTCTGGCCACTGGCGGAGTGAAGAAGCCTCACCGTTACAGGCCCGGTACCATGGCTCTGAGAGAGATCCGTCGCTACCAGAAATCCACAGAGCTGCTCATCCGTAGGCTGCCCTTCCAGCGCCTGGTGAGGGAGATCGCTCAGGACTTCAAGACCGACCTGCGCTTCCAGAGCTCCGCCGTCATGGCTCTGCAAGAGGCCAGCGAGGCCTACCTGGTGGGTCTCTTCGAGGACACCAACCTGTGCGCCATCCACGCCAAGAGGGTCACCATCATGCCCAAAGACATCCAGCTGGCCCGCCGCACCCGCGGAGGGAGAGAGAGCTTAGACTTTCTGCTGCACATTCACCAACCACAATGCTCCGCACTGTGTGTCTATATTATATATATATATATATATATATATATATATATATACATATATATATATATATTTATATTAATATGTACATATGTATACTAGCTGTTCTTGTTTTTTTCTTGCCTTCTGATTGTTGCTCTGAGTGTTGCTATCCCTGTGCTGTTGCAATCCTGGAATTTCCCCATTGTGGGACTAATAAAGGCTTATCTTATCTTATCTTAATTTTGATAAGCCGTAACCCGGAATGGGGTCTTGAAAACCGTAACCATTACGGCAAAACCAGAGTAGTTGGCAGGTATGCAAGTGAGAGCTAAGGGTAGACGGAAAAAAGTGATTAAAATACAATTAAAGGCAAAATCCTCAGGAGAATGAGGAGAGCTAACCACAGAGCAAGCCACACAGACAGACAGCAACACAGGAAGTGACGATATGTTATCACAGGAAGCCACTGTTCCAATGCTGTGTTATTGTTATTATTGTTGTGTGTTTTGGGTGACGGCTACACCTTTCCGGTTCCGCTGCCACCCAGGGTATAAAAGGCCTACCCGAAAGAGGCCCGGTCTCTTTCAACCCTCACCTCTGCCTTGATAGGAGTGTCTTAGTGTTCAGTGAGTTCATTAATAAAGTTACGTTACACTGCACCTTTGGCCTCATCATTAGAGTATTGGTTATGGACATAACACTTCCCACTTTTATATCATGTTACATAGCAGAATAAAATTCATCTGAAGCACCCATTTTAAATCTGCAACTTTTTTCTTGTAAATTTGATTCTTTTTTTCTTGTAAATGTGCATTTTTTCTCATAAATTTGCTATATTTTTCCAATAATTCTTTAACTTTCTTGTAAATTTGTAACTTTTTCTCATATATTGAAATTTTTTCTTATAAATTTGCAACAAAAATTTGCAAAAAGTCACCAGTTTAAAAGAAAAAAGTATCTATTTACTATTTTATCTATTTTTTAGAAAAACAAATTGGAAATTTTTGAGTAAAAGTTCCATATTTAATGGAACAAGACACTGAGTTGTGAGGGAAGTCGCTAATTTGTGTGAAAACTTGTTTCCTAATTCATATCAAAAAGTGATTAATTTATGATAAGACGTTGCTTTTTAAGGGAAATATAACTGCAAATTTATGAAAAAAGGCTCAAATTTTGAAAGTCACATTTTTAAGAAAACGTTATTAATTTAAAAGAATTGCTAATTTATAATTATTAGTTTAATATCTGGACATGGTTTCCAATGGTTTCTGTTGTTTTGAACCATTCGCATCATTATAGGCTTTCTGTTATCATTTATATTATTTAAGTTTCCTGTGTCCAGTGCCAGCTGTTACTTTTGAATGTTTCTCCTGTGTTCCCTACCTCAGCCTTGGTTGATCATTGTGTTTATTTTTTCATTATCATGTCTCTAATTATGTTCTGTAGTTTTTGGCTCCTGCATGTATGTTTATTATCGTGACGTTTCAAGGATTCACACAATAATGAGAGATGATTTGCGAGGTATAGGCATTTATTCACCACTGACTCATTACACAGAATGGAGGGGAGGTCATTCACACAGACATTCATCTCACTCGGGGTGACACAGACACATAATCACTCACACAGAGGGAAAACAGCACTATCACAACTGGTCTTATAACGCTGTTATTATGGCACAACAATAATGCTTAGAACACAAGAATAATAACAGTCTTTGAATCCCCCGCAGCGCAAAGCATGCCAGGAGAATCCCCGCCCCTTATCACAGCCCCGGCATTACACTGTCCCCCCCCCCCCCGGACTGGTTTCTGTCCCCAGAATAATAGGTCCAACTCAAAAGTCCAATATGAATCCATCCAGGTGTTGGGACGGCCACCGTTGTCGGCAACTAGTACACACGGGCCTGTTACCATCCACCCGAGCCTCAGCCGGGGTCCCTGGTCGAGATGAAGCCTCTAGCTCAGCCACCCACAGGGCAGCTGGCTGGTACGGGGTGAGGCGGTCAAAGTGAAGCGCCACCACCTGGTTCCTCTCCTGTAGCCTCACTCTGTACACTACATCCGACAGTCTGTGTAGGACCTCGCACGGTCCCGACCAGTTGTTTGCCAGCTCTGGTGGTGACAGTCCCTTTTTTCACTCCGGGCAGAAATTCCAGACCTGATCTCCGGATACAAAGTCCCTCCCCTGGCAGCGGGAGTCGTACGCTCACTTTTGTCAACTCCCCACTGCTACCAGGGTCTCCTGAGCCAGTTTGTGTACCATGTGTAGGCGTTCTGTCGAGCGAAACAACCCCGGTTTTCCATCCACCTCATACTGCTGCAAGTGGACGTGGGGTTGCTGAGTTGGCCCTTTCTGAGCTGTGCAGGTGTCACAGCGGTGGACATGGAGCTTCACATCCCAACGACACCCCAGCCAGTAGAACCGGGTCCGAAGACGCTACAGAGTCTTCTTCACCCCAAAGTGGTCCACCCCACGACCCATGGACCAACTGGAGCATTTTGGGGCAGAGCCATCGGGGGACCAGCAGCTGCCAGACGTGACGCTGCCAAGCTAAAGACTGCCACCAGAGATAGACAACACCCTCAGGACAGCAGAGGTTGGACCACTGGGAATGCAGGGCCTTGGTCTCTGGGTCTAGCACAGACACAGCCTCACGGGCAGGCCGGTGGTCCATGTCCAGCTACTGCCAGATACGGGAGATGACAGGATCTCCATCCTGCTTGCTCCAAAGCTGCTGCACCTGGGCCTCTGTGACATCATTGCTGGGAAGAGCTGCCCGATGATATGAAGAAGAGCTGTGAGCCGCTGCGCTATCCTGGGCCGTAGTGGTCTCAAGAGCCCGTGAGACTACTGGGTCACAATCCCCGGCTTGCGCTGATGGCACTGGCCCTTTGATTGTACGGGTCCCCTGGTTGCCCGTCTGGCTGTTGCTATAGAGTGTGACGGTCTGAGCCTCCAGAAGGAGAGAAGAGCTGGCGGTGTCGATCTTCGTGCCCCATGCTGCGAGCAGATCTAGTCCAATGATGCACAGGTCCTGGATGTCAGCCAGGCAGAACGGGTGGTTTGTGTTCTGACTGGCCGCTCCCACAACAAGGATTCATCGTCCTCTCAGTCTGGCACACTCACTGGTGGCTGTGGTTACGCAGCGCCTGGTGGGTTCCCAGCTTTGCAATCCAAGTCCATCTGTACCAGGCAGTGCCCTGAGTTGGACCAGGGAGATGGTGGAACTGGTGTCGATCAGGGCCCGGATTGGTGTGCTGTCCAGGCTGCACTGCAGGCGCAATTCCTCCTCATTCTCAGCTGTGGCCTAAGAAGTTCTCTGCCTTGGTGGTGACACGTCAGCTGTATAATCCATCATCGGACCCACCCACTCCGCTTCTGCCATGACCATCTCCCAGCTGCTTGCTGTGTGAATTCGGACATGTTCTTGGAGCCGGGCCTGGCAGAGCCCTCGGATGAAGTTCTGTAGGGCAAGCCTCTCTACGGCCGCCAGCTCGAAATCCAGGTAGCCACATTGTGTCAGCAGCCATACATCCGCTGCATAGGCTCTCAGGCTCTCTTGGTTGTCTCGCCAGCTGTTCCCGAGTGTGATCAGCGTGGGTCGCCTTCCTGAACCGCCTCTGGAGCGCTTCTTGTAGTGCTGGCCAACTGTGACATTCCTCAGGCTGGAGATCAGACAGCGTGCAGAGAGCTCCGCCCTCCATTCAGCACAGCAGCCAATTCAACCTGGACCAGATAGTCGTCCTGCAGGGTTTTGCCACCAAAGTGGGGAAGTTTGGCCGGTTGGTGGTTTGGTGGGACGGTTGCCTCCCTGTCCTGTTGATCACTGCCCTCGGTCGCAGTGGAATCGCTGGCTTGTAGTTCTCCCGGTGCCACTCCCTGTCCTGCCTTGAAAATGGCAGAAAACAGGGTACGCTTGCTCTGTCTGGTCCATGCTGCTGCCTTGAAAAAGGCAGAAAGTGGGGTATGCTTGCTCCATCTGGTCTGCTTCCCCATTTGTCAAGGCGAGCATCTCTGGGGGCTGGCGTGTCTGCTCTGTTGTCCATATCCATCTCCATCTGGGCGATGAGCCATTCGAGCTGCCGAATCTCCGCCTTGATCCTTGCTTCCATCTCTCAGTAATCCCACTCCTGACACCAGTGTGACATTTCAAGGGTTCACACAATAATGAGAGAGGATTTGTGACACACAAGCATTTATTCTTCACTGACTCATTACACAGAACAGAGGGGAGGTCATTCACACAGACACTCATCTCACTCAGGGTGACACAGACACAATCTCTCACACACAGGGAAAACAACACTGTCACAACTGGTCTTATAACACAGTTATAATGGCACAACAATAACGCTTAGAACACAATAATAATAACAGTCTTTAAATCCCCCGCAACACAAAGCATGCTCCTCAGTGTCCGTTGTCTGCACAGCCCCGCCTGTTTTCCTCACCTGTAGCTAATCCCCTGTTATTTATTGGCCCCTGATTTGTCTCACCTGTTCTGTGTTTGGTAATCACTAGTTTCCTTTATTAGCCGTCGTCTTCTGTTGCCTGGTGCTGGAATATTGTGAGTTGTAGTGCAGATCGTTGCACAGGTTGTACCTCTGATGCCCGTCTTTGTTCATTGTTTAATTAAAACAAAGTTATGTGTTTGACACCTCAGTCTGCCTTCTGTCTTCGTCATCCTGTTTTGTGGAATAAATCCTTGTTTGCTCTTCACCATACCCACCTTAAGTAGTTAATTTACTGTCTGCCAGAAGCAGCCCATGACAAAAAGTCACAAATTTACATGAAAAAGTTTCAAATTTCCAAGAAAATGGAAAAAAAAAAATTTCCAAGAAAAAAAAGTCACATTTCCCACCAAAAAAATTGCAAATTTATGAGAAAGTCGCAAATATATGAGAAAAAAGTTGCTAATTTATAAGGAAAAAGTTGCAATTTTGAGAAAAATTCAATAATTTATGAGGAAAAAAATTACTAAATTATGGGGGGAAGTTACTATGAAACACAGAGTGCTTCATATATTTATCTATGATAAAAAATATTCTTATTTAAATACTGTATGTATAAATATATAAATACTTTAAACATTTTATTTAACACTTATTAGATTTTATTAGTGGAAAGGGTTATTATGTATGCGAGTACTTAAAGTATGAAGCACTGTTAGTATTGGGAACACTGAGTATGTCACCCGTAATCACAGTCAGCTATGCAGTTCTACCAGGAAAAGCAACAGTTGTTTCCCATGATCATTCTCAGCTGCTTGTTATTCAAATATTTGCCTTTGCTTTAGAGAAGCGACTTGTAGAACCTTTCACCTGTTTCCACCATTATTATTCAGTCATACTGGTGTGCAGTCTCTGTGTGGCTTCACTTTTCTTTCTTAGAATTTAGTCACTTCAACATTTTAAAGAAAACAGGAACATGTTCATAACTCAAGTACTCTTTTTTTTTTTTTAATTTTAATCCCCACCATATACTACACACTCATTGATACCCATATATACCAGAATTATTTTTGCCAGGTTAAATGCTTAATTCTCGGAGAAATTGACATCAAAAACACCCCATTACAATTTGAAAAAACAACGGCCAAGAGCCAGATATTAATCTGAGGTGTCACGGAAACCAATGGAGAACCACACAGCTATTATGGTGAGTTGTTTAGATTATAATTATTATGATTATGTGGCAGCTTTATGTGAATGCTGACTCATAGTATGGTGAGCCAGACCGTTATTTACTCCATTATTAGCGAGCCTGCCATCAGTTAGCTTTTAGCTAACAACTGAGCTGGGGGAAATTTCTGAAAACTTGCACACAATTACATAATTTGTTCTTTAAAAATAAACAATCCCTCCATTCCTCACAGATTTCTGGTGTTCCTTCTGCCAGTGGGTCGTCCATCCACAAGGTCAGTTACATGTTAGCCATTAGCGCTGTTAGCTGTTAGCCGCTGCACCCACATTTCACCACCAGTCTCCTCTACTTTTGCATCTGACAGTGTCTAATAACTCATTTATTAGAAAAAATTGACTATTTGACAAGAAAAAATCACTAATTTATGATAAAAAGTTTCACATTTATGAGAAAAATAATTACTAATTTACAAGGAAAGTCACAAATTTATAAGGAAGAAGTGACAAGTTTATGAGAGAAAAGTTGCAAATTTATGAGAAAAAAGTCAGTAATTTATGAGAAAACATCACTAATTTACCAAAAAGTTGCAAATTTATGAGAAAAAAGTTGCTAAATTACAAGAAACGATTGCAAATTTATGAAAAAAGCAGCAAATTTATGGCAAAAATAGTAAATTTAAGAGAAAAAAAATGCCAAATTCCAAGAAAGTCTCAAATTCCTGAGAAAAAAGTTGCAAATTTCTGAGACAATGTGTCATGAGCTGAGTCCGATGTTCTGCCGGACCCAGTCTTGTGACTCTTCTGTTATATTCATGTATCTGCTGTATTTTGGTATCCTTTTAGAGTTGTCACTGCCTTTTGTGTGTCTATTTATGTTTCAGTGTTTGCCTCATTTGTAATTATGTTCTGCATTTTGGTTTGTTTGTATCCATGCCGTGGGTGGACAGCTGGCTGGCAGTGTTTCCAGGTTCATGTTTGTACTGCCTGTCAAGCTGTCTGCCGCTCCTTCCTCATTACTACTCTCAGCTGAGTCCAGTTATTAGTTGTTGCTCTCCTGCTCAGGTGTCATCACTTACGTAATTATGTCACCCACTATTTTAGTTCTACCTGCTCACTTGTTCCTCACCGCGTCGTAGTATGTTATCCTCCTGTTCACTTGTTCATTCCATTGAAATGCTGCTTTTTCCTACAGAGCCTGACTCTGAGGCACAACCAGTAAGTCTTCCTCCTGTTCAACTGTGCATTTCACTGTAGTGCTGGTTTCCCCTCCAGAGCCGTTTCCCCGCTCTGAGGTACTACATTTGATATCTCCTCTTTTGGCATTTTGTATAGGACACATTTTGAACTGTTTGTCCTTTGTTAAATGAACACACGGCACCATCCAGTGTTTGGGCTTGCTTCTCTCTACGCCTCGTAAAGACGCACATGACACAATGTCATGAATTTAATAGAAAAAAGTTGCTAAATTACAAGAAAAAGTTAAAGATGCAAAAGTTAAGAGAAAAAATAACTAACGTAGAATGAAAAATTGCTAATTTACGAGAAAAAGTTGTAGTTTTATGAAAAAAGTTAGCAAATTTATGGGAAAAAAGTTTGCAAATTCTGAGGAAAAAGTCTCAAATTTATGACAAAAATCTTGCAAATGTATGAGGAAAAACTCAAACATTTATTTGAAAAAAGTAAATTATTAAAAAGTCTCAAATTTATGAGGAAAAGCCACAATTTATGGAAAAAGTAGCAAAGTTGAGCAAAAAGTCACAAATTTATGAGGAAAATGTTGCTAATTTATGAGAAAATCATTCCAAAAGTTATAAGCAAAAAAGTAATGAATTAGGAGGAAAACTTTGAATTTACAAAAACTCAAAATCTTATGAGAAAAAATGTTGCTAATAATGAGAAACTCTGTTGCAATTTGAGAAAAAGCAGCAAATTTATGGGGGAAAAAGTTGCAAATTAAAAAGAAAAAAACGTTGCCGCCAAATTCAGAGAGAGTAAAATTTATGATAAAAAAGGATTGCAAATTTATGAGGAAAAAAAGGTACGCGTCACTAATTTAGCAGAAAAGTGACTAATTTTACAAAAAATTCACATTTATGCTAAAAATGTTGCTAAATTATGAGAAAGGTTTGGCAAATTTATGAAGAAAAAGCAGCAAATTATGGGAAAAGTTGCAAAATTAAAGAGAAAAAAAGTTGTCAAATTCAGAGAGAGAAACAATTTATGAAGAAAAAAGTGCCAATTTATGAGAAGTCAAAAAATTTATGAGAAAAAAGTTGCTAAATTACAAGAAAAAGTTGCAAATTTATTGAAAAAGTATAGGAAAATGTTGCTAACTTATGAGGAAAAAGACAAATTTAGGAGAAAAGTCACTAATTTATGAGAAAAAGTTGCAAATTTATGAGGAAAAAATTGCCAATTTACAAGAAAATGTCACTATTTTTTGAGGAAAAGTTGCTCATTTGTGAGAAAAAGACACTAATTTATGAGAAAAGAAAGTCATTAATTTGCAGGAAAAAGTCACAAATTGATGATAGTCACAATTTTATGAGGAAGAAAGTCACTAACTTATGAGGAAAAAGTCAATAATTTATATGAAGAAAGTTTCAAATTTCACACTCAGAGTGTTGCTCGGAGTGTTGCTATCCCTGTGCTGTTGCAATCCTGGAATTTCCCCATTGTGGGACTAATAAAAGCTTATCTTATCTTAAATTTATGAGGAAAAAGTTACTAAGCTTCTGTTTCTCTGCCAAGCTCTTCTACGTTTGTATCCGGCCATATCTGATAACTCATAAAAATTACTGGGAAGAGAACACATATTTCCCTTAAGGTAGGAGGAAGGGATGAACTATTTCTCTGTCCAGCATTTGATGTACGGGTGTAAAGGTACCATTGTGAGGCAGAGATGCACAGAAATTAGTTTAAACAAGTCTTGTGAATTATTTTAAGAGATGCTTCAAATGAGGCCAGTCAGTTCCTTAGTTTAGAAGCTCCAAAGGCAGATTTGTTATTCCATGTCTGCAGATCTAGATCTCTGATTATTACCAACAGAATTTTGTTCACTGATGAATTGGTAAACCACTCCCCGACTAAGAAATATCTCTGCTGCCAAAGACAGACTGAAGAGTTCAGATAACAACCAAAAACAAGTGTGATTTGCACTACAAACACCTCATTGTCAAATGCTGCTCATGCCGCTAATGTTTTTGCTCCTGACGTTCCCATCAGACCTCTTAATTAAATCCTGCCGATGAAGACAGCTGAACCTTGGCTCACCTCTGAGAGCATCCCAGATAGATATCATCAGTTTCACATTCTGCTGTTATTAAGGAGAGAAAGCTGGGCCAGCCTAAAGTCATCCTGTAGCATAAAAAGGAAATTGGCATGTAAACAAATCTGATTAATTTGATATTTCTGCAAAACTGACTGCTGTGCTGGCCATTCCACTAATATTTCTTTTCCATAGACTTGGTGCCAAGAATACAACAGGATCTTTGCATTTCCACTGAAAAAGACAAAATGCTGGCATTAGTACCCCACCACAAAGCTGTAGACGCCCAGCACTCTTACTTTTTGTCTTTATAAGATGTAGGTGTAGGCTCTATGAAATCTGATAAAATTAGATCATCAAGCATTGAGTACTTCTGGGCCATTCCTGGATTTTTTTTTTTTTTTTTCCCAGCCAGCATGTCCATGTGGGCCCCACCAAAGGTTAAATCTGGGCTGTCTTATGGGTCCCATGTACAGTGGTGTGAAAAAATGTTTGCCCCTTCCTGATTTCTCATTTTCTTGTATGTTGGTTACATTTGAATGTTTCAGATCATCAAACAAATTGAAATATTACACAAAGATAACACGAGTAAAAACAAAATGCAATTTTTAAATGAAGGTGTTTATTATTAAGGGTAAACATATCCAAACCTACATGGCCCTGTGTGGAAAAAGTGATTGCCCCCCCATTAAAACATAAATTAACTGTGTTTATGACATCTTTGAAAAGCTGAGTTAAATTTCTCTAGCCACACCCAGGCCTGATTACTGCCACACCTGTTGTCAATTATGAAATTGCTTAAATAGAACCTGCATGACAAAGTGAAGTAGACCAAAAGATCCTCAGAAAGCTAGACATCATGCTGTGATCCAAAGAAATTCAGGAACAAATGAGAAGCAAAGTAACTGAGATCTATCAGTCTGGAAAAGGTTATAAAGCCATTTCTAAAGCTTTGGGACTCCAGCGAACCACAGTGAGAGCCATTGTTTGCAAATGATGAAGACATGGAACAGTGGTGAACCTTCCCAGGAGTGGCCGGCCGACCAAAATTACACCAAGAGCGCAGCGACGACTCAGCCAAGAGGTCACAAAAGATCCCACAACATCATCCAAAGAACTGCAGGCCTCACTTGCCTCAGTTAAGGTCAGTGTTCATGACTCCACCATAAGAATCAGACTGGGCAAAAATGGCCTGCATGACGGAGTTTCAAGATGAAAACCACTGCTGAGCAAAAAGAACATAAAGGATCGTCTAAGTTTTGCCAGAAAACATCTTGATTATCCCCAAGATTTTGGGAAAATACTCTCTGGACTGACGAGACAAAAGTTGAACTTTTTGGAAGGTGTGTGTCCCATTGCATCTGGCGTAAAAGTAATACATCATTTCAGCAAAGGAACATCATGCCAACAGTAAAATATGGTGGTGGTAGTGTGATGGTGTGGGGCTGTTTTGCTGCTTCAGGACCTGGAAGACTTGCTGTGGTAAATGGAACCATAAATTCTGCTGTCTACCAAAAAATCCCGAAGGAGAATGTCCGACCATCTGATCATGACCTCAAGGTGAAGTGCACTTGGGTTCTGCAGCAGGACAATGATCCAAAACACGCCAGCAAGTCCACCTCTGAATGGCTTAAGAAAAACAAAATGAAGACTTTGGAGTGGCCTAGTCAAAGACCTGACCTGAATCCGATTGAGATGTTGTGGCATGACCTTAAAAAGGCGGTTCATGCTCGAAAACCCTCCAATGTGACTGAATTACAACAATTCTGCAAAGATAAGTGGGCCAAAATTCCTCCACAGCACTGTTAAAGACTCATTTCCAGTTATTGCAAAAGCTTGGTAGGTTTGTCCATGTGTTCCATGTTGTCCCATCTGTGTTTTCCCACATGGACTTTATCTGTATACTTATTTTCAACTTATTTTCTCATAAATTTGATATGTTCCCACAAATTTGATACGTTTTCTTGAAAAACTGAAACTTTCTCATAAATTTGCAACTTTTTTTAATTGTAAACTCCCAACTTTTTAATGCACAGAGCTACCAGAGGATTCCCCCCCCCCCCCACACACACACACACACCCCTCCACTGTAACTTTCACTACTCAGAGTAGCTGTGTGGCCTAGGGTCAGTGAAACACAGACAGGCGCTGCCCCATACACCACATGATGTAGAAGGGATTGACTTAACTTGCAACTTTTTCTCACTTTTTTGCAACTTTTTCTCACTTTTCTTTGCTGACGTGGTGTCACACTGTGACCCAAGAGCAGACACAGAAGACAATGTTTAAGGTAAGCGTAACAATTATCTTTATTGACAATAATATTGCAATTATGTAATAGTGGTGAGGATCTGGCAAACCTGTAGGGGACAGAGCAGAAACAATGGTTGAGTATATGATATGTCAAGGTTTGGTAGACTAGTGATGGTGAAACTGAGGCCTTATGAAACAATGAACAACTTTGAGACAATTGCTTCATGATCGACACAGTGTTATGAAACAGTTAATAGAGTGCCATCTGCTGACTGAGTGTCAGAACTGCATCTGACTGGAAGACCTGAAAAAAATCTCAATTTTTTTTTTTTTTGAGCATTTGGCAATCCGAGGTCTATTCAAAATTAGATGGCAGGAACAAACAATACAAAGCAAACAAAAAAAAATTCCAATAGAACTCTCTCAAATTTCCTGTGAGCCCTCAAGTCATATGATGTGACCAACATAACGAGGCCTCGCTTGCTACGGTCACATGACTGTGGGCATGCTGAAACAGCGCTCGATGCACTGCTCATGACACTTCCGCTTTATATTGCTCGAATCAGTGTTGAGTGGGTCGTGTTGAGCGTAGCATCACTATGGTGGACACAGGGCTCAAATGCAGGCAGGAATCAGGTGCAAGATGGTAATTTATTAAACAAAAACTCAAACACGAACAACAGCAGCACTTGGGCTGGAAACAAATCTTGACAAAGGCAAAAACACTGGGCAAGGCAAGATAACGATAATTCACAAGAAACTCACTGACAGGATTGGTAGGAACACTGACGAGGAACATTAATGATGCCACGAGGAGCTGAGACTAGCACAGACATGTATAAACCAAGGGTAATCAATAAAACACAGGACAGATGGGAACAATCAAGGGCAAATGGAGACAGCAGGGAAGTGGCTATGGATACAGGAGACATGAGGGGCTGAGACAAAAAGGGTAAACAAGTACACACACAAGACCCAGGTCCAGACAGGGGAATACAGAAATGCAAAAATGATAATCATCATAGCAATAATAATAACAATAATACAGTGTACCCAGAAAGTATTCACAGCACTTCACTTTTTTCCACATTTTGCTGTTACAGCCTTATTCCAAAATGGATTAAATTCATTTTTTCCTCAAAATTCTACACTCAATACCCCATAATGACAAAGTATAAACAAGTGTAGTGTTTTTTAAATGATTTTTGCTATTTATTAAAAATAAAAACTAAGAATATCCCATATACATAAGTATCAAGCCTTTGCTCAATACTTTGTTGATGCACCTATGGCTGCCAATTACATGGTCTCAAGTCCTTTTTGGATATGATGCCACAAGCTTGGCAACACCTATCTTTGGGAAGTTTCGCCATTCTCATTGCAGCACCTCTCAAGCTCCATACACAGGTGGAGGGGAAGGGTCAGGTACAGCACATTTTTTTTTTTTTTTTTTTTTAGATTAGTATACTGTTATAGATCCCCAGGAGGGGAATTGAGGGTCATCCACCACTGGATTGGATGAAGCAGCCACGATACGACGCGCTATCCCTTAACCAATATTCACACACACATTTCACACCTAGGGCCACTTTAGAGTCTCCAATTTTCAGATCTTTCCGGAAATGTTCAATTAGATTCAAGTCTGGGCTCTGGCTGGGCCACTCAAGGACATTCACAGAGTTGTCCTTTGATATCTTGGCTGTGTGCTTAGGGTCATTGTCTGCTGAAAGATGAGCCATCGCCCCAGTCTGAGGTCAAGAGCGCCCTGAAGCAGGGTTTTCATCTAGGATGCCTCTGTACTTGGCTGCATTCATCTTTCCCTCTATCCTGACTAGTCTCCCAGTTCCTGCTGCAGAAAAACATCCCCACAGCATGATGCTGCCACCCCCATGCTTCACTATAGGATGGTATTGGCCTGGTGAGAGCGGTGCATGGTTTCCTCCAAACATGACGCCTGGTATTCACACCAAAGAGTTCAATCTTTGTCTCATCAGACTAGAGAATTTTGTTTCTCATGGTCTGAGGGGGCTGCCATGTACTTTTGTACTAAGGAGTGGCTTCTGTCTGCCACTCTACCATATAGGCCTGATTGGTGGATTGCTGCAGTGATGGTTGTCCTTCTGGAAGGTTCTCCTCTTTCCACAGAGGAATGCTGGAGCTCTGACAGAGTGACCAGTCGGGTTCTTGGTCACCTCCCTGGCTAAGGCTCATCCCCGATCACTCAGTTTTGACAGTCGACCAGCTCTAGGAAGATTTCTAGTGGTTCTGAATGTCTTCCATTTACAGATGGAGGCCACTGTGCTCATTGGGACCTTCAAAGCTACAGAAATTTTTATGTATCCTTCCCCAGATTTGCACCTCGAGACAGTCCTGTCTCGGAGGTCTATTCCTTTGACTTCATGCTTGATTGTGCTCTGACATGCACTGTCAACTGTGGGACCTTATATAGACAGGTGTGTCTTTCCAAATCATGTCCAGTCAATTGAATTTACCACAGGTGGACTCCAATTAAGCTGTAGAAACATCTCAAGAATGATCAGTGGAAACAGGATGCAGTTGAACTCAATTCTGAGCTTCATGGCAAAGGCTGTGAATACTTATGTACATGTGATTTCTTGTTTTTTGTTTTTAATAAATTTGCAAAAATCTAAAAAAAACAAAAAACTTTTCATATTGTCATCATGGATCATCACCCCCCCCCCCCCCCCAGGGGTGTTCAGTTATTGGACTTCTGTGCTAACCACAGTTTGTCCATAACAAACACCATGTTCAAGCATAAGGGTGTACCTTGTAACACTATGAGTCACATGACACCGGGGAGGGAAAATGGTTAATTGGGCAGAATCTGGACATTTTTACGTAGGGGTGTACTCACTTTTGTTGCAGCGGTTTAGACATAATAGCTGTGTGTTGAGTTATTTTGAGGGGACAGCAAAATTTACAACTGTTATACAAGCTGTACACTGACTACTTTACATTGTATTCAAAGTGTCATATCTTCAGTGTTGTCCCATGAAAAGACACAATAAAATATTTACAAAAATGTGAGGGGTGTACTCACTTTTGTAAGATACTGTATAAAAAGAGGTTCCTAATCACACGTGGTGATTTTAAACAAAACAAATCACGATAGTGGGTGTGCAATGTTTGTTAATGTTGTCAATCTTTTCTTGGGGGGCTTGTGCACTGAAGTGTTTGACAGTTCATTTTTTATTCAGTTAAATGCCCTTTGTGAAGTGCCAAGGTCAGTTATGACCAGGATATAGTATATTTTATTTCAAATGGGAAACAAATGTTAATGCTACTAACAGTGCACATTGAGTTTTTATGCACTTTAAGATATGCCTGAGTAAGATGTGACAAAAAGGTTATTTACAGCAATTTACTTTTTTTTCATTTTATTTAATTTAAAATTGTTGTTCAAGAGGCAAAATATTTCTACTACTTCAAATTCTACTTAACCCTAGCACTGTTATTGTGTTTTTATGCACATTTGACGTGCCTTTGACATGTGCCAAGCACACATTTAAAACCAAGCCAATGAATAAAAAGTGCATATTTTTCATCATACTGATCTGTGTTAGTTTGAAATTTGTCATATTCAACAGATCGCTAAACATGTGCAGCCCAGTTACGTGTCTTGATTTGAAATTGTGGCCCAACTGTTTTTGTAATTGAATAGCCCTGACAGAAGGAGTAGCGGTAGTGAAGGTAGATGAATTTAAATACCTGGGGTCAACCATCCAAAGCAATGGAAAATGCACAAAAGAGGTGAAGGGGAGAGTGAAGGCAGGGTGGAGTGGGTGGAGGTACAGTGAAAAGGAAGATTTATAAAATGTTAGTGAGACCTGCTATGATGTATGGTTTGGAGACATGGTGCTGACAGACAGAAGGTGAAGCTGGACGTGGCAGAGTTGAAGATGCTAAGATTGTCATTGGGAGTGACTGATGGACAAGATTAGAAATGAGATATCAGAGGACAGCTCAGGTTGAGCCGTTTGGAGACAAAGACATGTGAATGAAACATTTGTTGGATAACCAGAACTTTACAAAATGCCTGTAAAAAGAAAACATTATATAAAAAGTTCCTGAGGCTAAGACCAGTGAAAGCTGAATAAAAGTATAAAACCTATAAAAATAAACTAATAAGTATTTTAAGACTTAAAAAATGTATTATAGAAAATTATTTGAAAAGAACAGAACATTAGTAATACATGGAGACTATTAAACAAAATAATAAAAAAAAGGATAGATCCTGTGAAAATCATATCTCCTATTTATACTCTGGAAATGAAGTTATTATTGGCAATAATTTAATCACTGATAAATTTAATGAAAATTTTATTAATGTAGGAAAGAAAGCTGACTCTATCATAGCTCCACAAGATGCTGATGAAGTTAACATCATCAATATAAATGCTCACTCTGTGTTTATTGCTGATACTGATGAAAAAGTAATTTTTGAAATTGTACACAAATTTAAAAACAAAAAAAAAATCAACAGATTGTAATGGTCACAGTATGTTTCTGGTTAAAAATATTGATTCTGTTGTCAAGCCTTTTACTCATATGTAATTTGTCTTTGAGAGCTGGAAAAAATTCCTAAGCAAATGAAAGCATCTAAAATAATTTCATTGTTTAAATCTGGTGATAAATGCTTGTTCACTAACTATAGACCAATTTCACTGTTGCCCCAGTTCTCAAAAATATTGGAAAAAATATTTTTCATAAGAATGAATAGTTTCATCAGTAAGCACAATATATCTGTGAACAACAGAAGCTGCCTACGGTCCTGAACGCCCCTCCGAGGTAAAAAGCAAACCTATAGGTGCTTGACTGTAGTGAAGCAATTTACTTACACTCAAACATGACAGTTCAAAATAACGGTGCAAACAAATCCTAAAAGCCAACGAGAAAACTTACACTGAGTAGAATCTCCTGAGCAAAGGAGCTCAGGAGGAGAGGAGGGGGAGACCTGACCGTAGAGAAGAAGTCTGTCTGAACATTGATGAGGCAGCTACCAATACAGGGTTGAAAAGGCAGAGTTTAAATACAAGAACAGTAATGGGCCACAGGTGCGCTGAGACCGGGCTGGGAAAACTATTTGTCTAACTGCTCTCAGCTGATGGAAGAGACCTGAGAGCAGAGAGAGGAGAAAAAATAGCAGGAGACAAAAAACAAAACAAAACAAAACCCACAATCACTCACAGCTGAGGAATAAACACAGACAGCGAGTGGAAATGGCTGTAAGGGGCTCATATCACCAACTCACCAACACAACATAACATAACTAGCAGAAAAATAATAATGAACAGAAAAACACTCAAAACTACAAAGGAAGTCTGAGTGCTGACAACAGATGCTCAGACATATGACAGAGACCCCCCCTCAAGGGCTGGAACCCAGACACCCCAAAGTAACATCAAAAAAGACCCCCCCCCCCCAAAAAAAAAGGATTACAGAAGAAAAAAAAAACAACACCCTTGGGAGGGAGGTTGGGGAGAAACGGCCAGGAGGGAAAAAAACAAACCAGCTCAAATTCACACCTGCGACCTGTACAGACCCCAAAGCCCCCACGGTCCCAGAGTTCCAGGCTTCAGGTGGCCGGTCAAGTTCCAGGCCCAGCAGACGGCCCAATGAAGAGAGTCAGGCGGCCTGCCGGAGAAATGAGCCACCCAACCCAGAGACTCAGTCCTTCAGGTGACCAGCTAGCGTTGTTGAGCCACCAGGACCGGAGGGGAGAATGAGAAGGTGGCTTCCCACCGGGAGGCTGAGAGGCAGGAAGCCGGACTGGAGGAGGGGAACCCCAAATGGCGTCCAGTGGCGGAGGAAAGTGGACCACGATGGCACCTGGCAGAGGAGAAGAGGCACCCCGAAGGCCTCGTGAAGAGGAGAGAAGGCCTCGGCATCCTCAGGCTGGCCGGCAGCACCCTCGGTGGTCCGGATTGGGACACAGCTGCACCTGCGGCGGCTCTGGGCTGGAGCTCAGCTGCACCCGCGGGTGGCACCGGGCTGGAGCACAGCTGCACCCGCGGGTGGACCCGGGTTGGGCCAACTCTGCACCCACAGTGGACCTGGGTTGGGCCAACGCTGCACCTCAGTGCCCCCTGGGCTGGAGCGTAGCACCCATAGCGGCCCCGCACTGGGAGCGCAGCACCCACGTCGGGCTTAACCTGAGCTGCAGCACCCACGAGGGTCCCTGGGCGGGACGTAGCACCCACAGAGACTCAGGCTGTGGAGGAACCCAGACGATGGCCTCGGGCAGGGGAGGCGCTGCACCCACTGAGAACTCGGCCTGGGTCAGGGCTGCACCCATGATGACCTCCAGCGGCGAACCTGGACCCACGGAGACCTCAGGTGGTGCTGGAATGTCTCCGGTGACTCTGGGAGAGAGCTCAGAAAGAACACAAGGAAAGGCAGGGTCACGGTCACCGGCAGCGGCAGAGCCCGGCAAGGCAAGCTCAGGTGCAGTGGATGGCTGCACCTGGCTCTCCTCACCAAGTGCCAGGCAAGATGCTCTAATTTGGAAAGGAGAAAGACAAAAGAGAGCACTTGCCTGAGCTTGCGCTCCACCGCCGTCCAGGACTCTGACAATCCAGGCAATGTCATCTCAGGCTCAACCCTCTGGAGGTCCAGCTTGGGAGCTGACACTGCAGTGGCGGCCTCCGCAGCAGACATGAAGTTTGTTGCAGTCTCCTGACTCCCAGGCGAAGGGGACCATGCTGGTGACTTCTACGGCATGGCAGCTGGGATATGGCTCACCACTGGCACTGGAACAGGGGTTTCCAGGGCCACAGCTTCCGCAATCATCCGGTGGTCATGTTTCGGGGCCAGTGACACTTAAAGGGAATAGGAGGAGACATGGAGAGGGCTGGTGAATAGAGGGTGACTGCAGCAGGTGGAGAGGTCTCTGGGGACTGCATACCCAGAGTCCTCTCTACCAGGGATCAGCAAGATTTATTTTCAATATTAGAAATAAAAAGAGAGGAAACTTGCCTGTTCTCCTGGTACACGATGTTCCCTGCTGCAGCTGGTGATGTGTCGTCCCTGTCCGTGGCTAGGATGATTCTGGGCCCCCCCTGAGGATCGTGGAGGAGCTGCTCCCGTACTCACGGAGGAAGGCATGGCCGGAGGAGAAATGATGGACCTCTTGACAACGAGAGGAGACACAGAGGAACTGGAGGATGCAGCAGAAACGGCGGGAGGTTGGGCTGACGGAACAACCGGAGAAAAAGACGGAGAGAAGAGATCTGCTGTGGGAGGAGTCGGGCTCAATGTCTGAAGGGAGGCTGGTGAAGAGGCAGGGAAATTCCTCGATGATGCTTTTGCCGAGAAGCCGCTGATGTTCTTGCTGGAGCAGGTGAGGAGGTCGGCGAAGTGGAATGAGGAGAGGACGTTGGTCGTGATGGGTGTTTCCACTTCCCCTTCGCTGGATGCTCTCCCATCGACAACCCGGGAAATGACTGTTTGAGTGCGCAGACCGTGGACAGCAGGTCTGCATACTGTGGATAGCTCCAAAGGCTAGAATGTGCTTCTAAGGTACCCACCGCTCCATACAGACAATCCCATGTTTCCTTTGGTCTTTGGGCTTCAAGGGCTTCGTCCACAAAATCACGGATGAATTCCACCGCCCATTCCTCCTCCACCATGGGTGACCCCACTGCCAATCCTCTTCTATTAGTGCAAGGCTGGCGCACTGGGGACATGACGAGCTCCAGTAGCAGGTGCTTGAAAAAACACAAAAAAGGTAAAAAAAAAAAAAAAAAAAAAAAAAACGGTTAAAAAACCCAAAAAAACTATGCCCCTTGGCAGAAGCTGGGTTTTTTAAAATTTTGGTAGCTGCCTACTGTCCTGAATGCCCCTCCGAGGCAAAAAGCAAACCTAGGTGCTTGACTGTAGTGAGGCAATTTATTGACACTCAAACATAACAGTCCAAAATAACGGTGCAAACAAAATCCAAAAAGCCAACGAGAAAAACTTACACTGAGTAGAATCTCCTGAGCAAAGGAGCTCAGGAGGAGAGGAGGGGGAGACTGACCGTAGAGAAGAAGTCTGTCTGAACATTGATGAGGCAGCTACCAATACAGGGTGAAAAGGCAGAGTTTAAATACAAGAACAGTAATGGGCCGCAGGTGCACGAGCCGGGCTGGGGAACACTAATTGTCTAACTGCTCTCAGCTGATGGAAGAGACCTGAGAGCAGAGAGAGGAGAAAAAATAGCAGGAGACAAAAAAACAAAACAAAACCCACAATCACTCACAGCTGAGGAACAAACACAGACTGCGAGTGGAAATGGCTGTCTGGAATAGAGGAAAAGGGGCTTATATCACCAACACAACATAACAGAACTAGCAGGAAAATAATAATGAACAGAAAAACACTCAAAACTACAAAGGAAGTCTGAGCACTGAGAACAGACGCTCAGACATATGACAATGCCATCATTAGGTTTTGCAACAATAAGATTGCAAAAGTCTAGAGAGAGCTCTTTGCTTCTACCCATCATGAGCTTTTTGTGTTGTGACAATCTGATATTCACAGACCTTTTTAAAGGCTATCAGTCAGGACTTAACCAGCTGAAACTAATTTACACTGATGGGGGATGGGATGACTTCCTAAATTCTGATGGATTTTAGTCGGTTTCTTGGCTTTCTACGCCTTTTTACACCACTTTTTCTTCATGTGTTCAATACTTATTCACTATGTCATTCCACTTCATTGAATTTACATAACTTGTTTTGTGACTGTGCGTGTCCATCCTTTTTTAGTTTAGTCACATTTTAGTTGACTAACAGTCTGTGCATTTTAGTCTAGTTTTAGTCAATGAAAACTGATAGCATTTTGGTCTAGCTTTAGTCAGTGAAATCTGTATTTTAGTTTTTATTTATTTAACATAAATTAGCCAAAACCAACATTTTCTTTTGTCTTAGACCCATTTCAAAATTCACACAATAGGTTATCTTACCCTTATCTGATGAAGTTTTGGCTGCATTTCTTCCCCTCTATTTCCACAACTCATTCTGTTGCTGTGGCACTGAGTGGGGGGTTCTCCACACAGAGTCGGAAGTTGGGGGGGGGGGGATAGAGGACTGAAGGAGGAAGTGGCACCGGGGGTCTCAAATGCAACAGAAAGGACTGGCCACACCCCGGGGAGTCAGGAGATACTGGAGTTTGCTACAGTGGGAGAGGGAGTGATAAGCAGGGTTTCGTGTCCTGTAATGTTAATGTGCCAGACAGGCTTTGTGTGCTGTGTATATTGTCTTTGGCGCCCTGGGTCTCATTGGGCAGGAATAAAGTGGTATAAAAGGAGGCACCCAGAGACCCCGGGAGAAGTTTTCTGTGTTTTATGTTGGGAGGTGAAAAAAGTTCGCATGTCATCCAGCTTGCTGTCTCATCTGCTTTCATATTCCACATTGGTGACCCTAAGACGTGCAATGGAGAACAAGCCGAGCACTGCCCTGGAGACAACCCAGAGGAAGAACACCAGCACGGCATGCACTGTCAAAGTCCAGCTCCCGGACTTCTGGCTCCACAAGCCGACCACTTGGTTTCTACATGTGGAAGCCCAATTCGCACTCCGCGGGATCTCCACGGACGACACCGAATATTATCATGTGGTCGCTGCACTGGATGTGTGCGCCACACAACAAGTAATGAGCCTGCTCCAGCAGCTGCAAGCCCAGGAGAAATATGACGCATTTAAGCAGATGCTGCTTCAACGTTATACCCTGTCGGACAGTGAGAGGGCAGAGAAACTCCTCATGAGCTCACAATTGGGTGACAGGTCAGCTGTGGAGCTGATGGAGAGCATGTTAGCGCTGAGGGGGAAGGATGACGAACCTTTTCTGTTCGCCCACCTATTCCTCAAGAACCTACCAGCTACAGTGAGGGCAATCCTGGCCAAATCACCGCTGCTCGTGGCCAACAACAACCGCACCCTGGCACAAGAAGTGGACCACATCATTCTGGCAAACAGAGCTCTCAGCGTGCATGCAACGACACCAGCAGCCATGAAGGACTCCAGCAAGGTTGAGGAGCCGTTGGGGGCGGCTGGGATGGACGGCAAGAGATGCAGGAACAGGAGTCTCTGTTTCTATCACCACCGGTTTGACTCGAATGCCCAACGCTGTCTGCCACTGTGCCAATTCAAGAAGTCAGGGAAACGGCACGGCCAACAGTCAGTAGCAGCTGCGACTGCTGGCAACAGGAATGAGCTGCTTTTCATCACAGATACACGTTTGGGGAGACGTTTCTTGGTGGACTCCGGCTCCCAGAAGAGCCTCATTCTGCCAGTCAGCGCATACAGGTTGGCAGAAGGCTGCAGCCCTGAGCTTACAGCCGCCAACAGATCCAACATCAGGACATTTGGTGAACGTACGTTGACAGTGTGCTTACACAGATGCAATTACCAGTGGGACTTTGTGGTTGCTGCATGTTCTGTCCCCATTTTAGGCGCTGATTTTTTGTGTGCTTACGGATTGTTAGTCGATGTTGCCAACAGACGTTTAGTGGCTGCTGTTTCTTTTTTCCTCCTTGCCCTGCACAGCTTGGGGAGTTGGGCCAACAACACAAACTAACGTTATAGCTCCAGGGGTAAGTACCAACATTTGCTTTCACAGTTCCCAGCACTCACGGTTCTGACTTTTTCTGCTATGGTAACTAAACACGGGGTTGAGCATTTCATAATAACAAAAGGTCCACTGGTGTTCGCACGCCCTTGGCGCCTGGATGCGGTTAAGCTGGCCAGCACGCGCGAGGAGTTCACTAACTTAGAGCAACTGGGCATCGTTAGACACTCCAACAGCCCATGGGCATCCCTGCTACACATGGTGCCCAAGGCTGATGGGTTGTGGTGACCATGTGGCGATTTCCAGCGCTTGAACAACGCCACAGAAAATGACTGGCACCCCATCCCACACAGCCAGGATTTTTCTGTGCATCTGGCCAGGACGTGTGTTTTTTTGAAAGTGGATCTGGTCCGTGGTTACCACCAGGTCTCGGAGCACATGGAGGACGTGCCAAAAACAGTGGTAGTAACTCCTTTTGGCCTTTTCGAGTTTTTACGCATGCCGTTCGGGTTAAAAGGCACAGCGCAAACCTTCCAAAGAATGATGGACGTGGTGCTCCGTGACCTGCCTTTCGTTTTTGTCTACTTAGATGACATTTTGGTGGCAAGCGCATCCGAGGAGGAGCACCTCGCCCATCTCAAACTTTTCCAGAGGTTGGAAGCACATGGGTTTATCATTAACCCGGCGAAGTGCCAGTTCGGTGTGCCAGTGATTGATTTTTTGGGGTCACCGCATTTCGCCAGAGGGCGCGATTCCACTGCCTGATAAAATGCGCGCCGTGGCAGATTTTCCATGTCTGTGGAAAATGTAGCGGGGATGCCCATGGGCTGTTCGAACGCCTGATGATGCCCAACCTTTCCAGGTTGGCGAACTCCTCGCGCGCTATGGCCAGTTTAGCTGCGTCCAAGCACCGAGATCTTGCAAAAACGGGCGGCCCGGTGGTGGTGATAAAGTGCTCCACCCCGTGTTTAGCGATGGCTGCCGAAAACGTCGGGACCGTGAGTGCTGGGAACTGAGTGAGCAGTGTGTGGAACTTACCGCCTGGAGCTGTGACGTTGGCTTGTGCTGTTGGCCGGGTCACTCGAGCTATACAGGGGAGAGAGTCAAGGACAGTGCATTAACCAGGCGCCTGTTAGCAACATCAACCAGTAAACCATGTGCACAACGAAAATCAACCCCCAGGATATGGTAATTCAGTGCTGCTACGACAAAAGTCCACTCGTATGTACGGCCGTGTAGAGATAAGATCAGTGTCCTCTCACCAAAGGTCTTAATTTCCGAGCCGTTTGCTGCCAACATCTCGGGGCTGCTAGGTCCTGCCAGCCGGTTGGCGTAGGTCAGCAGGATGAAGCTCTTCTGGGCTCCAGAGTCCACGAGGAAACGCCTCTCCGAGCGCACGTCCGTCATGTAGAACAGCTTGTTCTCTTCACCGAGGGTCGCAGCTGCTACCGACCGTCGGCCTCGGCGTTTTCCCGAGTGCTTGAATTGGCACGGTGGCGCACATCTACGTGCGATCTCTCTGAAGTGGCGGTGGTAGAAACAGAGCGTGTCTCTCTGGCGCTCTTTGGCCCCCGCTGCTGCTACCGTCGGTGGCTCCTCGCCTCCTCCGGTCATCTCGCTGGGCTCCGCCGCTGCCGTGTTGACTGTGATTGCCCTGGTGGTGAGGATGATCCAGTCTGCCTCCTGGGCTAGGGCACGGTAGTCCCGCATGGCCAGCAACGGCGAATTGGCCAGAACCGCTCTTGCCACCGTTGGAAGGTTCCGGAGGAAAAGTTGGGCAAACAGAAGGTGCCCGTCGTCCGTGCCCATTAACGCCAGCATCTTCTCCATCAGGTTGATGGCCGAACCATCTACTAACTCGGTCCGCCCCAGGAGCCTCTCCACTCTCTCACATTCCGAGAGCGTGTAGCGCTGGATGAGCGCAGCCTTGAGCGCCTCATATTTGTTGCGGGCTGGTGGCTGATCGAGCAGGCTCGCTACCTGCTGAGCTGTACGGGCGTCCAGCGCTGCGACTACATGGTAGAATCTGGTGTCGTCTGCCGTTACTCCCCAGAGGGCGAACTGGGCCTCGGTGTGGTGGAACCAAGAGCGCGGGTTGTGCTGCCAGAAATCCGGTAGCTTGACTGAAACCGCGTACACGTGGCTGGGGGTTCCATTCCAGGCCGTCTCCGGGGTTCTTGCCTCGTGTTCCATAATACATCTTGGGTCACCAGTGTGGAGTGTGTAAAATAAAAGACATATTCACGACAGACGGTTTATTACACACTTCACATCTTTCAAGCACAGAACAGAATGACACATTTCAGCAGGCACTCTTCTTTTATCCAAATACTCCTTACAAGTTTCATGGCATCTCTCCACACACAACATGACATTTGCATTACACTGCATTCAACCCCCTACATCCTTGACTCCTTCCTGCTATCTCGCCAGGAACCTCCTGAGCATTGTTCTCCCATGCTTATCCACTGTCTCTCGTCTGAGATGCTAAATAATCTGACTCCCCCAAGGTGCTACAAGACAATCTTAAAAATACATGGACAATACTTAACAATATTCTTGGAAATAAAAATAGAAATATAAGCTACCCAACCAATTTTTAAAAAAAAATAATAATAATAATAATAAAACGACTCAGAGTGTGAATGCAGTCTCACCTGCAGATGAATTTAATAACTTTTTTGTTAACATTGGTCCTAATTTGGCTCGAGAAATACCCATTACGGCACCTACGGGTGATACAGTAAGCAAAAACACTGCTATAAAAGACTCCATTTTCGTAAAGAACACAGACGAGAGAGAGGTCATTGAAATTGTTAAATCGTTTAAAAGTAAAACATCTGCGGACTGTGATGGCATTGACATGCTCTTAGTCAAAACTATTATTGAATGCTTAGTGAAACCACTGACGTATATCTGTAACCTGTCTCTCCAAACAGGTATATTTCCCAATGCAATGAAAATAGCTTAAGTAATTCCGATATACAAGACGGGTGACAGAGGGGAATTTTCAAACTATAGAGCAATTTCACTATTGCCGCAATTTTCCAAGATACTTGAAAAAATATTCTGTGAGAGAATTGACAACTTCATAATGAAGAATAATTTATTGTGTGAGCAGCAATATGGGTTCAGACACAAGAGGACAACTGCATTTGCTCTAATGGAATTTATAGAAAAAATATCAACTGCCATTGAAATAAAGAGTATTCAGTTGGGGTATTCCTGGATCTTAAAAAAGCATTTGATACAGTGGATCATAATTTATTATTAAAGAAACTACAAAATCATGGTATTAGGGCGGTAGCACTGTCCTGGTGATGTAGTTACTTAAAGAATAGATATCAGTATGTATGTGTTGGTACCAAAAACTCACAGTTACTGAAGGTTACTTGTGGAGTCCCACAGGGTTCAGTTTTGGGGTCACTGTTATTCAATATGTACATATATAAATGATATATGTAAAGTCTCAGAAAAAATGGATTTAATATTGTTTGCCGATGATACTAATTTATTATGCAGTGGAAGCAATTTGGAACTCGGAAAGGAATTAGGAAAGCTTAAACTGTGGTTTGATTCAAACAAATTAACGCTCAATTTAAGTAAGACAAAATTTATAGTTTTTAACAACCATCACAACAACTTAGTATCTAAACTTAGTGTAAATGGTGTAGAGATTGAAAGGATATCTGAAACTAAATTTCTTGGAGTAATAATTGATAATAAACTGTGTTGGAAGTCACATATTAATTATATTAAAGGTAAAATATCTAAATCAATTGCAATACTACACAGAGTGAAATATTTGCTGAATCAACCCATACTATATACTTTGTATCATTCATTAATCCTCCCATACATGACATACTGTACTGAAGTATGGGGAAATACATATAAAACAAACATATATCCGGTCTTTATGCTTCAGAAGAGAGCTATTAGAATAATAAACAAAGCTGCTTACAGAGAACCAACAAACCCACTTTTCCTTAAATTAAAAGCTCTCAGGTTGAACGATCTGGTTGACTTTAAAACGGCAGTAATTATGTTTAAAGTAAAGAATCTATCACTGCCCGTAAATATCCAAAAGCTGTTCCAGATAAGAGAGAAACAATATCATTTCAGAGGAACATGTATATTTCAAAAACCCTCAGTGAGAACTACCACCAAGCAACACTGTGTTTCAGTGCAAGGAGTCAGATTGTGGAACACTTTTGGACCTGAATTAAAATCATGTACAACGCTTGGACAATTTAAACAAAAACTAAAGGAAGAAATACTCCAAACATATATACAAGATGACATGTAAAATCACATAAGGATTGTCATATGCAGTCTGTGTTGTGTTGTTGCTTAGCTTTTTTGTCACATTTTGTCTTAGCTTTGTTCTGAATTGTAATCGCTCTTGTTTTGTTTTTCTTTTGGATTCTTGGATGGAATATGGGTGGGCAATATAAGCTGCGGCTTCAGCCATCACCCATTTCAGATAACTTATGTTGAACTGTATAATCAGAGGAGTTATTGTTTGATTTGACCTTGTTGGATTTTTTCCCCCTTTGTCATATTGTTCTGTTTCTTTTTTTTCTTTTCTTTTTTTTTTTTAATCTTTACTTTTAATCTATCCAAAATAAAGATTCATTCATTCATCTCTGAAGAAAATTACCAGTCAATCATAGTGTATTTGAAGTGCCTGAAACAGCAGTGTTGCTCCACCCTCCACTTCTCTGAGCAGGAACATGTTCAGTCTTGTCCTCCTTCTGCTGCTGCACTGAAAAGCCTGTTACCAAATCTTATGTTTACGTTATGACATTTTTCACCTGCGGGGAAAGAACAAAACAAAAACACAATGTTCTTCAGTGACGACAGCTGTTTTATCAGGGAACAGGGAAAGAATTATTCCAGGAATTTGTCCCACTTCTGGTGTATGTTTTTATTTCCTGTGTGACTTCATGATGTTTATATTTCTTCTGTGACTAAGCATAAAAAAAATCTGTGTTTACAAGCAAAGTAAAATATTTTCAAAATACGTAGACGATGCAATCCAAGGCAACAGTGCATGACTCGTCTGAGGCATCTTCAGGAATTTATTGGCCTGTGTTGCATCAGATAGTGCAGGTGAGCCCTGTTAATGCTCCTTTTTTCCTCATCATCATCATCTGAAGTTTGAACATGCTGTCTCATTTTAAAGGTTCATCCGGGCTTTCATTCTGGAAGTCAGCTGACTTTGGACTGTTTCTGGCTATAAAGCAGCGTATGCACGCTGGAAGGTCAACCTCAGCATTTTGTGAGGGGAGAATTAAAATTACCTTCAACTTTTTTTCTTGTAAATTTTACAAATTTTTTTCTCTTAAATTAGCAACTTTTTTCTTTGCTACTTTTTTTTTTTTTTAGAAATGTGTAATAATAAATTTCTGCCTTTTTCTCATCAGTTTCTGACTGTTTCTCATCAATTTTTGGGCTTTTTTTCCTCATAATTTTGTGTCTTATTGCTTTTAAGTTTTCAACTTTTACTCATTAATTTCTGAATTTTTTCTTATAAATTTGTGATTTTTTTCTTATAAATTTGTGACTTTTTTCTTGTAAATTTGCAACATTTTTCTCATAAATTTGTGGATTTTTTTCTCATTTTGTGATTTTTTTTTTCTTGTAAATTTACAACTTTTTTCTCATAAATTTGTGGATTTTTCCCTCATAAATCTGACTTTCCTCTTGTGAATTTGGAGCTTTTTTCCTCATAAATTTTCAACTTTTTTCTCATAAATGTTCAACTTTTTTCTCAAATTTGTGACTTTTTATTGTGAATTTGCAACTTTTTCTCTTAAAATTGTGAATTTTTTCTCAAAAATTTCTTTTTTCTTCTAAATTTTTCAATTTTTTTCTCATAAATTTGCAACTTTCTTATTGTGAACTTGCAACTTTTTCTCTTAAAATTGTGAATTTTTTTCTCATGTTTTTTTCTTCTAAATTTCTGATTTTTTTTTATCATAAATTTGTACCATTTTTCTTGCAAATTTTCAGCTTTTTTCACATAAATGTGTAACTTTCTCCTTATGAATGTACAACTTTTTTCTCAAAGTTGTGACTTCTTAATAAATTTGACTTTTTTCTTCTAAATTTGTGAATTTTTCTCATAAATTTGTGACTACTTTCTTGTAAATCTGCAACTTTTTTCCTCATAAGTTTGTGAATTTTCCACATGAATTTGTGACTCTTAGTTTCCTATATTTTTTCTTGTGAATCTGAAACTCATAAATTTGTGAAATTTTCCTCATAAATTTACAACTTTGGTCAAACATGATTTTTTTTTTCTTCTAAATTTGTGACTTTCATGTCAATTTGCAACTTTTTCACAAAAATTTGTGACTTTTCTTCTAAATTTGTGATTTTTTTCCTCATAATTTTGTGACTTTTTTCTTGTAAATTTGCAATTTTTCTCCTAAACTTTAACTTCTTTCCTGTAAATGTGAATCAGATGAGGTAAATTCCCATCAAAGCTGGCAGTCTGTCTTCTGAAACGATAACCCATATAGTAAAACTTGCAATATCATTTTAATCAAAAAAGTATCAAAAACAACACATATCACATACATGAGAGCAGCTAAACAGTGGCAGTAGCAGTGCAGTTGTGCCAGACTTTCTACAGTTCATTTCACCTGGACCATTAAAAAAAGCCTCCAGTATTAGAAACAGACAAAACAGAATAAAAACAAACCAAAAATGAGTGCCTAGTGGCTTTCTACGACGCACGTAATGACCGCAGACGCCCGCATCCCTGAAAATGTCTCACTCTGAAAGTACTTGTTTTGCTGCTTAGTTGTGCAAGCTATCAATTCCACATTGGTGTGAGTGGGTGTAATAAATGATACTGGCATAAATGCCAAATATTTATCCCACCTTCCACTCCCTGACCTTTAAAGTGAAATCTGCTCTCAGGAGGAATTATACCCGTTGCGCAAACAGAAACTAAGTTAGTGTGATTGATAGTTCAGTCTTAAAAAACTGATGAGGATTAAATTAAACTAGGCTTCCCTGTATGCATCTGTAAGCAAAACACTCAATGCCTTTAGTCAAAAAGGAACTTCACTGTTCACGTGTAATCATTTTTAGGAAGAAGAATTAATTTTGCAATGTCAACAAAAAAAGTACTTTCAGAGTGAGACACTTTCAGGGACGCAGGCGTCTGCGGTCATTATGTGTGTCGTACAAAGCTTTTTACCAGCTGTGTGAGCTGATCGAGATGCCAGTCTAACAACATGACAGCCACACCGAATGCATCAATTTTTAAAAAATAACGACGATCTGTTTCTGTATTTGCTCTGGAGGCATCTGGTGTTTATATAGAAAACAATACATCCAAAAAACAAAAAGAGAAACAACATTAACACTTATATTCTTTGTAGCTACATCGTCACAGAAGATGTAAAGCACAAAAAGTAAAAACACCACAAAAAGAAATAAAGTGAGTTCATTTTTTTTGGACAGTTCTTCCTTTAAAAGAGAGTAAAGTATCATCTGCATATGTGATTACTTTTACTTGGCTTTTTACCATTAAGTGCAGGTTTAAACACCCTGTCTGCAAAGTACATTTCTGTTCTTTGTCTTTTTTAGGACTGCTACTTTGGCAGCAAATGAATGAAATGCGACACAAAACAATAAAGAATCGGACAAACTTCTACAGTCTGTGTAGGTCCTGAGTGGTTAGTATGTAGCAGCACATTTGGTGATTCACAAGCAGACAGGGTTAATGCGGCAGCATCATACCATACAGTAGTCACTTAATAAATAATAATAATAATAATAATAATAATAATAGAGTAGTTTTCATACACTAAGCACAAACTGTCCTTTTTTGTTTCTGAAGTCAGTGGCGTTCAACCCCCCCCACCCACAAAAAAAAGGCAACTAAACAAACGATGTGCATTGCTCACTTTGTAGTCACACTTGGGTGGCCAAAATTTCAAACAAACCAGTAACTAAAACAGTAAAAATATGTTTAGATGTTTGTCCTTGGCCTTGACTGTAATGTAAAAAAATAAATAATCACAAACAGGTGCAGCTAAAAAATGAAATATTCTGAGTATTTCTTTTTTAAGATTTTGTTTCAATTTTGTTGATTATGGCTCATCTTTTTTTTTGTTTAGATGCACCTGCACATTAATGCACATCAAGGTGTTGTCCGTTCACTTTAAGAAATCCCTCCTGACCGCTCAGCAGCTGCTTCTTCCCCCCCTTTTGTTTCATTTGCATGTCGTTAAGTCCATGTGGCGACTCCACCTGCCGCCGACCAATCAGTCAGTGCTACGGTGGCGGTGGCAGGCGGACAAACGGCGATTCCTTATATCATAGAGGGCTGGGGCACTGGATGTGGTCGAGGGACAGGAAGCTGCCGCTGAGCGGCGCTACTGTGGAGGTGGACGTGGAGGAGGACGGGGTTATGGAGGAGGTGAGGCTGTGGAGCTGTAAGGTGCTCTCCTTGATGTGCTGAATGAAGAGGTTCCTCTCGTCCTCGGGCGTCTGGCCGTTCTGGGCGCGGACGATGCAGGTGGGCCGGTGCAGGTTGAGCATGTAGACCAACTGCTGCTTCTGCTGCTTCAGCTCCTCGATCTGGGCCTTCAGCTCGGCATTGACGTTCTCCAGCTTCTCCGACTCCTGCAAGGGAGGAACGGAGAAGAAGAACGCGCGTTATTATTCAGCGATGTCAGCAAACACGGTGATAGTGCCCATTTTTTGCTTCTAAATTTGCAATTTTTTCTCAGATATTTGCAACTTTTTTATAAATTTGCAACTTTTTCTGAGAAATTTGTGACTCATAATTTTGCTACCTTTTCTTGCAAATTTTTCCTCATAATTTTGTGACTTTTTGCTTTTAAGTTTCTAACATTCTCCTTAAGTTCTGATTTTTTTTCTCATAAATTTGTGACTTTTTTCCTTGCAAAATTGCAACTTTTTCCTCATAAATTTGTGATTTTTTCCTCATTATTTTTTAATTTTTTTTTTCTTGCACATTTGCACCTTTTTCCTCATAATTTTATGACTTTTTGCAAAGTTTTCAGCATTTTCTTATAAAATTTTCAATTGTTCCTCATAAATTTGACTTTTTCATCATTATTTTTTAATTTTTTTCTTGCAAATTTGCAACCTTTTCCTTGTACATTTGTGACTTTTTTCCTCATTATTTTGTTACTTTTTGCTTTTAAGCTTTCAGCATTTTCTCATTAATTTCTGATTTTTTTTTTCTCATAATTTTGTTGGGGTTTTCCGCTCAAATTTGTGATTTTTTTCTTGCAACATTTGCCTCATGAATTTGTGACTTCTCGTAAATTTGCAGCCTTTTCCTCATAAAATTTGTGACTTTTTGTTTGCAAGCTTTAACTTTTCCTCATTCATTTCTGAAAATTTCTCATAAACTTGTGGGTTTTCTTCCGTCATAAATTTGTGACTATTTTTTTTATTGCAAATTTGCAATTTTTCCTCATAACTGACTTTTTTCTTGCAAATTTCCAACTTTTTCATCATAAATTTGTCAGTTTCTTTCCTTATAATTTTGTGCCTTTTCTCCTCATAATTTTGTGATTTTTTGCTTTTAATTTTTCAACATTTTCTGATTAATTTCTTAATTTTTTTTTCATAATTTTGTGACTTTTTTCCCCTCATAATTTTGTGATTTTTTTTCCTCATAATTCTGTGACTTTTTTGCTTTTGAATTTTCAACATTTTCTCATTAATTTCTGAAAATTTTCTAATAAATTTGTGATTTTTTTCTCTCATAGATTTGTCATAGCCTCCATAGTTGTAGTCTTTTCAGTGTTCCTACCCAGCACAAGAAAGTTACACAGCACTGCTTTAAAGGTGTAGCCTAGCCTATAATATTCAACGCAATCTAACGCTCAGGTTTCAAAAACCAACCAATTCACATTTTATCAGTCGTCACCATCTTCCAATAAAGGAGGACCTGCATAATTATTGTCTAAATAAAGCTTGACGGTCCAAGATGGCCGCCTACATGGCGAAGGACCCTTTCTCCATGTATATATAAAATAGTGGTGGTCATTTTAATTGCAATTAATATGATCAATTGCAAATAAAATGCCCATCATTAATAAAAACTTATTTCAAGGTGCAAAAAATGCTGCAAATTTTACTGAAGAAAGATGCCTTTAATTTTCCAATGTACTCTGCTTATTAGCCCGATGTCTACCTTATGTGGTCTGATTTGGATTTGATTATAATATGCTTTTTCCCTGAAGTGCCGATTTAATCACCCTGCCTGACTAAAGTCTACTGCATCATGTACTTTGTTATAAAAATGTGAGCATTTGTGCAAAAAAAAACCCAAAAAATTGCAACACACCTTCTGCAGGGACTCGGTCTTCTCCTTCTTCTTGTTGCGACACTTTGCCGCAGCGATTTTGTTCCTCTCTCGCCTCCTCTTCCTCCTTTCGTGCTCCTCTGCTGTCAACTGGAAACCAGAATTTTTAAAGATTAAAAATACAGTCCAAACAGTCTAGACGACTACATGCAGAGGTGTGCAGAATGGCCAGAAACTATACTCAGAGTAGTCACCAAAGCGGTCTTAAATATCTTTATTCTTGCTCATTTGTGAGATTTTTTCTTGAAATTTGGTCTTTTTGCATGTAAATTTAGGACTGTTTCCATGTGAATTTTAAACTTTTTTTGTAGAAATAATTGAATACATAATTTAACATTTTTTTAACCAATACATTTTTAGTTTATTTTTCATAATTTTTTTTCTGGTTTTTGTCTTAATGTTTTGAGGTTTTTCCTCATAAATTTGAATTTTTTTTATGATAAAAGGTTTGTTTTTTTCACAGAAATTTTGAGTATTTTTCTTCTTCTTTTGCAACTGTAGTTGCCACCGAAGCCATTTCTACATGTACTTGAGTGTCTGACCCCACGTGTGACAACCCACCTCTCTCTTGACCCCACCGCTGCCGGCCAGCAGCTCGGAGGAGGCCCGGTCTGAGCTGGAGCTGGCGCCGTCGGAGCTCATGTCCACGCTGAGCCCGTTGGACAGCCGCTTGGTCTGAATGGCGAGGCGCAGCTCCTCTTTCATGATGGGGGTGAAGTTGGTGAAGTCGTCCAGGGTGAGGGTGCCCGGTGGGGAGAGGCAGGGGACGAGGGCGGAGCAGCTGATGTCAGCCAGCGAGGGACCCGAGTGCTGAAGCATCATTCTGGGAGAGGAAAAAAAGAGCTACATCATTAGGATGTTACAGTTGGGCCTGTTTAACTAAGGAGAGGGAGCGAAATGAGTAAAAGTGATGTGTAACTAACCCAAATCTAGGATAAGAAGCAGAAGTTATTCAAGTAAAATGATAAGCAACCACAGAATATGTGATTCAGAATTTTTAAAATAGAAACATAAAAGGCTAATCTACAATATAACGAGTTTGTCTAAATGTTGAAACATTGCATAAATTGAGGCAGACAAATACACTTTGAATTATTGACATTTCTCCACACTTGAGCAAATTTTGGCCATGAAAGATAAGGAATCATTAACTGAGAGCCCAGGATGTTTACAACCTAAAAACAGGGAGACAGATTTATGACTGCTGTCTTGATAAGAGGATGATATCATCTGTGTAATAACAAAACAAAAACAAAAACCTGATTTAATATTAAAGTCATTTACAGTTTAATATAGTTTCTAGAGCTTCATATAAATCCAAAATATAACACATCTATGTTGTTGGGTCATTTTTATCTTGTAATTGCCTTAATTAACGTATATTTCTATTTTATCTTCACTATTAGTTTTTTTTTAACCATCACTTCAGAATGAATATGTAAATGAATGAATGTTATGAAATATAAAAACAAAGAAATATTTAAAAACTGAAACTAGTCTGTTGGAAATGTCATAGAGAAATATGAAAGAGGGTCATAGAAGGTTTATTAATAAACACGTTTTATCTATAGAGTAATGTTACTGTTTCATCTTATTTTACTAGTTATTATGTTATTAGTTTTATTTAATAAAGTGCTTTAACACTTCTGCAGCACAAAATACATGAAATAATTTCAGTTCAACAAATCTGTTCATATAGTTCCACACAGTCTGTGTGTTTAAAGATTTATGAGCAAATAAGACATAAACAAGGTCCTGTATAACATTATTTAACTGGTTATACAAAGTCTGCTGTTTACGTAACCAAAGCTTGTAGAGGTTTATTTTTAAAGTTAAAACAGATTTTGGAACAATAAATTATAAAATCGATAAAACGAATAAAAACCTTGAGAAGCAATTTAAATAACGCAAGAAAATTCAAATCCAGAAAAAAAAAAATAAAAAAAAAATCGCGATTAAGAAAAACAAACTGAGCGCGCGCCAACGAAGATTAATAAATACAATAAATAAAACTAATATTATTTTAATTAACTGCTGCGAGCCTTATGGAAAAATATAAGTTTTTTCCTTTAAATTTAAACCAACAGAGTCAAAAAAGCCAGCGAAACTTCCTCTCCGCTGTCCCGGGACGGAGACACCGGCACCTCCTGTGAACCTGCCCGGGCTAAACACCCCCACCCCCAGCTTCTCTCCCACACAAAGCCCCTCTACACACGCCAAGAAAACAAACCTCCAGCCTACCTGTTATCGCTACGGTGACTGAATCGGATGAAGCCGCGTATCTGTATGCGTGAAAAACGAAGGCAAAAACGCCTCTTTCGACGCGCAGCAGCGTCAGCTTCGCTTCCTTCTTGCTCGGCTCCTCTCGGAGGCTTTCGCCGTACTACCGGCGTCGTTGTTGCATCACCCTCTTATATAGCGACGTGAAGGGGGCGTGGCTAGTGACGCGACGTGACTCTTACTAGAAAGCGTCAGGGTGGGGAGAGGAGGGTGACGTCATCTTATTTATAGCAGGCTGATCTGCGATGATGCAATCCAGCCTCCATAACAGGAGAGGCTTCCCCTCCTCTTCATCCTCATCTTCTCCTCCTCCTCCCCTTTTGTTCTCCCATCTGTCTTTCCTCCTTCCTATTCTTCCCCCCACTTCCAGTATACTTATACATAAATAAAATTATACATATACATCCTTATACTTCCTTATACACTTATGACACATTTTTAACTGCCTTAACTCTTTTTTTTTTTTTTTCAGGGACAAGATTGGGTTAATAAAGTAGTTTTTTTTTAAGTAGCAAATTTAAGAAAAGAAAAAGTCACAAATTGAGAAGAAAATAAAAAATTTACAAGAAAAAAATGCAAATTTATGAGAAAAAGTTGCAAGAAAAAAATCACAGATTTATGAGAAAAAAGTTGCAAATTTTCATAAAATAACCTAAACTTTATTAGGAAAACAAGGTAGCAATTAAAAAAAAGCTCCAAATTTATAAATTAAATTTATAAATCAAATTTTCAAGAAAAAAGTTCAAAATTTATCAGAAGTTGCAAATTTACAAGAAAAAGTCAAAAGTTTATGAAAAAAGTTGGAAATTTATATAAAAAAGATGGAAAAATTAAGAGGAAAAATGTTGCAGCTCTTTAAGGAAAAAGTATAATAATTTTCAAGAAAAAAGCTACAAATTTATTGGGGAAAAAGTCACAACTGTATGAAAAAAAGTTGAAAATTTATGAGAAAAAGTTGCAAGAAAAAAATCACAGATCTATGAGGAAAAAAGTTGCAAATTTTCATAAAATAACTTAAAATTTATTAGGAAAACAAAGTAGCAATTAAAAAAAAGCTCCAAATTTATAAGAAAAAAGTTGCAAATTTTCATAAAATAACCAAAAATTTATTAGGAAAACAAGGTAGAAATAAAAAAAAAAGCTCCAAATTTATAAGAAAAAAGTTGCAAATTTTCATAAAATAACCTAAAATTTATTAGGAAAACAAGGTAGCAATTTAAAAAAAAAAGCTCCAAATTTATAAGAAAAAAGTTGCAAATTTTCATAAAATAACCAAAAATTTATTAGGAAAACAAGGTAGAAATTAAAAAAAGCTCCAAATTTATAAGAAAAAAGTTGCAAATTTTCATAAAATAACCTAAAATTTATTAGGAAAACAAGGTAGCAATTTAAAAAAAAAAAAAGCTCCAAATTTATAAGAAAAAAGTTGCAAATTTTCATAAAATAACCTAAAATTTATTAGGAAAACAAGGTAGAAATAAAAAAAAAAGCTCCAAATTTATAAGAAAAAAGTTGCAAATTTTCATAAAATAACCTAAAATTTATTAGGAAAACAAGGTAGCAATTTTTTTAAAAAAAAAGCTCCAAATTTATAAGAAAATTGCAAATTTTTAAGTAAAGTTGAAAATTTATGAGAAAATTTTTTAGAAATTTTCAAGAAAAAAATCAAAATTTCAAGAAAAAAGTTCAAAATTTATCAGAAGTTACAAATTTACAAGAAAAAGTCAAAAGTTTATGAAAAAAGTTGGAAATTTATATAAAAAAAAGAGGAAAAATTAAGAGGAAAAAAGTTGCAGATCTTTAAGGAAAAAGTATAATAATTTTCAAGAAAAAAGCTACAAATTTATTGGGGAAAAAGTCACAACTGTATGAAAAAAAGTTGAAAGATGAGAAAAAGTTGCAAAATTTCAAGAAAAAATCCATAATTTGTGAAGAAAAAAGTCGCAGATTTACAAGAAGGTTGAAAATCTATGAGGATTAAATTCACTGTGATTTATTCATGTCCACATCGTTAACAATCAGGCTAACTGTTGGAAAATGATGCATGCCATCCTTTCCAAAAATGGAAAAAATAAAAATGATCTATTCATTTCCCTGGGAGGAATAAAGTGTCCCCACTCACTAGCCCTCCGTCACCTCTCCCTGTTTTTGACCCTGACACATACTTCCATTCTCCACATTCCACATCAGCCAGTGAATGAGGCCAGCGGGGCTGAGTGACACCACAGGGTTATTTATTAGGAGCTGACACCACGCCTGGCGGCTATAAAACCATGAGCAGAAAAGAGCAGGAAAAAAAAGTGCATGGGATGGAATAATCAAGAGGTGAAATAGCCATGAAGAACAGGTAAATACACGGTGTTTTTGCATGGTTCTGTGTTGTTTTTAACCTGTTGTGGTGTATAAACTCACATGGAGAGTCTCCTCATTAGCCCAAATCAGATTATCTTGTTTACTCACCCTAAGACACAGATTTCCACAGAAGGGATGTGTGTTTCAGTGTTAAAATACGTATTATCACTGTTAATATGTTTGAGAGGAAACAGACTGACGACATTTCTATGTAATATGTACAATACAGTGATGGAGAAATAGATCGTAAGAGTATCTTTAGTTCCTATGATGGTATTCAGAGTTTTATAGATAATAAATGGCTCTAGAGGCACTCGGAGAGCGCAAACCTTCACCAAGACAGCTTCTCTGCTGCGTGGGACTGCATTCATTTCCTATTTCAAATATTTTTAAAAATATATGGTTGTCCATGCCTTCCCAGCAGCATGTCCATGTGGGCCCCACGACAGATTAAGCTGGGCTGTGTTATGGGTCCCATGTGGGTTTGTCCACGGGTGCCGTGTTGGCCCACATGGACTTTACCTGTGGTATGGGTGAGAGGGTAATCTGTTTACCTGCTGCAAAGCCATCTGGACCCCCCTGGGTTTAATATGGGTGAGCAGGTTCTAATAATACTTGTGCCAGAGGCAGAATTACACAAGAAAGTCACACATTTATGAGGAAAAATGGTCAGATTTATAACAAAAAAGAGTGACAAATTTACAATAAAACAGTAGCAAATTTTTGAGAAAAAAGTCACAAATTAATAGAAAAAGTTGCAAATTTAGGAGAAGAACTTACAAATTTACAAGAAAAAATGTAAAATTGCTTGAAGAGTTACAAACTTAGAATTTTTTTTTAGCAAATTTACAAGAAAAAAAGTCACAAATTTATGAGGAAAAAAAATTGAAAAAGTTGCAATTTATTGAAAAAAGGAGCAAATGTATGAGTAAATAAATTTTAAATTTATGAGAAAAAAAAGTCCAAAATTTATCAGGAAAAGCTGTAAGTTTACAATGTAAAAAAAAATTGAGAAAGTTCCAAATTGTCAAGAAAAATGTTGCAAATCTATGGGAAAAGCTCACAAATTTACAAGAAAACAGCACAGAAAATTACACAGAAAAAAATTAACAAACTTATGAGAAAAACTTGCAAGTTTACAGTAAAAAAAAAGTTTCAAATTTATCAGAAACTTTCAAATTTTCCAGAAAAAAATGATCAAATGGGGGGGGGGGTCACAAATTTACAAGAAAATAGCAAATTTATGAGAAAATAAGTTGGAAATAGATGAACAGGTGAAGTCCATGTGGGCAAACACAGATGAGACCAACATGGAATCCATGGACAAACCCACATGGGGCCCATAAGACAGTTCAATTTAACCCTCAGTGGGGCCCACATGGGCATGCTGGCTGGGTTAGAACTTTTCAAGCCATTTTTGCAGCACAGTGTCAGCCCCTTCTCAAAAACACCAGAGGCAACAGGAGTATGTAGTTAATCCTTTGAATAGGAGGAAAATATAAGTCTGTATTCACATGAGGGACAATGGCATTATATTTATGTACCTGTTAGACATTGTGTGGCCATTTTCTACTAGCACCTACTCAGCCTGACTCCACTCAACTCAGTTTGGAGGGTTTTCCATTAGGTGGTAGTACCTGGTGGGTGTCAGGTCAGCCATTGGTTGGCTTGCTACCAGATAACCATGAAAACCAGTACTACCTGTCTCATGGGTTGGGCCGTCGGCAACTCCACCAGCAACCCCGCCCTTCCGAGGGTGTGGAGGGCGAAACTGGGCATCCTGGCAGAACTAAACACAATATCTGTCACAGGTCTGTGGTGGACCACTCCCAGTTACACAGGGTGAGACTGGACATCCTGGCAGATAAGCACATCTGTTGCAAGGTCTGTGGTGAACTTTTGCCAGTTGGTGCATCGTGACATGCACTACACAAAGAGCAGAGATAAACAAACCTATCATCTGGTCAGTCACTGCAACAGATACTGGAGTCAGTTTGTCTTGGCCTGCCCTTGCCACTGATAATACTTCTATCTGCCAAGAATGTGCTGCTAGTCCCGCAAAAGCTAGCAGTACTCAAATACTTTGCAAGCAGTTTCATGAAATGGTCAGTCAGAGAGCAACTCATACCGGCTTGGACATCGCCCGGGTTAACAAGGTCAGGAGTTCCTGGCAGCGGAAGGCAAAGGGCAGAGCTGCGTGGAGGAATCTGATCAGACCTAAACGAAACAGTCATTGTTGCCCCCGACAGACTGCTATGATGATGATGATGATGATGATGGTAGTACCTGGTACTAGATACTCTTTTAGTACCTACTCTGCCGGGGTTTCAAGCGAGCTGAGTCAAGCTGAAAATGTGACGTCAACAGACTGCAGGCCACTGATTGGCCAGGGCGTAACATCACTGGATGAGTCATGAGAGCGACGTCTTCACAAGAATCAAACCCGCCATTTGTAAAATTCGGCAACAGCAACCATGAATTTTTATTATTTCTGTGATAATCAATGAGATAGATGGCTACACACAAATCAACACTGTGTTCCAACGACGAGGTGCAGACTTTGCTGTGCTTGGTAGCTGACGAGAGAATCCAAAGGGAGCGCGACAGAGTGACCCAAAATTAAGACGTATACCAGGAGGTCTCCGAGCTGATGGCCGCTCACGGATACCACTGGACATTAAAAGCTTATTACCGGGTTATCAAGGACCACAACGACTGAAGTGGGTCGAACGGAAAAGACTGGAAGTGATTTAACCAAATAGACACCATTTACAGGCACCAACTGGCAAGCAACAGGAGGGAGAGTGGCCTCGACTTGGCCACCGCATCATTGCAAACCTCAGCTATGGCATTGTTGGAAACCATGATAGAAGATAGAGAGTGTTTTGTGATTTTAAGCATATTTTACATTATTTATCCCATTGGTGACAAGCTCACTTTGAACAAACAAGGATATTGCTGTTGTCTCCTGTATGCAGACAATGAGCTAGCTAGCTAGCTAGCTAGCCATCAATGCTAACTCCATGCTCTGCTTGTATTTTGCGCTTGCTGTCTCTTAAGTATTCACTTCTGAGAGAAAAAAGTCAGCATGTCAACAACAAAACGGGCCATCCATCCATCCATCCATCTTCTACCACTTAATCCTTTTCGGGTCACGGGCGGGGGGGGGGGGGGGGCTGGAGCCTATCCCAGCAACTTTGGGTGAGAGGCAGGGTACACCCTGGACAGATCGCCAGTCCATCGCAGGGCCAACACAGAGAGACAGACAACCATTCACTCTCACAGTCATACCTAAGGACAATTTAGAATCCCCAGTTTGATGCCAATTAACCTAAGTTGCATGTTTTTGGCATGTGGGAGGAAACTGGAGAAATCCCGGTGTAAACCCACGCAGACACAGGAAGAACATGTAAACTCCACACAGATTACTGTTGGTCGGGGGCTGGGATCGAACCCAGGATCCCCTGGCCAAGGGTCACCTTGCTATAATGAACCCACCCACTTTGAGGTGGTACTCAGTTGTACTGGAAAATGACTGAAACTGTGTTGGGGCAAGTTGAGTCAAGGCGAGTCGAGCTGAGTAGGTTGTAGTGGAAAAGGGTCATACAATGTCTAACAGGAGCAGAGGAGGATTAGGAGAAATAACGTCCACCAGCCAGAAATTAATCAGTGATGTGAGGGAAACCAGTGGAGAACCACACAGCTGTTATGGTGAGTTGCTTAGCTGATGATTATCATCAATTTATGATAAGATAAGATAAGATAAGATAAGATAAGATATGCCTTTATTAGTCCCACAATTGGGAAATTCCAGGATTGCAACAGCACAGGGATAGCAACACTCAGAGCAATAATCAGAAGGCAAGAAAAAAAAAAAAAGCAAGCAAGCAAGAGCAGCTAATATACATATGTACAAATTACTATAAATATATATATATATACACACAGACACACAGTGCAGAGCATTGTAGCTGGATGGGATAAATATATGAGTATATAAACACACACTGTGGAGCATTGTAGCTAGATGGAATAAATAGAGCAACAATCAGAAGGCAAGAAAAAACAAGAACAGCTAGTAAACATTTGTACATATTACTATATATATATATATATATATATATATATATATATATATATATATATATATAGACACACAGTGTGGAGCATTGTGGTTGGTGAATGCGCAGCAGAAAGTCTAAGCTCTCTCTCCACGGATGCGGCGGGCCAGCTGGAAGTCTTTGGGCATGATGGTGACCCTCTTAGCGAAGAAGAGACCCACCAGGTAGGCCTTGCTGGCCTCCTGCCGAGCCATGACGGCGAAGCTCAGGAAGCGCAGGTCGGTCTTGAAGTCCTGAGCGATCTCCCTCACCAGGCACTGGATGGGCAGCTTACGGATGAGCAGCTCCGTGGATTTCTGGTAGCGACGGATCTCTCTCAGAGCCACGGGCCTGTAACGGTGAGGCTTCTTCACTCTGCCGGTGGCTGGAGCGCTTTTCCAAGCAGCCTTGGTGGCTAGCTGCTTCCTGGGGGGCTTTTTCCTCCAGTAGATTTTACGGGCGGTCTGCTTGGTTCTTGCCATTGCTCTTTATTATTCTGTCTTATATTTCTTGCATGCCGCCTAAACTCCAGCCCGGCACCCGCGTCGTTTTCGCTACAGTTCCCGGTATGTCGAGTTTCACCGTTAGCCCGGGTGGCGGTTGAGTGCTAGCTAGCACTAGCTCTTCCTGCTGTAACATCTCCTGCTGTAAACAGTGGCTCCGTCCGCTGACTTGGGAGACCTTTGGGGCGATCTGTGTGTCCGTGATATCTATATAGAGTGAAAGGTGTAGAAAGAAGAAGGAAGATAAAAAAGGCTATTGCAACGGGCAGCCAACTCGTGTGGTACTGCCGGTCCGGCAGAACCGAAAAAAAAAGCTATATATATATATATAACTTTTTTTTAAATATTTTTATATATATATATATATATATATATATATATATATATATAACTTTTTTTTTTCCGGTTCCGGTTCTGCCGGACCGGCGGCACCACACGCCGTTTTTTTTTTTCTCCATATATATACGTATATATATATATATATATATATATATATATATATATATATATATGATAGTTATATGTCATATATGTCATATATATATAGTTATAAAGAAAACTTTTTGAATATCAAACAAAAATAACAATCTTGCATAAAATATTGCATTTCAAAAGCAAAAATCCTGACTTTAAACAAATTTGCTATAAAATTCTTGTTTGATAAAGAATTATTTTGTTTTCACTGCCCAGTCTTTTTCTTTTTGCTTTCATTTCCTTTGGTTTTGACTTCTGCTTTCTCTTCTCCTTCATTGTTGTTTCATGGTGGCTTGAGTTTCATTACTGCCACTGTGTGGATGTGAGTGGTAACTTTAGCCTTGTTGATTTAGAAGGTTTGTGATGGAACAATACACTACCATTATGTACTGTTAGTATGAGACATAATCACATTAGCTATATTACAAAAATACATTTTAAGTCAGAAAACGTGTATACTAGGTCAAATTAAATAGAAACATGAATGTAAAGTGAACAATAACCCTTCATTTTTTGAGTGCATGGTCTCCACAGTTGATTGTTTTGACTCAGCCCAAAGCAATCATCGCTTATGCTTTATTTCACAAATTACTTAAATAAATTAAATATCTAAATTTGCTTACTTACTGATACTTGATTTTGCTGTTGAGAATGTATGATAGTTTTTAATGTAATTTACTACTCCCACATGAGGAAGTGGAAAAAATGAGGAAGACAATTAAAAACAGAGGGTTAGAGAAACAAAAAAAGGCCCTACGTCAAACAGGTTCATTTTGTCTTCTTTCAATTATTTTTCCTTTTTTTTTTTTTTTTTTTTTTTTTTCCTTTGAAAGACAAAAGTAAAATAGAAAGATGTCTTTACCTTCTTTACATGTTTCAACTGCACTGCAGCCTTCATCAGAAGAGTCAGCTGATTGCTGCCAGGTGACATTTATCAGCTGATTTTCGTAGGCGGGGCCAGCTCAGCAGATCTGTCAGATCCACCGAGCCGGCCCCGCCTCCCGCCGTCAGATGGTCTCTGGAGAATGTGGTCCCAGGTGTGAGAAAGCATAAAGGCCCCCTCATCTCGGTTCATGGTGTCTTTTCCCCGCTTTCTGATCTCTATTGCCTCCTTGATCCAACGTTTGTGTCTGTTGCTCTCCGATCCAATAATTTTTGTGTTGTCCCAGTCCATGATGTGATTATTTCTTTTGCAGTGGTCCGATATAGCTGATTTTAATGTTTCTTGTTCTGCTTTTTCTTTTTGTGATCTTGTGAGTCGTCCTTGCGTTTCCTTCTCACATTCCTTTTGGTGTTCTTTTTTTCTTGTGGTGAATAATCTTCCGGTTTCTCCAATGTAGGTTTTGTTACATGATCTGCATGATATTTCATATAATACATTGCATTTATTGTCTTGTTCTATTCTGTCCTTGGGGTGTACTAATAACTGTCTTAATTTTTTGTGTGGTTTGACTGCTGTGTTTATTTTGTATTTTTTCATGATCCTTTGAATTGGTTCCGTGATCCCTCGTATGTATGGTATAGTTATGGTTTCCTTGTTTTTGATTTCAGCTTTTGTTCTGTGTCTTGTGTCCTGTTTATTTTCTTTGTTTTTGACTTGCTGTTTCCCTTTGTTTATGGCCCATACTGGATATTGGCAGCGTATAAGTGCATGTTTTATGTGGTTTTCCTCTTCCTGTCTGTCTTCTTGTTCCGTGATGATGGTGGCTCGTTCATATAATGTCCTGACGACTGATAGCTTGTGTGCTGTGGGGTGTTCCGATGTCCAAAGTAGGTATTGATCTGTGTGGGTTGGTTTCCTGTAGACTGTGATTTTTATGCTGCCGTCCTCGTTGTGGTGGATTTTCATGTCCAGAAAGGCTATGGTGCCATTTTCCTCCTCTTCGTGTGTGAATTTTATGTTCCCCGTACTGTCTGTACTGTTCAGATGGTCAGTGAGTTCTTGTGTATGTCCTTTCCTTATTTTTTCCAGAATGTCATCTACGTATCTCTTCCAAAGGGTGGGTTTGCATATTGTGGGTGCTGTGTTGATGGCTTTATTTTCCAGATCCTCCATAAAAAAACTGCTCATGATGGCTGATAGTGGGTCTCCCATTGCAAATCCTTCTTTTTGTTTGTAGATTTTTCCTCTGAATTGAAAATAAGTGGATTTTGCAACAAACTGTAGTAATTTGGATATGTCATGGACTGTGAGGTTGGTGCGTCTTTTTAGGGTACTGTCCTTGTTGAGGCGTTCTTGCACTATATGTAGTGTGACGTCAATAGGAGTCTTTGTGAATAAAGAGATGACGTCATGTGAGATGAGGATCTCGTCTGATTCTATTTTTATGTCTTTGAGTTTTTGTGCCAGCTCTTTTGAATTTTTACAGTGAAAGTCTGATAGTCCAAGGAGGGGTTTGATGATTTCAGCTAGGGCTTTTGATAAGTTGTATGTGACTGATCCAATGCTGTCTATTATTGGCCGCAGTGGGATATCCTTTTTATGTATTTTCGGTGTTCCATAAATCCGAGGGGTGATGCTGGCTGTGGGGATCAGGTGATCATATGCGTCCTTTGTGATTTTATTGCTTTCTAATAGAGGTTTTAGAAGGGCTTTGAGCATTTTTTTCTTTTCTTCTGTCGGGTTTGTTTTAATGATTTCGTATGTGTTACTGTCTGCCAACATGGTTTCCATCTGTTTTTCGTATGTTTCCGTGTCCAAAATTACTGTTGTTCTGCCTTTATCTGCTGGGAGTATTGTGATCGTTTTATCTGTCTTGAGTGAGTTTAATGCTTTTTCTTCTTTTCTTGTAACGTTACTTTGTGGTAATTTGGCCGTTTTGAGGATTCCTGCGACTGCGTTCCGGAGTGCTGCTTTTTCTCCTTGGTCCTGGATTTTTTCGCATGCCAGTTCTGTTGCGAGGATGTATTCTTCATGGGGGATTCTGGCTGGTGTGATGGCGAAGTTCAGTCCTCTGTTCAGCACTGTTTTCTCCGTGTCCGTGAGTGTGCGTTGTGATAGGTTTTTTGACCCACTTATCGTTCTTTTCCGTGTGTGTTTGTCTTCGTCCGTTCTTTCTTTCTGTGAGTTTTTTTAATTTTTTCAATTGGCGGTTTTTCGTTGTGATGAATTCTTGGTAAAGACATCTTTCTATTTTACTTTTGTCTTTCAAAGGAAAAAAAAAAAAAGAAAAAAAAAAAAAAGAAAAAAAAAAAAAAGGAAAAAAAAAGGCCCTGATTAGCTGATTTTCTGAGAAACCCAGGAGTAGGTGAAACTGAAAGACGACCTCTTTTTTCGGCTGATGGGAGGTGAAACTGGGAGTTTCTGGATTGCAAGAATGAGACGATGATGGGAAAATGACAGGAAGTAAGTGAAGAGGAAGGAAAAGAAAGGAGCTGTTCACCACATATAATTACTGTGACAAACAGGAGTAGCGCTGACTCAGGAAAAGCGTCAGTTCATCTGAATTTTACCAACTTAATCCAGTTATGTGAACAACCTTTTCAGCTCAGGCTGCCTAGATTCACAAAGGGTGAAAACAAATGTGACTTTTAATGATTTGGGTTTACTTTTATTTGATAGGGGAAATGACAGATTGAACTCATGCTTAAATATACAGCACTTCAGCACATAAATTATAGAATAAAACACAACCAGATGCCCAACCAGACCTGGGGACCTGTGATAATTTGGAAATTACACAACCATGTTTTGTGCTAGATAAACAAAGTCTGTGTTTCATTAGAATTAACTGACTGGGTACTGCAATTGCAGAAGAGCAAGGTCAAAGTTTTACTTTACAATTCATATCACAAACATCTTCCACAATTATTACAAACTAGTGCATACCTGTGCATACCTGTGCATGTCCTGTCAAAACCAAGTATGAGCAAGTATTTCTGCATGCCCGTAGAAAGCAAGTGTAAGCAAGGGTGTAAGCAAGTACGTCAGTCCTCGTTCAGTGATGCCTGCCTTTGATTTTCGATGGTGTCATAGTGAATCCTATGATCTTTGATGATGTCATAGTGAGTCCTATGATTGTGAGCAATGCCTGCCTTTGATCACACACAGACACACACACAGATTTTCTTGAATCACTATACTATGGTGTCTATATGGCATCATATAAACATCATGTAGAGATCATAGGCACATCATAGGCGATCCTATGAACTTTTAGCGAGCCCTATGGTCATGACAGACAGACAGAGATTTCTTGAATTACATATAGAGTGAACAAATCAGAGGTGGGTGGAGTGAAAATGGAACTACCCTATGATATTAATGAAAGCACCATAGGTAGTGATGCCTCTGTGTTTCTGGCACGGATAGCTAGGAAAGCGTTCAGCTGAAATGCAAATTAAAATCTGTCAGTGCAAATTCTTATGAGGTTTTTTATTATTTGTTTCAATGTTTTTTTCTTCTATTTTTCCTTTCTAAACTATACTATTAACATACCCATGCATACCCATCCATGCCCGTAGAAACCAAGTATAAGCAAGTATTTCTGCATGCCCATTGCTGAAGGGTCTCCTCCTGTCTCAGACGGCTGTGTTGTTCACAGTCATGCCTGCAGCGTACTTTTCAAACCTGGTGTTTCATTACTATTTATCTTAACAGTTCAGTTTAATTTTTTTTTTGTTTCTTTCCACCTTTTTGTTCATTATTTCCCCTTTTTTTTGCACTACAAATTAGCTACCATTCCTTTAACAGAGGTCGTGAAATATCAAATTTGTGTAATAGGGATTCTTGTGTGTTGGTGTCACCATGTTGTAGGGACTGGACTCATTCGCAGGACTCAAGTTTAACAAATTTGAGAGCAGGTTACACAAACGCATCTCGAGAGTCAAACGGAAAATAAACAGCTGCTCAGAAGTGCAACAAAAAACCACAGGAAAACACGGGGGAGGACACAGGCAGGCAGAAGCATGTGTTAGATGCCAAAATGACAACAAAGAAACCCGGCCGAACACAAACTCAGATGCACATTTATAGATGGGGAATAATTAGGACAATAAGACACAGGTGGAGAAATCAATAATCACAGACAGCTGACACATGAGGTAAGAGGGAATGACAGGAGGAGGCGGGGCTAACCACACAGAGGGAGATAGAACATGAAACAGGATCACAAGGGAGACCACTCAGACAGTGATAGAAAACATACAGAGCACAAGACAAGACAGGGGCCATTTCTCAGATATAATTAAGAAATTAGAGTACAGGCAGTAAAAACACAGAACTAAGATAACACAAATAATAACAATAATGACAAGGAGGACAAAAATGCAGAAAATACAAAAATTATCTCAAAGTGAGGACGTGGGTCCAACCCATGCTCTGACAGTTGGTAGTTGATGGTACTTTCTGAAAAAGACGAATAATAAAACAGGAAACATTAAGTTAAGGTGCGTAGTGTGACCACAACTGATCTAGAAACCTACTGCTGTCAGTGTGTGTGTGTGTGTGTGTGTGTGTGTGTGTGTGTGTGTGTGTGTGTGTGTGTACAAGTTTCCAGTGAATCCCAACCAGCCTTCTGAAAACACTTTAGAGGTCATTTTCCACTCTTTGAACCCTCTTGTGTTTTCAGCAGTACAACAACTCAGGAGCCATGGTGAATTCTGCTGTAAAGCCATAAAAACTGTGAATGATCGACTGGCTGGTGTTCCCTTGCTTTCATAGGAAACCTTTGATATACACACACAAAGTTTACAATGTTTTCCAGCCCATAATATAATATAATATAATATAATATAATATAATATAATATAATATAATATAATATATGTATGTTTAATATACACTAAATTTAAATAAACTAAATTTCTTGGAGTAATAATTGATAATAAACTGTGTTGGAAGTCACATATTAATTATATTAAAGGTAAAATATCTAAATCAATTGCAATACTACACAGAGTGAAATATTTGCTGAATCAGCCCACACTATATACTCTGTATCATTCATTAATACTCCCATACATGACATATTGTACTGAAGTATGGGGAAATACATATAAAACAAACATATATCCAGTCTTTATGCTCCAGAAGAGAGCTATTAGAATAATAAACAAAGCTGGTCACAGGAAACCAACAAACCCACTTTTTCTTAAATTAAAAGCTCTCGAGTTGAAAGATCTGGTTGACTTTAAAACTGCAGTAATTATGTTTAAAGTGAAGAATCTATCACTGCCCGCAAATATCCAAAAGTTGTTCCAAATAAATAACGGGGCTGCACGGTGGCGCAGTGGTTTAGCACTGTGGCAGCACAGTTTACCCTTGGCCGGGGGACCGCGGGGATCATGAGATCGTGGGTTCGATCCCAGCCCCCGACCAACAGTGAGCTGTGTGGAGTTTGCATGTTCTCCCCGTGTTGCGTGGGTTTACTCCGGGATTTCTCCGGTTTCCTCCCGCATACCAAAAACATGTAGGTTTAGGGTGCTCGCGCACGCAGCGACCGGCAGCCGGTGGCTTGTCACCAGACTGCAAACCAAATCTACCTACGGGTACAAATAAGTAACAAAAAAAAAAAAAATAAGGGAGAAACAATATCATTTCAGAGGAACATGTATATTTCAAAAACCTTCAGTGAGAACTACCACCAAGCAACACTGTGTTTCAGTGCAAGGAGTCAGATTATGGATCGATTTTGGACCTGAATTAAAATCATGTACAACGCTTGGACAATTTAAACAAAAACTAAAGGAAGAAATACTCCAAACATATATACAAGATGACATGTAAAATCACATAAGGATTGTCATATCCAGTCTGTGTTGTGTTGTTACTTAGTTTTTTTGTCACATTTTGTCTTAGCTTTGTTCTGAATTGTAATCGCTCTTGTTTTGTTTTTCTTTTGAATTCTTGGATGGAATATGGGTGGGCAATATAAGCTGCGGCTTCAGCCATCACCCATTTCAGATAACTTGTGTTGAACTGTGTAATCAGAGGAGTTATTGTTTAATTTTCCGGTTCCGGTTCCGCCGGACCGGTGGCGCCACACGAGTCGGCTGCCCGTTGCAACAGCCTTTTTTTATCTTCCTTCTTCTTTCTACACCTTTCACTCTGTATATATATCACGGACGCACGGATCACCCCGGGGATCTCCCGGGTCGGCGGACGGAGCCACTGTTTGCAGCGGGAGACGTTGCAGTGGGGAGGAGCTGGTGCTAGCTAGCACTTGACCGCCGCCCGGTGCTAATGGGAAACTCGACATACCAGGAGCTGTAGCGAAAACAACACGGGTGGCGGGCTGAAGTTTAGGCGGCGTGCAAGAAATATAAGACAGAATAATAAAGAGTGATGGCAAGAACCAAGCAGACCGCCCGTAACATCTACTGGAGGAAGAAGCCCCCCAGGAGGCAGCTAGCCACCAGGGCTGCTCGGAGAGGCGCTCCGGCCACCGGCGGAGTGAAGAGGCCTCACCGTTACAGGCCCGTGGCTCTGAGAGAGATCCGTTGCTACCAGAAATCCACGGAGCTGCTCATCCGTAAGCTGCCCGTCCAGCGCCTGGTGAGGGAGATCGCTCAGGACTTCAAGACCCACCTGCGCTTCCTGAGCTTCGCCGTCATGGCTCGGCAGGAGACCAGAGAGGCCTACCTGGTGGTCTCTTCTTCGCTAAGAGGGTCACCATCATGCCCAAAGACTTCCAGCTGGCCCGCCGCATCCACGGAGAGAGAACTTAGACTTTCTGCTGCACATTCACCAACCATAATGCTCCGCACTGTGTGTCTATATATATATTTATAGTAATATGTACATATGTTTACTAGATGTTCTTGGTTTTTTTTCTTGCCTTCTGATTATTGCTCTGAGTGTTGCTATCCCTGTGCTGTTGCAATCCTGGAATTTCCCCATTGTGGGACTAATAAAGGCCTATCTTATCTTATCTTATCTTAATTTGACCTTGTTGGATTTTTTTTTTCTTTTTTCCCCTTTGTTATATTATTCTGTTTCATTTTAATCTTTACTTTTAATCTATCCGAAATAAAGATTCATTCATTCATTCATATAATATGTAATAGTATGCAATATCTGTATTATATAATATGAAGGTTTTATATAACATCATTAAATGTACAGTATGTACTGTATGAAATGTAATCAATTTTGCTAGAATTACTGCATTTATGTTTTCAAATCCTATATTTAATTTACTACTCTTTGTTTATATGGCATGATATTTTATATAAGAGAGTAGTGTATAGCTGTAATTTATAAAATTATTATTATTATTATATTATATTATATTATATTATGGCATGCCTGGTTTAAAATGTTTAACATGAAAAGTGATACTTAAACTTCAGTTTGAGTTTCCTGAATTCTCTAAAAAAGAGAAAGAACTGAGCATACTGTAGTGCTGTAGGAGCATGCTCAAATAACGAGGCTGAGTTTTAGTCATAAACCAGCTTTATTTGACAGAACACAAGCTCCTAGCATTCTCAAAGCAGGAAAGAGAAAGAATCATACTTCAACCCCCTTTTATACATTTCCAGCATCAGAATTCAAGTCACATGGTGTCTTCAGTCAACATACAGTTACAAAGCATCCCTTTGAAGCTTCACCATTGTCTCTCATTTCTTGATGAACCGGAATACCCTCCGGGGCGTCTTCTGTGGGACAAAGAGACAAATCTCACACTTCCTTGTTACCTCCTGTAGATTTGAGTCCTCAGTCCTTGCAGACGTGACACTCCACAATACACATTCAGTTCTGTCTCTGTGGCAGCGTGAGCCCACAATGTGTGTCGGCCACACTACCCCCCCAAACGTCGAGTAAGGCAAAATCTGCATGGCATAACAAAAAGAGAAACACAAAACACTCCATACATCGCTAATCAATCCACCAACTGCCTGGGTTTTAATCTTCTGCCGAATCTGCTGCAACTTGGCTTGGCTGCCTCTGCAACATCTCTCTGCACCTGTGGATTAAAGCTGTTAGCACCTCTCTGTGAAGACTTTGGAGAATGTCTTCTCGGTGGCCTGCCCCGGCGGGGGGGCCTCGCGAGCTGCACCTCCTCCTCAGCCAGAACAAAAGCGGGTTTGAGCCTGTTAATGCAAATCAGCTCCCTTCTGCCCCCTAAATCTAGCAGAAAATGCTTCTGCCCGGTCTCCAGCACTCGAAACGGTCCGTCGTAAAACGGCCGCAAACTTGGACGCTGGGCGTCATGTTTAACAAAAACAAACTCTGCATTTTTTAAAGCCTTGGGCACAAAAACGTGTGGGAAACTGTGATGGACCGGGCCAGGAAGCGTGTTTGTTCCTGAGCCGCTCTGCCACGGCTGAGCGGGGGGGGCCATTAGGTGCGGGATTATCAGGAAGAAATTCCCCGGGCAAACGGAGCGGCTGAGCGAAAACTAATTCAGCCGGGGAAGCATGCAAATCTTCCTTAGGTGCAGAACGCAACCCTAATAACACCCATGGAAGTTTGTCTACCCAATTTGTATCCGTTAGCGACGCTCTGAGGGCTGCTTTCAATGACCTGTGAAAGCGTTCGCATAAACCATTGGCCTGGGGGTTATACGCGGTGGTGCGATGAATCTTCACCCCCAAGCTGCGGGCCATCGATGACCATAGCTCGGAAATAAATTGGGGACCCCTGTCGGACGTTATGTCCGACGGTACACCAAAACGCGCAACCCATGCTGTTAAAAATGCTTGCGCAACTTCTTCCGCTGTGGTTGATGTCAGAGGAATCGCCTCTGGCCAGCGCGTGGTGCGGTCTACCATTGTCAAAAGATGTGTGTGCCCGTGTGATAACGGAAGCGGGCCGACCAGGTCAATATGCACGTGATCAAAACGCTTAGCGGGGATGTGGAAAGGTTCTAACGGGGCCTTAGTGTGTCTGTGTATTTTAGCTCGCTGACACGCTACGCAGGCTGCTGCCCATTCCTTGACCTGTTTGCGCAACCCGGGCCAAACAAATTTCTCCCCCACCAATTTGATCGATGCGCGCACCCCCGGGTGCGCGAGAGAATGGACCAAGTCAAAAACACGGCGACGCCACGCGGTTGGCACCACAGGGCGGGGCCGTCCCGTGGAGACATCGCAGATTAGCGGGGGCATACCGTTTTGTTGCACCCTGTGCTCCAGCCTTAACCCTGTTGGTCCAGACTGGAGCGCGCGCACGTCCGCGTCGTTAACCTGCTCCGCAGCCATGGCTGCATAATCTAACCCAACACAGACCGGGGCTGCGCGCGCTCCCGCGTCGCTGCCCGGGCCCGCGGCCATGGCTACAGAGTCTGCCCCTATAGGGCTTGGTGGTGCTATTGCACGCGAGAGGCAGTCTGCTACAACATTGTGTTTACCCGCGACATGCTGAATATCAGTAGTAAACTCCGATATTGCGGCTAGTTGCCTTTGTTGCCGGCCTGACCAGGATTCTGAAATTTTGGCCATCGCAAACGTTAGCGGTTTATGATCCACAAAAGCGGTGAAACGTCGCCCCTCTAACCAGAACTGAAAATGACGGATGGCCAAGTGTAGGGCCAAAAGCTCCCTGTCAAACGCGCTGTATTTCCGTTCACTATCGCGCAAGGTCCTGCTGAAAAACGCGAGGGGTTGCCAGGTACCTGCCACAAACTGTTCAACTACCGCCCCCACCGCTACATCGGAAGCGTCAGTGGTGAGCGCCATGCGGGCCGTTGGAACTGGGTGCGCTAACAAAACTGCATTTGCCAGGGCTGATTTGACCTGGGCAAAAGCGCGCTCCCGCTCCGGAGACCATTCGACTTTATTTGCGGGCTTTTGTTTTTTTAACGCGGTGTACAATGGCTGCATGAGTCGTGCTGCGCTTGGGAGGAAACGGTTGTAAAAATTAACCATCCCTAGAAACTCCTGAAGCGCCTTAACCGTTTGAGGTTGCGGAAAATCTGTTATGGCACGCACTTTATTTGGAAGGGGAACTGCTCCCTCTGCCGAAACGCGATGTCCCAAAAAATCAATCTGCGCCACCCCAAACTGGCATTTCGCTGGGTTCACTATTAACCCGTGCTCTGCCAACCTCTGGAAAACTGCTGTGAGGTGTTTTTCATGTTCGCCTTCGGACGTGCTGGCTACCAAAATATCGTCCAAATAAACGAACACGAAAGGCAGGTCGCGTAAAACTGCATCCATCATGCGTTGGAAAGTCTGCGCGGCCCCCTTGAGGCCAAAAGGCATGCGCAAGAACTCAAAAAGGCCGAAAGGAGTTATGACCGCTGTTTTGGGTACATCGTGCGCGCGCACTGGAACCTGGTGATAGCCGCGCACCAAGTCTATTTTAGAAAAAATGCGCGCCCCCGCCAAATGAACAGAAAAATCCTGAATGTGCGGAATCGGGTAGCGGTCATGAGCTGAAACGTTGTTCAACCTGCGGAAATCGCCGCAAGGCTGCCACGAGCCGTCAGCCTTTGGGACCATGTGTAACGGCGAAGCCCAAGCACTCTTGGAGCGTCTAACGATGCCTAGTTTTTCCAGATTAGTGAACTCCTCGCGCGCGATGGCCAGTTTAGCTGGGTCCAAACGCCGAGCCTTTGCAAAAACGGGAGGGCCTGTGGTTGTTATGAAATGTTCTACCCCATGTTTGGCCACCGTTGCTGAAAAAGAGGGGACTGTGAGTGCTGGAAACTGAGCAAGCAGAGTGTGAAACTTACCACCCGCGGCTGAGACGCTGGCATGTGCAGTTGGCGGGGCCACCCGAGCTGTGCAGGGAATAGAATGAAAAGACAGTGCATTAATCAGACGTCTATTAGCAAGATCAACCAATAAACCATGTGAGCACAAAAAATCAGCCCCTAACATGTTGAAACTGACTGCTGCTACAATAAATGTCCACTCAAATGAACGGCCTTGTAAGGACAGAAGCATGGTCCTCTCACCAAACGTTTTAATTGTGGAGCCGTTCGCTGCTGACACTGACACCCAGGGGGCTTTAGAAGGCGACAGCCGTTCCGCGTAGGTGGGCGTGACGAAGCTCAGCTGCGAGCCCGTGTCCACGAGGAACTGTTTCCCCGAGCGTGCATCCGTCAGGTAAAGCAGCCTGTTCTCATTGCCGAGAGTCGCGGCTGCTACCGGCCCTCGGTCCTGGCGTTTAAAATTGCACGGTGGGACGCACCTGTGCGCTCTCTCTGCAAAACGGCGGTGGTAGAAGCACGAGCCGTTCTCCGCTCCGCGTCGTCTGGCTCCGGTCGCCGCCGTTGTTGGTGCGTCTGGTGCCGCTGGACCCAAGCTGTCTCCGGACGCCGTTCCCGAACTAGCCGCCGCGGCCGAAACCGCGTTCTGCTTGTGGGCGTCGACCAACTTCTGCGCCTCCTTGCTCAACCCATGGTAGTCTCGCTTGGCCAATCGGGGTGACTCTGCCAGGGCCACTCTCACTGCTGGTGGCAGGGTTCGAAGGAATAGGTGGGCGAAAATGAATTCGCCATCCTCGGAGGCTTTGAGCTGCAGCATCTTCACCATCAGGTCCGCAGGTCTATCGTTTTCTGCCTCCGTCAGCGCCAGGAGCCCCTCTGCTCTTTGTTGGACTGAGGGGGTGAAATGGCTGATCAGCGCGTCTTTCAATGCGCTGTACTTGTCGCTGTCTGGTGGATGATTAACCAAATCCTCCACTCTCTGGACCGTGTCGCTGTCCAGTTTCGCTACCACGTGGTAGAATCTTGTGTCGTCGTTGGAGATTCTCCGGAGGTTGAACTGCGCCTCGATTGCGCTAAACCATGAGCGCGGGCTGTGCTGCCAGAAATCGGGCAGCCGGAGCGTGGAGGCGGCCATCAGGCTGGCTTCCACCGAGCCCGGTTCGGAAGAATTCTCATTGCTCATTCTCCGTCGTAGGTCACCAGTGTAGGAGCATGCTCAAATAACGAGGCTGAGTTTTAGTCATAAACCAGCTTTATTTGACAGAACACAAGCTCCTAGCATTCTCAAAGCAGGAAAGAGAAAGAATCATACTTCAACCCCCTTTTATACATTTCCAGCATCAGAATTCAAGTCACATGGTGTCTTCAGTCAACATACAGTTACAAAGCATCCCTTTGAAGCTTCACCATTGTCTCTCATTTCTTGATGAACCGGAATACCCTCCGGGGCGTCTTCTGTGGGACAAAGAGACAAATCTCACACTTCCTTGTTACCTCCTGTAGATTTGAGTCCTCAGTCCTTGCAGACGTGACACTCCACAATACACATTCAGTTCTGTCTCTGTGGCAGCGTGAGCCCACAATGTGTGTCGGCCACAGTGCTGAAATTTGCTTTCACCCATGAAACCTGTTAGATGTCATTCACCCATGTTTTATATGTTTGTGAACCAATTAAAGCTGCTGCTGTTTCTAGTGTTTATCATAAAAGCTCTCCCACGTATTTACACCATAATATGTTTAACGTCTGAGTGTGAAGTTTGCTTTGTCATGGCTCACAGCCCAGAACCTTCAGTTGTGTTTCAGCTGAAAAACAGAAAAAGAAAGAGGTTCAGTGCAAGGGGAGTGCATGACACCGTCAGATTCACTCAGCTGTCAGAGTGGGAGGGGATTTCCACAGAAATTAGACCATCCTATGACCACGCAGCAAGACTGAACAAAATCATATGAGCATTTAAAAAAAGGTGAAATACTGTAAATTACGAAAACAGAGCTGAAAATCGTAACAAATAATACAACAATCATAGGAAACATTGAAAATTTAGCTGCCTTTCATTTTATGAACAGTTATCAGTGGGGGATATTTTAAAATTTTTAACAAGGAGAATAATGGTGATTGGGGGAATTCACAAATTTAGCGTAAGGTACAAACATATAAATGTAAATTAAGTACAAATTTATAAGAAAAAAGTTGCAAAAACATGATAAAAGATGCTAGTTTACAATGTCAAAAAGGGCACAAATTCAACATAAGCAAATCTTAAGAGAATAAAGCTACAAATTCATGAGAAAATTTTACAATAAATTTACAAAAATAGTTACAAATTTACAAGAAAAAAAGCTGCACATTTGCTAAAAATGTACATTTTTCTCCCACAAATTTTCATTTTTTTTCCCACCAATTTGTGACATTTTTCTTGTAAACTTGTAACATTTTTCTGGGTAATCTTTAACCTTTTCCTTGTACATTTAGAAATATTTTATTTGTGTATTTACAGCTCATTTCTTATAAATTTGCAGTTTTGCAATTAATATGATTTTTCTCTTAAATGTGTAAGAGTGTATAAAACATAAACTAGCCACATGAGTCTTCTAATATAATAAAAATCATATATGTAAACATTAATAAGTTAAATATTTTAGAACAATTTTTTTAAAGTATTATTTCAAATTTTATGCGATTCAAATCAGTGAAATCCAAAAATTAATCAAAGAATAAAACAATGTTTGCAGTAAGTACTTGAGAGGAAGTATAGGTTTTTCTTCAAAAAAATCTACTCAAGTAAGAGTAAAAAGTATGCTGCAAAAAACACTAATCACAATTTTGTGAAAAGTGAATGTACTTGACTAATGGAAATAAGAGCTTCCCAGCCAGCATGTCCACGTGCGCCATACCGTGGGTTTAAGCTGGACTGTCTTCTGGGTCCCATCTGGGTTTGTCCACGTGTTCCATGTTGGCCCCATCTGTGTTTGCCCACATGGACTTTACCTGTAGTACAGGTAAGCAGGTAATATGCACTTTAAACCCATCTGGGTCCCACTGGGTTTAATATGCATGAGCAGGTTTCAGGAACACTTGTGCCATAAGCAAAATTACACAAAAAAGTCACACATTTATGAGGGGAAAAAATGTGAAATTTTGGAAGATAGAAAGTGACAAATTTACAAAAAAAAAACTGTAGCAAGTTTACAAAAAAAGTTACAAATTTACTAGAAAAAAGCTGCAACTTTACTAGAAAACAGTCACAAATTTATGAAAAAAGTGGAAAATTTAGGAGAAAAAAGTTGCAAATTCACAAGAAAAAAAAAATGTAAAATTACTTGAAAAGAGTTACAAACTTACAAATTTGTGGGAAAAAGTTGTAAGTTTACACTAAAAATTTTTTTAAATTTTTTGAGAAAGTTCCAAATTGTCAGAAAAAAATGTTACTCATTTTTGGGAAAAACTCAGAAATTTACAAGAAAATAGCAAATTTACAAGGAAAAAGGTAACAAATTTATGAGAAAAAGTAGCAAGATTACAGCAAAAAAAAGTGGCAAATTTATCAGAAAGTTCCAAAATTACAAAAAAAAAGTTGGCAAATCTGCAAGAAAAAAGTCACAATTTTACAAGAAAAACTAACAAATTTGTGAAAAAAGTTGCAAGTTTACAGAAAAAACATGCAAATTTATGAGAAAGTTGCAAATTTTCAAGAAATATTTTATCAAATTAGAGGGAAAAGTCACAAATTTACAAGAAAATAGCAAATTTATGAGAAAATAAGTGGACAATAGGCAAACAGTATGGATGGGCGTCGCCAACATTTTTCCTGTCCATCATCATCATCATCATCATCATCATCATCATAGCAGTCTGTCAGGGGCGACAATGACTGTTTCATTTAGGTCTGATCAGATTCCTCCACGCAGCTCTGTCCTTCGCCCTCTGCTGTCAGGAACTCCTGGCCTTGTTAACCCAGGCAACGTCCGAGTCAGTATGAGTTGCTTTCTGACTGACCATTTCATGAAACTGCTTGCAAAGTATTTGAGTACTGCTAGCTTTTGCTGGACTAGCAGCACATTCTTGGCAGATAGTGGTATTATCAGTGGCAAGGACAGGCCAAGACAAACTGACTCCAGTATCTGTTGCAGTGACTGACCAGATGATAGGTTTGTTTATCTCTGCTCTTTGTGTAGAGTATGTCACGATACACCAACTGGTAAAAGTCCACCACAGACCTTGCGACAGATGTGCTTATCTGCCAGGATGTCCAGTCTCACCCCGTGTAACTGGGAGTGGTCCACCACAGACCTGTGACAGATATTGTTTTTAGTTCTTCCAGGATGCCCAGTTTCACCCTCCACACCCTCGGAAGGGCGGGGTTGCCAGTTGAGTCGCCAATGGCCCGACCCATGAGACAGGTAGTACCGGTCTTCATGGTTATCCAGTAGCAAGCAAACCAATGGCTGACCTGACATGGAAGGTCGTATCCTGTCGATACGATACCATTAATTTATGGGACTTTTTCTTCGATACCGATACCAATACTGATGCTTTTCCCAAGCTTTTCACTTCCTCTGCCTGAAAAGCACCCCATTGCAGAAGCGCACCTGAGGAGAGACACTGTAAAACCACAAACAAACAAACAAATCGAACACTAGCCAGTGTTGTAACATTTTATACATCTTTAGAGGTAAAATCATTACTACATCTTGTCAATGAGCTTTAAAGCTGTGAATCTCTGGTCTGGACACAGACCAACGTGAGCCCCGGCAGATCCCCAAGGAGAGCCCCTCCTGCCGGTAAAGTAAGGATGAGTATCTGATGAGACAGGGGTGTGTCAAGACGCACAGCAGGTAGAGAGACAGGTAGGACTCAGGCATGGAAAGAGGGAGAATATTCAGTAATTTTTTCAGAAAAACACAGACTTATACAGAGCAACAGAATAAATTATTTCCTTTTTCTCTGTGCTCGGTACTGAGTGGTTGGGCACCGCTGCGGTTAGTGAATTTTCAAATAAAAGTGCTGCCAATAATTTCCAAATCTATACTCTTTAACATGCATTCAGTGCAATTTAGCTGATAATTACAATAATGGATTACACCCTATCATATGCTTTCTCTTGATCCACAAAGATACAGTGCAACTCCTTCTGACCTTCTCTACACTTCTCCATCAACACTCTTAGAGCAAACATTGCATCTGTAGTACTCTTTCTTGGCATGAAACCGTACTGCTGCTCACTGATTGTCGCCTCTCGTCTTAACCTGGCTTCAACAACTCTTTCCCGTATCTTCATAGTGTGGCTGATCAACTTTATGCCTCTGTAGTTACTACAGCTCTGAGCATCACCTTTGTTCTTGAAAACTGGTACCAAAACACTTCTTCTCCACTCCTCGGGCATCCTCTCACTCTCCAACATTGTGTTAAACAACCTGGTTAAAAAGTCCACTGCCACCTCTCCTAAACATCTCCATACCTCCACAGATATGTCATCTGGACCAACCGCCTTTCCATTCTTCATCCTCTTCAAAGCTGCCCTCACTTCCGCCTTGCAGAACAGACAGGACTGTGATGGCCTTCGTTATTTCTTTTCCTTCATTAATGAGCGCATATCCAGCCAATGTGGATTCCTCACATCCTTCAGGGTCTGTAGTGTTTCCACTGTCATGAATTCCACTGCTATAAATGCTTTCAAATGCTGTGACGTCTCACCCTAATTATCATTTCACAAATCTGCTGTAGCCCATGTTTCATCGCCTTGTAAATGATGATGCCGCGTCTAATTGGAGGTGGCACACTTATAGCGTAGTTGTGTTTTTTGTTATTTTTAGGACACAAGACAATCGGGAAAATGTTTGAGCCAAGCGGCATTAATACCCGCAGACACTCTCGCTCTCCGTGAGCAGGCGGGAGGGTGTTGAAAAGTTTATGAGGTCAGCGTGGCGATCCAGATTGATGCCGCGATGTGAAGCCACTGCTGACACCATTCCCTATTAATACCATATGATCGGAGTGCTACCCCGCCAGCTAAATATTACATTCCCTATTTTTATGTTTGAGGACTCTCATACCAGTGCAGTCAAGAGTACTCACACCCACAAACTATACTCTGTCTGTGTGTGTGGGGGGGGGGGGGGGCAACACTACAACTACATTACATCCCAGCCAGCATGTCCATGTGGGCCCCACTAAAGGTAAACTGGGCTGTCTTCTGGGTCCCATGTGGGTTTGTCTGTGGGTTCCATGTTGGCCCCATCTGTGTTTGCCCACATGGACTTTACCTGTTCACCTATTTTCAACTGATGTTCTCAGACATTTGCTATTTTCTTGTAAGTTTTTGACTTTTTTCCCATAAGTTTGATAAATTTTACTTGAAAAATTGAAACTTTCTCATATATTTGCAGTTGTTTTTTTTTACTGTAAACTTGAAACTTTTTCTCATAAATTTGTGATTTTTTTTTCTTGTAAATTTGCAATTTTTTTCCTCATAAATTTGTTAGTTTTTCTTGCAAATTGCCAAACATTTTCTTATAATTTTGGAATTTTCTCAAAATTTGCCACTTTTTTTTACTGTAATCTTGCCACTTTTTCTTATAAATTTGTTACATTTTTTCTTGTAAGTTTGCTTTTTTTTTTTTTTTTTGGTATATTTGTGACTTTTTCTCCATAAATTTGTGACATTTTTCTTGTACTTCCTAAAAAAAAATTCAGTTGTTTTTGCTGTCGACTTGCAGTTTTTCTCCTTCATTTGTGACTTTTTTCCTCATAAACTTGTAACTTTTTTCTTATTAATTTTCAAGTATTTACTCATATTAGCTACCTTTTTGTAAATTTGCAACCTTTTCTAATTTTTCCTCATAAATTTGTGACTTTTTCTTTTAGATTTGCTAAGTTTGTAACTTTTTTGAGTAATTTTATTTTTTTCTTGTAAATTTAGTTTTTTCTCTTAAATTTTCACATTTGTTCTCATAAATTTGTGACACTTTTCTTTTGTGACTTTTCTCATAAATTTGCTACACTTTAAAAAAAATTCTCATAAATTTTCACATTTTTCCTCATAATTTTTGACTTTTTTTTCTCATAAATTTTCTCACTTTTCTCATAAACTTATGACTTTTTCTAATAAAGTTGCTAGCATTTTTTTTTTGTAAATTATCGCATTTTTTTCATAAATTTGTGACTTTTTTGTCCGTAATTTTGTCTGTGGCACCAGTGTCACTGAAACCTGCTCGTCCACATTAAACCCATGTGGGGCCCAGATGGGTTTAAAGTGGGTATTACCTGTCATCTGTACCACAGGTAAAGTCCACGTGAGCAAACACAGATGAGGCCAACATGGAACCTGCAGACAAACCCACATGGACCCAGAAGACAGCCCAAATTTAACCTTTGGTGGGGCCCACATGGGCATGCTGGCTGGGATAGTACCACAAACATACAGGAGTAAAATGTTTTGTTTTTTAAATCAATTTTGCATCATTCCACTGAAGATTAACATTATGTATGCCCACGCTGGAAAATTTAAACCTTTTCGTCAGGCAGACGTTTCCATAGTTGAAGATTTAGAAAAAACTGCAGTTCCCTTATTTGCCACAAAAATTAGTTAACTTCCGTAGACTCCAGTGTTAAAATACCAGTTATCCTCTATGTACGTAACATATTTTCCACCTGATATGCATTATTATAATTTTCCTCACAACCATAGCTCTAATTACAAAGTTGTTTTTTTTTTCATTATTATTAATGAAAGCCCTTTCAGTATTCTGCTCCTTCAGATTGGAACAATCTACAGAACATCCTCAAACTTAGACATCTGGTTTCTTTGGGTCAATTTACATCTATACTAAAGGATTTAGAATCGATATCATCAGTCTGTCACTGTTTTTAGAATTTGTCACTTGGTTTTAATGTCAAATGTGTTAGGATCTGTGCATGGGCAGAGGACCATGCTCACACTTTAAGTTCATTCTTGTTATTTTCTGTGTTTATCATTATCATTGTTTTCCTGGGTTGTCATTATTATTATTATTATTATTATTATTATTATTATTATTATTATTATGGGCCATTATGTGGATTATGGTTATCATGGGTTTTGTAGGTATTATCCTTTGTTCATTTCATTAGGTCTCCTGTTTCCCCCCCCTGACTCTCAGTTAATTGTGATTATTATCATTATGATTGTATTGCTCTGGTCTCCCTTATCCTTTGTTCATTTTTCGGTGCGTTCTCTGTCAGTGATTGTATGCGTTGCCCCGGCCGTCCTGTTTTCCCATGTCTGTCGTCACTGTTCTACCCGTGTGTCAGTTGTTAGTCTTAATTAGCATCCACACCTGTTTGATATTCATTGATCACTCCTTGCCTTATTTAAACCGGTGTCTGCCTTCGCTCTGGCTGGTGTCCTTAATTGTCATTTTGCGTGATTACACGCTTCAAGTCATGTATTTCGTTCTTGTTTAGCCTCATCTAAATTCCTGCTGAATTTAATATTATTTAATTCCTTGTTAGGTCTTGTTTTTGAGCCCTCAATCTGTGTCAGCGTTGACCAGTTCAAAATAGAATTTTAAAGCTTTACGTCCAGCGTTTGGGCCCTGAGAGGAAAAAAAGAAAACCCAAAACCCTCCCAGGGTGGGTGGTGGGGGAGAAGGCCAGGCAGGCCGAAACAAACTTCCTCCCCAGCAAAATCCAACACAAAACGGGTCAGGTGGTCTTCCAGAGTCCAAGGGCCACTGGACCAGAGAGCAAGGTGGGTCAGGGGGCCTATCCAAGTCCATGAGGCCCCAGACCAGAGCACAGAGTGCGTTAGGTGGTCTACCAGAGTCCCTAGACCACCGGACCAGAGAACAAAGCAAGTTGGGGGGCCTAATCCAGTTCATGGGCCTCCAGATCTTAAAACATAACCCTTCGGGTGGTCCCTGGACCACCAGACAGGAAAGCAGAGCGGGTCCACAGATAACTGCAGGGGCATTTTAAGCTCAGGTGAAAACAACAAGGAAATCTTAAACTAAAAACAAAGAACCTTTAAACACAGGAATTAACACAGAACCCTTAAACTCAGAAGATATAGTAATAACTTAGGGGCTCCAAACCCAGGATCTAACATGGGAGCCTTCAGCTCTAGGGGTAATAACATTAAAGTCTTTTGCTCAAAAACCGATGACTGAGGCACACCAACCCCAGCAACCAACGATTTGTGCATGCTGGCCTCCAGATGGGGTAACTGGGAAGCGCTGACCTCTGGATGAGATGGCTGGAGCGTGCCATCCCCATGTGCTGATGGTTTGAGCACGCTGATCCCCCAATGAGATGACTGGGGTGCGCTGACCTCAGGCTGAGACGGCAGGGGTGCATCCGACCCAGATGCCCAGGAATCCTCCTCCGACGCCGTCACCTCGGGCAGAGAGGAAGAGGTATAGATTGAAGCAGGCATCACACCAAAACAGTCAGCAGAAGAGCTTGGCGGGAAGAGCTCAGAGCAGATGGATGCTGCAACTGGGTTTCCTCACCAGGAGTAAGACAAGACCTCTCTAATACAGATATTAAGAAAACAAAGAAGAGGACTTGCCTTAACTTCTGCTCCTCCGCTGGCGTGGACCCTGGTGCTGTCGATGTTGGAATGATGGCCTCAAGCAGAGCAGTCTCTGCAGGAGCATGCACGTGAGGTGAAACAGTCACTGCTGGAGCATACACATGAGGCAAAGCAGTCTCTGATGAAGCGTGCACATGAGGCAGAGCAATCATTGGTGGAGTGTGCATGTGAGGCGGGACAGTCACTGCTGGAACGTGCATGTGGAGAAGAGCAGCAGCAGTGCTTGAGCTCACCTCCTCCTTTATGGACCCAGCTGAGGTGGAGATGACCTCAGGGAAACAAGGGGTTGAGGTGAGTGGTGGAATACACAAGGGGACGGCAGCAGAAAACACATTTGATGGCTCACCAGCAATAAGAGGCGGCAGCTGAGTCTCTTTGCTAAAGACAAGACCTCTCACTATTAGAGGTTAAAAAATGAGAAAATGGTACTTGCCTTGCTCCCAGCTCCATTGCCGCTGAGGCTGCTGCTGCTGTTAAACCCACCGCTGGAGAACCAGACGGATCACTCCAGGTGGCTACGGTGACCATCTGGCGAGACGCTGTTGCACAGTGACGAGGAGCTGAAGTTGGAGCGGAGGAGAGGTGTGTGGAACCTGTGGGAGCCAGGGGACGTTTCTGCATCGGCACAAGCTCCAGTGCCCCACATGATTTCCTCACCAGCCCACGATATGTCCAGTAAAGTTTGGAAACGGTGCCCAATAGTCCCGCCAGCTCGGGATATCTCTGCAGACCAGGGTGCGCCTCCATGATCCCAGCCGCGGTGTCTAAGCACTCCAGGGCCTTCTCCAGTGTGTGGGAGGCACGGGCTTCCGAGACAAAATCCTGGATGAACTGCTCATCCACAGTGGGACCTCCAGCTACTGACTTTCCTTTGCTCGCTGAATCCTTTACTGGTAGAATCCAATTGCAATCCTCGGACTCGGCAGGTGACAAAGAGGAGAGTAGCGGTGATGGTAGCGGAGGAAGGCAGAGATTCTGCACCAAGGGCTGGGAGTGCACGCTTAGTCTGACATCGAACAGATTAGTGACTCCACTCCAGCAAGACATCTCCTCCTCTTGGGAAGAGCAGCTCTGAGCTGTGGCCGCTAAATCCTCAACTGCCCTGACAAACTGCTTCTCCTCCCGACTCCACTTCTTCCTCCTCTTACCAGACTCACCTGCTGGGTCCATTACTGGTTGTGTCCTATTGTCAGAGAAGTGTTTGCCCCTCGGGGGTAAAGAAGGAGCGGAGGACCCAATTGCCAGGTGGATCTGGTAAACCATGATTTATTAATAACTCAGAACAGAAAATAAACACTGCACGTGGGCAAGAGTTATACGAAATAATAATCCAGATGCGTGGGGGGAAAGCAACAATAATCCAAACAGCGTGGTGCAGATAATTGTGAGATAACCGTAATGTTAACATAAGGACGTAGCAAAGGACACAGACTGAAAATGCACAAAGTATATAGACAGGGGAGCAATCAGGACAAAACAGAATAGGTGAGCACCATCAAGGCCATTGGGCAGCACAGGAGAGGCGGAGCAGAACAAACAGAGGGGATACACACCAAATATGTGTCATGATTGCAAGAAGGAAAAGCTCAGTGCAGGCTGCTAACACCAGAGAATGCACATGACACAGAGGGGCAACGTTAAATACAACTTTATTGAAAATAACACTCAATTGTAGAGAAAAGCGACACTCGCCAGAGGAGCACATAGCCTATGAAGAGAGGGAGACGAGAGTGGATTAGAAATGAGGAGGGAGGCTGGGAGCAATAGATAAACAAGGGTAGATCTTACTGTAGGTGAGCAGAGAGCCCGGCAGAGGAACCCAGCAGAGACGGAGGAACCAGCAGAGCAGAGCTGGCGAAATTGCCCCGGGGGCAATTTGGCCAATCTGTGCCAACGGCCTCTCCGACCACTACCAAACATTTATACACATTCATGCCCAGTGTCATGGACACTGGAGGCAAGGTGGGTGAAGTGTCTTGCCCAGGGACACAGTAGCAGGATGGCTGGGGAGAGCAGGATTCAAACCGCCAACCCTCTGGTTATTGTGCTTTACCTCCTGAGCCACCACCCCCAATTCCTGCCATCTACCAAGTTGGATGGCAGGAAGCTCCGTTTTATTTAATATGTGAAATGAAATGAATTTGGTGACCACAGCAGGATGTCACCAGTAGACCCAAACCACCTTCAGGACTTGTGTGTGGGGACACACACATGATGATAGTTTCATTATGAGAGAAAGGAATCTAGATATTGTGGGAGTTTTTCACTCTTACAAATGACTCACAGTAGAAGAGAAAGTGAAAAGAATGAGGCCCCACAAAAGTTTGCTTATGCATTTTAAAATGAAAGAGCGTGGGTCACACAATATTTTGGCAAACAGAAACCAAGTTGATGAGCAGGTTGCCACAGTGAGGTGCACCTTCAGAAACTACAAGGTTTCACGTGACTTTCTGCATGTTTTAACTTCCATGTTTCCAAATCAGAGCAAAGCCACACTTCTGTGTTTCACTCTTTGTTCCCCTCATGGACGGCCGTTCCTCAGGAGGTAGAGAGGATCCCAACAGCTGAGCAAGTCTCCCAACTAAAACTCTTATTGACGCTAGAAATTCATTTCCTAACATTGAGGATTTGGGGGGATTAGCCCACTGGGACTGCCACTTAAATCCAGCTGTAGGCCTTTTGTTGGCTTTCACTTCCACTTCAACTTTGTGTGCCTAAAATTACAGTAATAGGCTGGGTTTGCTGCTAAAAAGGAAATCTCATATAGCATTTTAACCCCTTAGCATTCCAGCCAATTTCCCTAAATGTAGCATGCGCAAAGGAAATCAAATATTATTATTGTGACTTTGCAAGGGTTCACACAATAAGGAGAGATGACTGACAAAACAGGCTTTATTTATACACACACTCACAACACAGAACGGAGGGCAGGTCATTTACACAGGCCCTGGTTTCGCTCATGGTAGCACAAGCATGCCTGGAGAATCCCGCCTCCTTATCACTGCCCCGATGTTACGCTATTATTATTATATTTTCTACTGAGTGACAGTAGAAAATTTGAAAAGTCCCACTGGTGAAACACCAGAATTTTAAGAGGTTAAATTTGCAACCTTTTCTCTTCAATTTGCAATTATTTTTCTTGTAAATTTGCAACTTTTTTCTTGTAAATCTGCAAATTTTTCTTGCAATTTGCAACTTTTTCTTGCAATTTTGCATCTTTTTTCCCCATAATTTTGCTATTTTTTAAAACTTTTTTCTCATATATTTCCAACATTTTTCCATAAATTTGCAACTTTTTCCTGTAAATTTGCAACTTTTTTTCTCATAGATTTGAAACTTTTAACCCCTTAGCATTCCAGCCAATTTACCTAAATTTGGCATAGGCAAAGAAAATCAAATTTTCTTCATTGAGAGCCAACAGAAAATGTGAAACAGCCCACCGGCTGAACAGCAGGAGTTTAAGAGATTAAAAGAGCAGCCTAAGCAGGGCTGCTCGCAGAGATAGCAAAAAGACGTAACAAACTAATAGTTTTTCGAATGCAAAAGATGCAATAGACTTACACAATGGTCCCCTCCGGCATACAACTAGGAACATACCGGTCGCTATGGAGGGTGAGAATATGTATGGGCACATAATCATACCATGTAGGATAACTAAGTAGACGGTTATGCTGTTTCATTCCATCTAGCAACAATGCTCTGCACTGTGTGTGTTTATATATTTACATATTTATTCCATCTAGCTACAATGCTCAGCACTGGGTGTGTTTATATATTTATATATCTACATATTATTCCATCTAGCTACATTGCTCCGCACTGTGTGTGTTTATATACTTGCATATTTATTCCACCTAGCTGCAATGCTCCGTACTGTGGGTGTTTATATATTTACATATTTATTCCATCTAGCTACAATGCTCTGCACTGTGTGTTCATATATTCATATATTTATTCCATCCAGCTACAATGCTCTGCACTGTGTGTCTGTGTGTGTGTGTATATATATATATTTTATAGTAATACGTACATATGTATATTAGCTGCTCTTGCTTGCTTGTTTTTTTTTTTTTTTTTTTGTTTTTGTTTTTTTTTTCTTGCCTTCTGATTGTTGCTCTGAGTGTTGCTATCCCTGTGCTGTTGCAATCCTGGAATTTCCCCGTTGTGGGACTAATAAAGGCTTATCTTATCTTATCTTATCTTAAAAGCAGCATATAATAATAATAAAAAAAAGCCACTTCTTCATTGCTTTTGCACATATATATGTATATCTGGAGTGGCTACCTAAGGAGAAGCTGGAAAACAACCCAGCCACTTTGTAACGGTCAGCCTTTGTCTTGAAGATGAAGCCTGCAACTTTTTCTCATAAATTTGTTACTTTTTCCTTTTAAATTTCCTATTTTCTTGTAAAATTGTGATTTTTTTCCCCATGAATTTGCAACATTTTTCTTGTAAAACTGAAACTTCCACAAAATTTTTCAACTTTTTTTTACTGTGAACTTACAGTTTTTCTTCATAAATTTGGAATAGTTTTCTCATAATTTTCCATTTATTTATTCATACATTCGCTGCTTTTTGGTTAATTTGCAACATTTTCTAGTTTTTTCCTAAATTTGACTTTTTTTCTTGTAAAGTTGCTAAATTTTTCTTGTAAGTTTGAAACTCTTTTCAAGTAATTTTCCTTTTTTTTTCTTGAAAATTTGAAACTTTCTCATAAATTTGCAGCATTTTTTACTGTAAACTTGCAACTTTTTTCTCATAAATTTGTTAGTTTTTCTTGTAAATTTGTGACTTTTTTCTTGCAGATTTGTTACGTTTTTTTGTAATTTTGAAACTTTCTCATAAATTTGAAACTTTTTTACTGTAATCTTGCAAGTTTTTCTCATAAAATTTGTTACTTTCTCCTTTTAAATTTGCTATTTTCTTGTAAAATTGGAGATTTTTCCCATAAATTTGCAACATTTTTCTTGTAAATTTCAAATTTCCACAAAAATTTTCTGCTTTTTTTACTGTAAGCTTATTTTTTCCTCATAAATCTGTGGCTTTTTTTCTTGTAAATTTGTTACATTTTTCTTGTAAGTTGGTGACTCTTTTCAAGTAATTTTCCTTTTTGTCTTGTAAATTTGCAACTTTTTTCTCCCAAATTTTCAATTTTTCCTCATAAATTTGTGACTGTTTTCTAGAAAATTTGTGACTTTTTTCTCATAAATTTGGTAGCATTTTTTTTTTTGTAAATTTGTCACTTTTATCTTATAAATTTTCTCTTTTTTCTCTTAAGTTTGTGACTTTTTTTCATAATTTTGCCAATGGCACATGTGTTACTGAAACCTGCTCACCCATAATAAAGGGCCCAGTTGACTTTAAAGCGGCTAAACAGATTATGCTCACCTGTACCACAGGGAAAGTCCATGTGGGCAAACACAGATGGGCCAACATGGAACCCGCAGACAAACCCACATAGGACCCATAAAACAGCCCAGCGTAAACCTATTGTGGAGCCCACATGGACATGCTGGCTGGGAAGAGATGACAATCTCAAACTTTTCAACAACAGAAGAGTACATTTTCATTTAGCAGAACTGTGAACATAAACTGCAACTTACAGATGGATAATTTCGCTTCATTTTGATACAGCTGCTCTCACTTGTCTGTTTACATAAAACCCACACCAGTGCTTGCAAGAGTGAGAGGTGGGAATGGGGCTTCTTTTGGGAGTTCTGCACCAGCCTACCACTGTCATTGCAAATCCTCCCTATTGTCACTGCTGTAGTGATTCAATGTTGGTCAGAACCTCGGGGGGGAGCAGGGCTCAAAACCCGATGTTGCCTCGGGTGCCAAAATGGCAAGAGCCTGCCCTGACTGAGATGACACCAATACTTTTATTTATTAATTTATTCATCTATGAGAACCTTTTTATTAATGTTATATTTACTATGGATTTAACAGTTCTGTGACATGCACTTAAGGGTGTATAGTTCCCAAATGGAAGCTGTGGAAATATGATAATGAAATCTCACAGTGATCATGATGATAAAAGGAGATTTTTATTATTTCCTGACAGTGTTGTTTCCCGGTTCCTGCTGTATGCCCGCTAAAGCCTCACCAGGAGGACAGGAGGCTTTATTTCCGGGAAAGAAGGGTGATGTAATCTGCTCCTGCTGAGAATAAAAGACTCTGAAGAGGAGAACAGAGGAGCTTTGTTTGGGTCTATGCTGTCATATGGGGGAGGGGGAAAGAAAAAATGTGTTTTTATGTCCGGAAACAAATGAATTAATAAACAGCTTAGAAAAAAGTGCTCTTTTTTGTTCTAAATTAATAATTAACATAAGTACATTAAACATTTATTATGTTTAGAATTTGTGTTTACTGTGGGGGCATGGTGTGGGGATTCTCCACCCAGAGAAGGCAACTGGGATAAGGGGGAACAGTGGACCGGAGGAGGAAGTGCCACCGGGGGTCTCAAACGGGACAGTTTGGACTATGCACCACCCCCACCCCCCACCCCTCCGGGGAGAGGAGGAACTGCCGGAGCCACTGGAAGAGAGAAGGGTGTGAGAGCGGCACAGGCATTATGATGTTAATGTGCCACACAGGTCTTTGTACTAAATAACAATGTATTATGGTCGGAAGTTCCGGGTCTCAATGCATGGTATTAAAGATATAAAAGAGGAATGCACAGAGACCCGGGAGATCTTTTGCTGTACTGTATGTTGAAGAGAGAATAAAGTTTATGTGTCCTTCAGCTCGTTGCCTCGCCTGCTTCCTTTCTCCACATTGGTGACCCCAAGACGTGCCATGGAAAGCAAGCTGAGCACAGCCCCGGGGGCTACCTGGAGGGAGAGCACCAGCGCCGTGTGCGCTGGCTCAGTCAAGCTCCCCAGACTTCTGGCTTCACAACCCGACCGCGTGGTTTTTGCACATAGAAGCCCATAGAAATAAAATGCTTTTCAAATACCGCTAACACATTTTAGAAAATCAGAAGAAATCAAACACATATTCATGAAAATTTTAAATAAAAAAAGCCTTGAAACAGCTCATTATTTGTGTGATGAATATAGAATATCTGAAATTTTATTTTAATTATATTTTAATATTATTATTATTCTTAGTTGTCTAAATAGGTCAGGGTTAGTTTTATTCAGTCTAATTCTTGATAAATTCTGTACTTTTTTAATTTGATTTGATTGTTTTTGACCCCTGTATTTAATATAATTTTTTGTTTATTTATTTTACTATTTATTATTTTGTAATTATTTATTTTTATTTATTTTATATTAGTATTTTTTATTAAATGCTTTGTTTATTTATTTTGCTATTTATTATTTTGAAATTATTTGTTATTATTTATTTTATATTATTATTTTTATTTTATTTTATTTTTTGTTTTGTTTTTATTTTATTGTCTACTTCCCTTTTCCCCTTTATTTTATTTTATTTTATTTTATTCCAGTTTGTGCCTCCATCCATCCTGACCCAGATTACGTCATCTTTTCCGGGAAGCTGCAGCTCTTCCTCCTCCTCCTCCTCCCCTTCTCCCTTCTCCTCTCCTTCTCCTTCATCATGGGGTATCCGGGAAATCCTCCTCTTCCTCCCTAACGCCCCTGCTGAGAAGCCGACGGATGCATAACAATGCGGCCGGTTACCGAACACGTTAATGTGCTTCACGGTTTTTTGTTAAATCTTTGGGATCGTTTGCGCTTTTCGATCTGATGACTGATTGGTCTCATTCCGGTAAATCTCCAGGAACTGATCGGTGAGACGGGCTGATGATGGAAACCTGCAGAGACTGATACATTTACTGTCATAATACATCCAGCCTCAGTGTAGTTTTGGTTTTGGTTTTGTAATAAACAGGGTAAAAGGAGAAACGCACCTTCAGTAATAGCAGGTACTAAAAAGGTGCATTTTCTTCAGGAAATACCAATTTTCTAGTTTAGTGTCTGTTTATTATGTGGGGTTTTTTTGCTTGTTTTTTACCTTTTATTTGCAGCAGAATCCATATTGGACATGGATGATTTGATTTAACGGCAACAAACTTGTGTTTCCTCTGATGGGAGATGATGAAACCAGCAGAGATAAAGATCAGGCTGATGATGTGAAACTGGATGGATGTGGTTATGATTTGGTTATGATTCACCACCATTAGAGCTCCATAAATGCACCACTACATCCATGATTCATCGTTAACTAGCTCGACTCAGCAGATTCACGTGACCTGATGAGAAGCAGCTTTTCTTCTGTGAACTTTGGCCTGATTAACCCCGTGTGACACTTTAAGTCAGGGTCATGTGATTGCTGACTGACTTTTTAGGATGGTGATGGTGGTGGTGGTCGGGAATGGGGGGGTCCACACCATCTGTTGCAGGAGATTTGGACGCATTGTTTCTGAAGATGTAATCCTAGATCATACAGGGTCAATAACCTCTCCTGTGAAAGAGCCAAAAAATCATGTGGGATAAAGATTTAAACCATACAACATATTAAAGTGAAGTAAATAACCAGGACTAAGACAGATTGTGTTTGGGGGTCACTATTAGTTTCAGAGCTAACAGTGCTATTATGGGGTTAGCTTAGCGATTCCAGTTTTCATTTATGTTTTTAATTCCAGTCACCCAGCGTGGTTCACTAATCCACAATCAATCTCATATCATTCTTGCTTATTTTGTTATAGTTTTACACGATAGTTGGTGTTGTGTTGGGTTTCAGGGATCTTTATTGTGTGACATGGGTGGTGGCTCCACCTTTCCGGTTCCACCACCGCCCAGGGTATCAGAGGGCGGTGAGAGAGAGGGGCGGTCTCTTCGTCCTTGGCTCCTACTACCGACAACATTTGGCGACGAGGATAAAAGGTATGGACACGTGTGTCACGTTAATTTGACAGTTTTTGGAGCTTCCTGGTGAGCCGTCCGTCTCTTGGGCAAGGTGTTTCGCATGTTGGTAGCATTGAACCTTGGAAGACTGGAGAAGTTGAGGGCAGGAGCACTGCTGGTTCGTAATTTAGGAATGGAGGGACAGCGTATTTTAAGCACTTTAGGCGAGTGTGATAGCTTTGAGGAAGTGGTGGAGCTAATGGCACAACATTTTTGCGCCCCGGAAAATGTCATCATCTGCAGGATCCAGTTTTGACAGCTCCACCAGTGGACTGGCGAGTCGGTGCAACGGTTTGTAGCAGACCTGCATCAGCTGGCCAAAGACTGTCAGTTTGGAGCCTTGGAGGAAGAGATGGTCCGCGACCAGTTGGCAGAACATACTATTTGCCCAGCTAGGAGGTCGAAGCTCCTTACATTCTCAGGTAAACTGACGTTATCCAAGGCCATCGAGTTAGCTCAGCAGTTGGAGGCACCAGACAAGCTATCGCGAGAGCTCGGTGAGAGAGCACCACATCGCCATTTTGAACCAGAGTTGACAGCGCAGGCAATGGACCCGGACAGTGATAACAGCGTGGATGATGAGGGAAGCTATGCTAATGCTGTCAAGATGAGGTCCGCCTTGGGAACGCCCAGGTGTTTGGGTTGTGGGTCCATGAAGCACCGCTACAAGGCCAGGGAGTGTCGGGCAAGAGGGAAACGTTGTGGCAAGTGAGGACTTTTGCATCATTTCGCCAGAGCATGTCACAAATTCGAGTGAGGGGATCCGAGATGTAAGGAAGGCCCTCTCGCTCCCACGGTTATTCATACTGTATCCCCGGGTACCAACGGCTGTTCCTACTGTATGGTGGAACTGGACGGGGTAACAGTACTATTGCTGATTGACACGGGAGTGGTGAGCTCTGTGTTGAATTGGGCAACCGTGAGGAACTTTTTCCCACATTATCGTATTAGAGGTGATTCAATGCCGCTGTGTGGTTATGGTGGAGGAAGACTGGCCACGGTGGGATCGGTGAGGTTGACGGCTAGGTACAAATTGGCGGAGGTGTGCAACCTGAGGTTCATCTTGACTGCCAGTGGAGAGAACATAATGGGATGTGATTTATTTTATAGCCTGGGCTTCACCATCACGAGCAGTGCTGGAGAAGAGTGGTTGGGTTGTGGTTTGTTGGATTGGCTGGTCCAGCGAACGGAGGACAGAGCTGTGTGGGACAAGAACTTGCCTGGCACTCTGGAGGAAGAGCAGAACCAACCCCACCCAGGGCCATCGCGGGAGGGTTCTGGTGCTAGTGGCCAAGTAGCCCTAGCTGAGGTAACTGGGCAGCACGGTGGGACGCCCGTGATGGTGGATGGCGCGAGTGGCTGGCTCCATCTGCTCCTGGATTTTGGCTGGGAGGGAGTGGAGAGCAGGGAGTCACAACAGCGAGGCTGGCAGCGGAAATGAAAGTGAGCGGGGCAGGACCAGCTGGCACAGTGAGACGACATGCCAAACAGGAACACTGGAACCTGAGTAGGGTCTCTCTGGGGGTCGTGGATGTGGTCCGACCCCAGGAGGAGGCCCTGTCAAGAGGAGTTCGGGTCAAGCGTCGGAGAGAAGATGATCAGGGGGGCTGCAGGTGGTGGTTGTTCGGGGGGATGCCTACCTCCAGATATCAGATGGCTTGTGGAGGCATCCTAATGAGATGTGGCGCACCCAGGAGAAGAAGGAGGTGTTTGGACCTGAACATGGGTCGTCCCCGGGGGTGAGGAAGGGGAGGCACACCATAGTTGAATCATCCGACGGTTATCTGGTGGGTGGTTGTTCTCTTGGGGGCAGACTGATGGTTGGACAATATGTTAATACATGTGTAAGAAAGGGGGACAACCATTGTCTTCTTATTGTTCTTGTTCATGGGCATTATTTTGTGTTTTTCTGTTAATTTAGGAACACAGCAGTTATTTTCTTTTAGTTGGACTGTTTCTTTAGTACAGACGGCAGAATAACCCGTCTTGCTGTGTGGGGGTGGGATGGTAGTCCACTTGTCCTCCCCTAGTTTATAGTTGTTTTGAGTGACTGTGATAGGCTCCTTTTAGGTATTTCTGTTTAGTTTTCTTAGTGCGTGATTTGGGTTCCAAATTGGGTGGGGTCTCGATTGTATGTGTGTGTTTTGGGCCTTTTTGAAGGGGAGGGGGAATGTTGGGTTTCAGGGATCTTTATTGTGTGATACGACACAGGTGGTGGCTCCACCTTTCTGGTTCCGCCACCACCCAGGGTATAAGAGGGCAGTGAGAGAGTGGGGCGGTTTCTTGACCTCCTCTCTGCCTGGTGGGTGCCCTTGTATGGTGAGAAGGCATCACTAATAAACCTGTGTTCAATTCAACACTCAGTCTTGTCCTTGGCTCCTACCAACATAACAGTTGGTAGATCAGATTGTTAGCATTAGCTTGCCTTGGTGGTAGGAGTTGGTCCATCTAATAGCATTAGACCTCACCTCATGGAGAACCTAGCATCAGCTTAAGCTAGTATCTCACAGAACAGCAAATGCCGATGAACGTTGCAATTTCTGGGTTTTAGCGGGGTTCGTAAAAGGTTGCAAAACAGTTTACCAACTGTCTTTTAAGGTTCTTGTTCACTACTTGGTGAACCAAGAAAACTTTAGAGGCACGTGCTACAACCTTTTGCAGAAAAATTTAAAAAACTGTTCAAACTTTAAAGATTGTTGGTGAACTGTTTTGCAACTTTTTACGAACCCCACTGAAACCTAGAAATCGCAACGTTCATCAGCATTTACCTCTGTGAGACACTAGCCTAAGCTAGGTTGCACATGAGGTGAGGTCTAATGCTGTTAGACTGACCAACTCCTACCCCCAAGCTAATGCTAATGATCTTATCTACCAACTCTCATGTTCATGAACATTCCTCAGCATTCGCTGCTCCTTGAGATACTAGCTTGATTATCACCAACATTCATCAGAAAAGTTGGTGAATCCAAAAATTGTTACATTTGTCAGTACTTGCCACTCCATGAGATATTACCCTTAGGTCCAAGATTCGTTTGACATTCACCTGGTATTTTTCCTGAAGCTGGCAAAAGGTCCCAAATTTTCCCAAACAATGGCAAAAAGTAGCAAATAGTTGCTAATCGTTGCAAACACTGTTTCTAACAATCACTAATCTTCGCTGACTGTCTTTCACAAACACTTTAGCAAGCATTTGTGCAAATGTTGCTAATTTTTGCTGTATGTGGCTATTGACAGAGGAGAACCATGATTTTCACCAACAATCGTCAGAAAAGTTGGCAAATCTAAATATCACTACACTCGTCAATATTTGTTGCTCCATGAGATGCTACCTTTTCACCAACATTCATCAGAAAAGCTGGGAAATCCAAACGTTGCTACGCTCATCAGCATTTATCGCTCTGTGAAATATAGCTTGATTTTCACCAACATTCGTAAGAAAAGCTGGCAAATCCAGAAATTGCAATGTTCGTCAGCATTCGTCTTTCCATGAGATACTAGCTTGATTTTCACCAACATTCATCAGAAAAGTCTGTGAATCCAAAAATCGCTATGTTCCTCAGCATTTGTCGCTTTATGAGATACTAGCTGGATTTTCGCAAACATTCATCAGAAAAGTTGGTAAATCAACAAATCGCAATGTTTGTAAGCATTTGTCACTCCATGAGATACTGTCCAAGATTCGCCAGACATTCACCTGGTATTTTACCTGAATTTGACAAAAGGTCCCAAACGTTCCCAAAAGGTGGCAAATAGTTACTAATCACTGCAAACACTGTTACTAACATTTGCTAACAGTCACTGATGTTTGCGGTATGTCTTCCACAAACGCTTTCACAAACATTTGTGCGAATGTTGCTATTTGTCGCTAAATGTCGCTAATGACAGAAGCGAACCCTGATTTTCATTAATAGTTGTCAGAAAACTTGTCGAATCTAAAAATCACAATGTTAGTTAACATTCATCACACCGTGAGATACTGACTTTAGCTGTCGAATGAATCACAATTGGGCACAGAGGATATTTTAGAGTTTCTTAGGGCCCTAGGCAAAAATTCACACGTGGAAGCCCCAACCAGCATTGATGGCCTTTATATGATAAATAATATGACACTAACAATTTTTTTTTATTTCAAAAGTGTACTTTAGTATCTTTTCAAAATAGGCATTGAAGTCAAAAATAAATTCTAAAGCGCAATAAAAAGCAGAACAATATAAACATAAATGACTTCAAATAACAAAAAAACTTCAAGAACTCAATTAACTGCTCTATTTGCACTATTTACTACTATCTTTCTTTCTTTTTTCCTCTTCCTCTTTTTTCTTCTTTTGTCACTGCCAGATGGATAATTTGGCTTCATTACCATACAGCCGCTCTCACTTGTTTGTTTACATAAAATGGGCACTGGCACTTGTGAGAATGAGAGGTGGGGGTGGGGCCGTATAGGGAGTTCTGCACCAGCCTACCCTACCACTATCATTGCAAACTGTCAACATTGTCACTGCTGTAGTGATTCAAAGTTGGTCAACTCTCTGGGGCCCCCCTCTGGCCTGAAGCCTCAAGCATTTGCCTGCATTGCCTCCCGGCATGCAACGCCTCTGGTTGGGTCTGGTTGTCTATGTTCACCTACCAATACTTGACCATATATGTAATTCTTAAAACATTATTTCAGCTTATTTTACTATAGTTTGTTATATTCTGACCAGGACCAAAGGCAGTTAGCAGGTGTTAGCTAGTACTCGTTCACTCATATGATTTTTCTGTGATTATTGTCCTTCACGGACCAGTCACTGAAACCACACACCCCTGCCCACCAGTCATGCTTTCCTTCATTCACTCTTTTAGACAATTTTACGCTTGCTGGCTCGGGCTGTGTTAGCTACCAAAGTTATGAGGTAGCGAGCTAGCATTATGTTAACCATTCCTGCTTTTGGTCTCTTAACCGTGGTTGGGGGACACAGGGGAGATCCATCTTCTCCAGGGCCGAAGGCAGCTTTTCCTCCGGGGTTAACTCCCGAGTAAACTTCACGCTTGTTAAAAGTATGGTAGCACATGGAAGAGCAGGCCGTTTTGCTGAAGAGTTGGGGCTTTATTGTCTGACTGCACTGTTATTAATAGCACTTTTAGCTCGCTACCTGCCCCGGTCGCCATCTCTGTCTCCTCCCTGGTCATCACACACACACATCCATCCGCTCCGTGGGTTCATTCACAGGGCGCGCACCTCGGCCGCGCGCACACACTCACTCATTCACATTCACGCACTGAGCTGCCCTATCTAAACACATGAGCTAGACACATCCTACAACAATTAGCAATATGGCTCTAGCAACTGTCCTTATAGGTGAAGAAAGATGGAGGGTGGGGTGAGCTGGGGCTTATTAACATTTAATTAGTTATGACACAGTTGTGAGAACGACTGGGTCAGAATGGTGCTGTAGTACTTAATTTAATTTTGGTCAAACCGTGTTGCAGACGTTTCATAAAAACCTCTGGGAACTGTGTCAACATGTGGAAAATGTGAAGCAACTTCATTACACTTTGAGGGTGATTCTTTAACCTTTTATGGCTAGTTTGCCTCTCTTTGTTGTGTTTTTGTGTCACTTTATAGCTGTACAGTCTCTCTTTATTTTGTTTAATCTCCTTTTGTATTTTTCCTTCATCTCTGGGGAAAATGGGTTGCACCATCGTTGGTTGTTATAGTCTATTGGTTGGTTGGTTGAACTCTGTTTATACTGATCCTCTGCTTCCAGATTTCGCTTGATCTCTGTGACAAATTCCTCCTCCTTTTTTTTTTTTTGTCTTCCCCGGGCATCCTCTGAACCCCGTAAACAAACCTGGTGAATACAAAGAAAATAAAAGGCAGCCTGTTTTCATGTTAAACTTGTGCTCTCCTCCTGAACCTTAAACTGCATCAGTGTGGGCGTTGTTTGTGGGCTGCTGAGTGTGAATAAAGTAGACTGGGTCAAAGTTGCAGTGTGTTGTCTTTTAAAGAGGAATCACACAGACTGATGTAAGTAGTAGGTCAATGAAGACACTAATCTGTGTTACTCAGAGGGCTGTTTAACTTTGCACCAGTTCGCCGCCCAGACTTGTCCAACTGTCTTTTGTTCCCTTTTTGCCTGACGGGACCTGAACAGCAGCACTGAGGTGTGTCGTCTCCTGGTTTACAGGTTGCTTAACAGTTATTTGTGCTGTACATTTTAAGGCGAAAGCAAATGTATGGCTGTTTCTAGCTTTTTCGGGGGGGGGGGGGGGCTATTTTTGTAGCAAGGAAGAGTGTAAGCCCTCTGTTATGCCCACAAAACCTGGAATGAAGACGAGCAAGGATGCTGTGCTCGAACTGAACTTTATTACAAGCAGACTTGGTATAAAGCACGTGTACTCTCAGTCATCATATGCGCACCTGCACTCTAGCTGTAACCTGTTACATATGGAAAACAGCGGTAAGATGGCGGCCTGGGATTTACCGGGGAATAGAGGGGTTGGCAGCCGACCTTTATGGTGGTGACGTCAGACGGGGTATAAAGGCCACAGCTAGAAGGGACACGTCCTCTTTCGTCGTTGACGCCTGGACAAGGAGCGCTGTAGCCCACTGCTGTACTGTTTGTGAGTTCGATAATAAACACTGTTTACTGCCTTCCGCCCTGCTCCTCATTTCATTAATTATGGACACAACATTTGGCGACGAGGAGAAGAGCCTCCCGTGCCTTGGCCTAGGTGGTTCGCTGCGCTTAGCAACTACCTGGTGGCCCTCAACCTCAGTGAGTTGAAAAAATTGCGGGCAAGAGCAATATTGGTCCATAATTTGGGCATGGAAGGGCAGAGGGTTCTCGAGACATTAGGGGGAGCCGATAGCTTTGAGGAAGTGGTAGAGCTAATGGCGCGATATTTTCACGCGCCGGAGAACATCATCGTTCGGCACATCCAGTTCCAACAGCGCCACCAGCAGATGAGAGAGTCGGTGAAGAGGTTTATGGCTGACCTACGTCAGCTGGTGGCGGAGTGCAAATTTGGAACTCTGCAGGATGAGATGGTCCGGGATCAGTTAGCAGAGCATGTTCGCTGTCCTGCTCCCCAGTCACAGCTCCTGACCTACTCGGGCGAATTGACGCTGTCCACCGCTATCAAGATTGTTCAGCAGTTTGAGGCAGCTGAAGTCTTAGCGAGGGACCTTGGCGGAGAGTCATCCTCAACACTAAATGTGCCTCGGTTAAAGGCACTGACAGCGGGCCCTGAAGATGAAGATGACGCTGAGGAAGAGGAATACACCTCCGTTGTCAAGATAAGGTCTACCCCAGGAACACCGAGATGTTATGGCTGTGGGTCGGAAAGCACTGTGGGAAATGTGGCCTGCTGCACCACTTCGCGTGGTCCTGTAAAAACTTTGAGCGAGGGGAACATGAACAGGGAGGTGGCTCCTCCACGAAGACTCCCACTGTTATTCATACGGTTGCACCGGAGACGGGTAGCCATATCTACTGCACGGTATCGCTGGATGGAGTCGGGGTATTGATGCTGGTGGATACAGGAGCGGTGGCTTCAGTGCTGAATCTACAGACCGTGAAGAGTTTGTTTCCCCGGTACCGCATCCAGAAAACATTGGCCCCATTTTAATTGGGGTACATCGTGTTAATGGCAGAGTACAAGGCGCAGAGCATGGCGAATGTCAAGGTGGTGGTGACTGCTACAGGATCCAACATTATGGGATGCAACATGTTTTACGGCATAGGCTTCTCCATTGCGAGTGACACCGGAGAGGAGTGGTTGGGTGGCGGTTTGTGGGATCGACCCCTGCCAGGCGTGGATGATGATACGGCGGGGGACGCTGATTGGTCTGGGATGGGAGAAGACAGCAAGGAGGAACGTGACAGAGCACCTCTCCGGGATGAACCCGATGCCAGAGCCCAAGCTGCCCTTGATGTGGGAGCTGGGTGGCACGGTGGGGCCCCCGGGTCGGTAAGTGGGACTGGGACATCAGCGCTGAACAGCACCGGAGCTAGACCAATGGGTGCGCGTTTAAAACTACTGTCATGGCCGCCAGTTTGTTACACCTGTGTGTGCACCTACCTGTCATCATCCTCTGCCTGTTTATACAGTGAGGTCCAGTGCTCGTTGCAGAGTCATCTGTATCTCTTCCCAGAAACCTGCTACGCCAACCTTCGAGCTTCCTAGCCCCGTTGAGTTCTTCCATGTCGGCTTCCAAGCCATCTGCATACCCAGTCCGGGCCTGCGCCTCCTGGACCTACCTACTTCTAAGTAAGCCACCATCATTCCTCCTTACCCTGTCTGCTTCCCCTGTGCACAGGCGGAGATCCATGGCGGCGGACCCTTTTCCCCCTGGCGGCGGATTCACCTGCCTCCCACACTGGCATTCAGCTCTCCGGCTGTCCTGTGGGCACTATCCTCCTGGCCGCAGCTTCAGTCCTAACCTGGGCAACTCTCCACCACCTCTGACAGTAAGCGCTGTACTATCAAGTGCTGTTCGAGCCTTAATTACATCTAACGGTCCTCTGTCTCTTCCCAGGGTTGCCAGGTGGTATGGTGCTCTGCTCGCCCCAGCTGACTCGCCTGCCTACACTACACACACAACCATGCATACACGCACCCAATCACGTCCATTATACTCAATAAACAGTTAATTGTATCTGTCTTGAGTCGTGTCTGCTTTGTGGGTCACTAGAACCATGTCAGTATGACTTCGCCTGAGTGACCCAGCAGACAGCGCGCTAGCGTGCAGAATGAGCAACTTGGAGTAGATTAGTTAGCCTATCAACAGCAGGTGATGCTAACACAGTTAGCCTGAGTAACGGACAGGCTTGATCGTTTGGTTAGCCCACAGGGTTTCGCTTCAGTCTCTGTTAGCTCCTCTGCTCCCGCTAGTTCCACTGCTAGCCCCATCACTAGTCAGCCTACTCCGGGCCCCGCTTTTTGGCTTACTCCCGTCCCAACTCCCACCCATTTTGGTGGCAAGTTGGGGGAAGCCAGAGGGTTTCTAATGCAATGTGACATTGTGTTGCAACAGGTGTCGGGGGATTTTCCCACTGACCAGAGTCGCATAGGTTATGTGATTAATTTGTTGGAGGGACGGGCTTTGGCTTGGGCATATGCGGTGATGGCTAGGGCTAATTACGCTTCGCTAACGTAAGCATAATTAGCTCAGTTCAGTACACTCAGTACACTCAGTTTGTGAACAAATTTCAGGAGGTGTTCGGTCACTCGGTCCGCGAAGACGTGCTTACCTCTCGGTTGTTAAATCTTCAGCAGGGGTCTAAAACCGTCACCGATTACGCCGTGGACTTCCGGGTCGTGGCCATGGAGGTTGGGTGGAAGGATGCCTCTCTATGTAGTATTTTTGTCAGAAGCCTGAGCCCTAGCTTATGGGATGAGCTGACCCATTTGGAGAAGCCCTCTACGCTGCATGAGCTAATATCCCTGGCTATCAGTCTCGATAACAGACTAAGGGAGCGGGCGGCCGAACAGAGAACTTCCGGTTGCTCGGGAGGTCTGGCTCACTGCTCCCTACAGCCCCCGGTCCCCAACATCCAGGGCCCTCCCGCTGGCCCTCCCATCTGCTGATTCTCCGGAAGATCAGGAACCTATGGTAGCTGGTGGCTTCAAACTATCATCAGCGGAGAGACAGCGCCACTGGGAGTTGGGGTTGTGCATTTATTGTGGGAGCGAGGAGCATGAGGTCGAGTCCTGTCCCAAACGGCCAAAAGGGGGAGTCCGTGCGTCGCAGTAGGGGGACTCACAGACTCACCCCGCAATAATCCCCTCTCCCGTTTCATGATTCCCATTCATTTCAATTATGGCCATAGGGAAATAAACACACATCACTCATTGATTCAGGGGCCTAGCAGAGCTTTATTTCAGGGAGTCTGGCAACCCGGTTGGGGCTTCCCATGCAGCCATTAGAGACCCCATTAAGACTTATTGCTTTGTCCAAGGCTCCTTTGGCCACAGTCACACATCAGACTGCCCCAGTATCAGTTATTATTTCAGGTAACCATCGGGAAGAGTTAAGGCTGTATGTTTTATCAGTGTCCTCCACTCCGGTTATCCTTGGCTATCCCTGGCTTTGCCTGCACAACCCCTCTATTGACTGGCATTCGGGGTGTGTTGTTTCCTGGAGCTCGTTCTGCTTGAGTGCCTGTTTGCAGTCTGCTGCATGCTCGCCTGCCGTGCCTCTGGGTGCACCTGCCTCTCCTCCTCCCAACCTGTCTAAAGTGCTATTCGAGTATCACGATTTAGGGGCCATTTTTAGCAAATCTCAGGCCCTTTCCTTTCCCCCTCACCGCCCATATGATTGTGTGATTAACCTCCAGGCCGGTGCTCCGCTGCCATCTAGCAGACTGTACAACCTGTCTGCCCCGGAGCGCGCAGCTATGGACACATACATCAAGGAGTCCCTGAGTTCGGGCATAATACGACCATCTTCATCGGCGGTGGGGGTGGGGGGGGGGTTTTTGTCGGGAAAAAGGATGGTTCTCTTAGGCCATTCATTGACTTTCGTAAACTCAATAACATAACCATCAAGGACAAATACACTCTCCCTCTCATCAACTCTGCGTTTGATTCCCTCCAGGGGGCCTTTTGCTTCACAAAGTTGGACTTGCGCAATGCCTATCATCTGGTGTGGATACGGGAGGGGGATGAGTGGAAGACGGCCTTCCGGACCCCTAGTGGGCATTTTGAATACTTGCGATTGAGATTGAGATTGAGATTCAACTTTATTGTCATTACACATGTATGAATACAAGGTAACGAAACGTGACTTGGCATTTGGGCACGCTCTGCAGAGCGCATCCAAGGCCGGGGCAGCCGCTAGGCGCCAGTCATAAAGAAGAAAGGAAAAAAAAAAAAAAAAGAAAAAAAGAAAAGAAAGGATATGACACAATAGGCGAGAGAAAAAAACATGTTTTATCAAATTGACGCTTAATGAGTAAGCGAAATTTTGATTGCAGGCAAAAAAAAACCTCAATGCATATTTAGCAGACATTTAGTGGACAAATCACACAGACAAAAACGCAACATTGCAAAAGCTGGGAATAGATCAGGAAGGCAGGGGAGGAGGGAAGAAAAATGCGACTGCTCTCTCTCAAGGCAAGAAGGAAGAAGACTTGGTCATGCTGTTCAGGCATGACTTGGTCATGCTGTTCAGGCTGACCAATGCCCCGACCATCTTCCAGCGGTTGATTAATGATGTTCTGAGAGACTTTTTGGGCATGTTTGTGTTTGTTTACCTGGATGATATTCTCATCTTTTCTCAGTCCATGGATGAACATCGCGTGCATGTGAGGTGGGTACTGCAGTGGCTGCTGGAAAACAAACTCTTTGTGAAGGCAGAGAAGTGTGAGTTCCATGTTCCTCGGACTTCTTTCCTTGGCTTTATCATCGACCACAATGAGATCATCCCTGACCCGGATAAGGTAAAGGCGGTGGTGGAGCGGCCCACTCCCTCGTCGAGGAAGCAGCTTTTACAGTTTCTGGGGTTCGCTAATTTTTACTGCCGCTTTGTGCAGAACTACAGTCACATTGCTCTGCCACGAACCAACCTAACCTCCACCAAGGTGCCGTTTCGTTGGACGGAGGAGGCGGATGCGACCTTTTCCCTCCTGAAGGACAAGTTCTCTTCCTCTCCTATACTAACACAGGTGGACCCTGCTCTCCAATGCCTGGTGGAAGTGGATGCATCGGACTCAGGGATTGGGGCCATCTTGTCCTAGCGCTCCCCAGCGGATGGCAAAATACACCCCTGCACGTACTTCTCCCGTCGCTTATCCCCGGCGGAGCGCAACTACGACATCAGCGACAGGGAACTACTGGCAGTCAAGCTCGCTTTGGAGGAGTGGCATCACTGGCTGGAGGGCGCTTATCAGCCATTCATCGTCTGGACCGACCACAAAAATCTGGAATACCTCTGGACGGCCAAGCGTCTGAACGCTCGACGGGCCCACTGGTCTCTCTTCTTCGGATGTTTCAACTTCACCATTACCTACCGCCCCAGGTCAAAGAATGCTAAACTGGACGCCCTGTCCTGTCAGTTTGCCCCAGAGACGACGGCAATGGCCGAACATCCTATTCTCCCCTCGTCGTGTGTCATGGGCACCCTCTCTTGGGGTATTAAGGACAGGGTCCTGAGTGCACAGGCTGACGAGGCTGACCCGGGCGGGGGGCCAGCGGGGAGGTTGTTTGTCCCATCGGCCGTCCGGGGGGAGGTCATTCAGTGGGGCCATGCGTCCAAGTTCACGTGCCACTCGGAAAGGGTGCGCACGGTGGCTCTCCTGCAGAGGACGTTTTGGTGGCCGTCCCTCCAGAAGGACGTGGGTGACTACATCCGGGCCTGTCCTCAGTGTGCTGCTGGCAAGACATCCTCTGCTCCACCTGCCGGGCTGCTTCACCCCCTCCCCATCCCGGGCAGACCATGGTCCCACGTGGCATTGGACTTTGTCACCGGTCTCCCCACATCCAATCAGTTCACAACTATCCTCACACTGGTTGACAGGTTCTCCAAGGCTGCCCATTTCATCCCTCTGCAGGGGCTACCCACAGCTAAGGAGACGGCGGACTTTCTTGTCCAGCATGTGGTTAGGCTGCATGGCATCCCTCGGGACGTCGTCTCCAATCAAGGGCCCCAGTTCGTCTCCAGGGTCTGGAGGTCTTTCTGCGCTGCACTGGGGGCCACAGCAAGTCTGTCATCAGGATACCACCCACAATCCAACGGGCAGTGTGAGCGAGCTAACCAGGAGGTGGAAGCGGCGCTGCGGTGCGTCATGACCTCGAATCCATCATCGTGGAGCACGCACCTCCCCTGGATTGAATATGCACATAACACTGCTGTGTCCACTGCTATCGGCATGTCACCCTTTGAAGCCTCGTTGGGTTATAATCCCTCCCTGTTCCCTGAGGAGGAGGGAGACATAGCTGTTTCCTCTGTTCGCGCCCACGTGAGGCATTGCCGGCAGATCTGGAAGGCGACCAGAGCAGCACTTCAGCAGACGGCTGAGCGCAACACTTCGGTGGCCAACCAGCGCAGGGTCCTGGCTCCCGCCTACCGGGTGGGCCAACAGGTATGGTTGTCCACCAAACACATTAATCTGAAGGCTGAATGTAGGAAGACTTTGCAACGGTTCATTGGACCCTTTCCCATCAGCCGGATTATCAACCCTGTTTCTGTGCGCCTAACTCTCCCCCCCTCCCTCCGCATCTGCCCGACCTTTCATGTGTCACAGGTTAAGCCCATCTGCTCCAGCCCTTTGTGTCCTCCTCCCAGGTCTCCACCTCCACCGATGGTGATCGACGGCGACCCGGCATGGCCAGTCACCACCATCTTGGACGTTCGTCGCCAGGGTCATGGCCTGCAATACTTGGTGGACTGGGAGGGTTTCGGGCCGGAATGGAGATCCTGGGTGCGTCCCTCCTTCGTGCTGGACAAGCAGCTCATCAGGGACTTCCATCAGACACACCCGGGAAGGTTGGAACGACCGCCGAGAGGTGTGTCGTAGGGGGGAGTACTGTCATGGCCGCCAATTTGTTACACCTGTGTGCGCACCTGCCTGTCATCATCCTCTGCCTATTTATACAGTCAGGTCCAGTGCTCTGTGTGGAGTCATCTGTTTCTCTTCCCAGAAACCTGCTACGCCAACCTTCGAGCTTCCTAGCCTCGTTGAGTTCTTCCACGTCGGCTTCCAAGCCATCTGCATACCCAGTCCGGGCCTGCGCCTCCTGGACCTCCCTACTTCCAAGTAAGCCACCATCATTCCTCCTTACCCTGTCTGCTTCCCCTGTGCACACGCGGAGATCCGTGGTGGTGGACCCTTTTCCCCCTGGTGGAGGATTCACCTGCCTCCCACACCGGCATTCAGCTCTCCGGCTGTCCTGCAGGCACTATCCTCCTGGCTGCAGCTTCAGTGCTAACCTGGGCAACTCTCCACCACCTCTGAAAGTAAGCGCTGTACTATCAAGTGCTGTTCAAGCCTTAATTACATCTAACGGTCCTCTGTCTCTTCCCAGGGTTGCCAGGTCGTATGGTGCTCTGCTCGCCCCAGCTGACTCGCCTGCTTACACTACACACACACAACCACGCATACATGCACCCACTCACGTCCATTATACTCAATAAGCGGTTAATTGTATCTGTCTTGAGTCGTGTCTGCTTTGTGGGTCACTAGAACCATGTCAACCACCAGAAGACGGCCTTCAAAAAGGGCTTCAGGCCAGGCTGGTAAACAGACCAGCTCCAAATGGGAAGCCCCCCCATGACATGAGGATCCGAGGAGACCTATTAGAGCTCCACTGGGTGTTGGTGACATGGTTTGCCCTAGGGTTGAAGCTCGGTCGAGGGTATCCACAAATATCATGGGCAGTATGATGACCAGAGGTGGCTACAGGTGAAAGCCACCTGGAGTGACGGCTATCTAGGCCTGTTGGATGAGACGTGGAGGCACCCCAACGAGCTGCGTAGGGTGGTGGAGAAGAGGAGACGACACAGCCCATCACCAGAAACCAAGAAACAGAGACATTCTGGCTGGGAACCACGGGATGGTAATCCTGGGTGGGGGGGGGGGGGGGGGGGCTTTCCACGGGGTGTGTAAAATGACTGTGGGCTTGTTTAGTTGGTGTGTGTTAAGTTTTCTTGCCACATGTCATTGTGTATATAGTTTTGTCTTTACTGGCTTTGTGCCCCGAGTGTGTCCTTTAACAAATTTATTCAAATGTTGTAATTGGGTATATCTGAAAGGAAATTTGGTGAAATTGTTTGAATTATGCTAAAAAAAAAAAAAAATAAAATAACTGAACTATTGGGAGTTAACGGTTTATAGTGATTGACATACACTGAGGTAAAACCTACTTTGGTGATTGAGAAGGGGCCAGTAGGTGGTCTGAGGCAAGACCTGTTGTATGTTAATGTGGAAAATTAGTGGTTATAGATTAAGGTGCCCAACGCTGTGTGTTTTATAATGTGTGCCCAGGTGTGGGATGGGAGTGTTGCGTTGGGGGCTGCCGGTAGGGAATGTTATGCGGTGTATTAGGGCTGTTTATTGTTTGATAATTACTGGGGGCACCGGTAGTCCACCCGGTCCCCCAGCCTTGGTTGTGTGAATGGATAGGTTACTTATTTGATTTGTACATACTGTTTTTCCCTGTTAAGAGTGTGAGTCGGGTGATAAATTTGGGTGGGTCAATCTGTATGCCTGAATTTTTTTAAAGGGGGGGTAAAATGTTACATATGGAAAACAGCAGTAAGATGGCGGCCTGGGCTTTACCAGAGAATAAAGGGGGTTGGCAGCCCACCTTTCCGGTGGTGATGTCAGCTGGGGATAAAGGCCACGGCTGGAAGGGGCACGTCCTCTTTCGTCGTTGACACCTGGACAAGAAGCGTTGTAGCCCACTTCTGTACTGTTTGTGAGTTCGATAATAAACACTGTTAACTGCCTTCCACCCTGCTCCTCATTTCATTAATTATGGACACAACATAACCCTCATGAACAACCTCATAGCAACAACAGTGAGATGGCGGACCGCCCAATATATACTGGTAGTGATGACAGCTGCAGGCCGCATTCCACTCGAAATATATGCCTTACTCATACACAACATTCTACCCCCCCCCCTTGCAAAACCCAGAACATACTAGTTAGTTAGCCCTCCCCAATTTAGTACACTTATAAGCCCACATTATAAACATTCTTATTTAAACACACTTCAACCTTACTGTTATTCAAGAACATTCCACATTTTAAGAACTTTAAGTAAAACCTGGAACTAGGGTCTGTGGGTAGACCGCCACTAGACCTGATGCGGTTGGGTGGGTTATTCTGCCACCTTTATCAGCTGCACTCCTACCTGAACAGTCTTCTGTTTTTTTACAGTCTTCCATGGGGAAAGCAGATCTGCCGGAGGGGCCTTATAGCGGGCCTGTGGTGGATGCATCCCTGGAGCTGTCAGACCCCCAGGCCCAGGGCTAATCTTCATGACGCTGGGACCCGGGTCCCACACTGTGACAGCTGACTCCCGTGAAGCCTCCCGTGAAGCCTCACTGTCTGGAGCAGCCACCTGAACACGCCGTAGTTGGTTTGCGTGCCAAACTGAACTGTCTGTCAGTCGAAAGCATGCTGATCCCAGTTTCACTACGATCCTCAGTGGCGCCCGTTGTCTCGTCGGCTGTGGCCCAGTCAGTCGCCGTCCCGGTCTCTCACCGGTGCGAACCTGAACCCAGTCTATGACCTGGAGTGGCGCCTTGCTCAGTTTCATGTGTTGTTGTGATCCCGGTGGCACTGCGTGCTCGTCTGGTTTGGGATCTCCGTCATGCTGTGGCGGTTCTGCAATTAACATGTTTGTTGTGGACCCTTCACCCGTCATCGCTGCCGCTGATTTTGTAGGCTGAGGCTGGTCATGGGTATGGAAGGTGTCCAGAGTCTTGCCTATGTCATTCGTTGTAACAGACTCTTCACCCATCGGCTTGGTTGAAACCTCCATAGCATGGCGTCGAGCGTGGGTATGAAAGCAGTCTGGTTCCTCCTCTCTCCCGTCTGGTGTGCTCTGTTGTGCCACATCATGGACAGTGTCTGTGCCCGGTTGTTATTGTTGTGCCTCAGGGTTTTCTGCTTGCACAGACTCCCTCTTCTGCAGCTAAGCCCAGGCAAGGAATGGAGGCGAGTCCGGCTGTTGCCCCTCTCCCGAGCAGCTCTCCTCCTGAGCGCACGGGGTGGATGGTTTGGTGTCCGTGTTGCTTTGAAATACCCCGTCTCACACCACATTGTTGTCGTCGAGGTTTGTCGTGCCCCAGTTGCCGCACCTGGACCATTCGGACCCAGCGCTGTCCCGGATAGTGAAGCCCAGTCTGTGGAAGAGGTCACATCCCATAATCTTGTCACCGTGAGCTGCCACTCGGAACGTGAAGCCATACACAATCTTAGACTTGTAGTAGACCGTTAGCTCAACTGTTCCGACATACAAAGTCTGTAACCGCCGTATCCATACAGCTCTGTTGGGTTCTTCTTGATTTTGTGGTTGGGGAAAAATTTCTTCACCGTGGCCCAGTTTAACATCGACCTAACCACCACCGTGTCGAGCAGTAGTGGTAAAGCTACACCATCTAATTCAACCATGCCGTATGCATAACCGTTGATGTCAGGGCTTAACGCATGATAGGTGGTTGTTGGCGGGTGGCTTGGCTTACTTGGCGGGCTCCACGGCGCTGGCAACCGGCACACTCTGGCAAAATGGTTTAAGCATCGACACTTATTACAACGTTGTCCTCTTGCCGGGCAAAAATGTCCTCTGTCCTGGTGTGTCGGGGATCTACAGCTACCACAGACAGGGCCTCTCGGAGTGGTCCTTTGGTTAACGGCGTTCGTCTCGTACTCTTCTGCCATGTCCTCATATTCTTCTGTGCCAACTGCGTTAGCTAGCATTGTCTATCCAGGTAGCTTCTGTAGTTGGCACCCACCTAGTTCCATTGCTAACTTCTCCCCTTACTCAAGCTGGAATGCTAGCTCTATCGTGCTAGCTAGCGTCATGTCGTTTGGCGCAGTTAGCATCTTAGCTCTTAGCCTCGGGTTACACGTGTGCTCAGCTAACTGGTCCTGCACCATCTCATCTTCCAACAGTTCAAAACGGCACATGCTAGCCAAATGTCTCAGGTCGGCTATGAATTGTTGTGTGGACTTATCAATTCTCTGTTGCTGTTGGCGGAAATGAATCCGTTGTGCTATCATGTTGTCTAGTGTAGCAAAATAGCTAGCAAGCAGTTCAACAGCATCCACATACAGCTCGTCGTACCCAGCATGTAAAAAATCCTCTGACCTTCTGTGCCGAGGTTGTGGACAAGTAGTGTTCATTTCCTTACTTTATCCAGTTTTCCCAGGTCCAACTCCACAACGTAGGTCTTGAATGCATCCAGCCACCGTGGCCATGGGATGGTTGGTTCACCCGGGAACTCGAGGAAAGGCCATAGCGGTCTCAAATACGCTTCCATGGTTGGAAATTCTCATCGCCGAATGTTATGTCCACAAATCTGGAATGATGACGGACAAGGATGCTGTACTTGAACTGAACTTCTTATATCTATATTTTCTCCATCTATATCTATATTTTCTCCATCTATATATATATTTTCTTTATCTATATTTTCTCCATCAAGTGGAGAAAAAATGGCACAACAGTGACATTACCAAGAATTGGACATCCCTACAAAATTGATGAAAAGACGAGAAGAAAACTGATCAGGGAGGCTGCCAAGAGGTCTACAGCAACACTGAAGGAGATGCAGGAATTTCTGGCAAGTACTGGCTGTTTAGTACATGTGACAATAATATCCCGTGTTCTTCATATGTCTGGGCTATAGGGTAGGGTGGCAAAATGGAAGCCTTGGGAGGGGGGGGGATGTTATGGGGGGGATTTATTGTGAAGTGTGGTGTGATGACGCTGCCTTCCGGTTGCGCCATCACACCACCCTACAATAAAGGGCATCTGCCTTTTGGGCTTCCTCTTGCCTGGATGACTCCGCCATGTACAATATAACCTGTATTGTACATAGTTATCATTAAAGCTGTGTTCCAGTGCAACTTCCTCATCCGTCTCCTTCTGTGCCAGGTTTGTGGACATAACAGAACTTACTTTTGCACTTGACAATATTTAATTTGTTTACATGTGTGTGAAATGACAATCGACGTCTTCATGCTGATTGAGATGTTTCGCAACAGTTATTGGCTACATTTAGAAGGGACTATATTTCTCAGCTGCAGAAAATAACTGGTTTCAAAATCATAATATTTTGTCCAGTATTGCTGTCATTTAATAAACTAGTGCATGCCCGTAGAAAGCAAGTATTCCTGTCTGAAACAGGTAGCCCAATCAGGCTTTACAGGCTCAAATGTAGGCTGTGTTTGAAAGTGGAATACAGAGGTGTAGTCTATATGTAGGCAATCACACGTTAGACTTTGACAAATATGAAAGGGACTGAACTGAGATTTATTTGATTGTGTGAATATTCATCATCATCATCATAGCAGTCTGTCGGGGGTGACAATGACTGTTTCATTTAGGTCTGATCAGATTCCTCCACACAGCTCTGTCCTTCACCCTCCGCTGCAAGGAACTCCTGGCCTTGTTAACCCGGGTGATGTCCGAGCCGGTATGAATTGCTTTCTGACTGACCATTTCATGAAAGTGCTTGCAAAGTATTTGGGTACTGCTAGCTTTTGCTGCACTAGCGGCACATTCTTGGCAGAGAGAGGTATTATCAGTGGCGCCAAGACAAACTGACTCCAGTATCTGTTGCAGTGACTGACCAGATGATAGGTTTGTTTATCTCTGCTCTTTGTGTATTGCATGTCACGATGCACTGACTGGCAAAAATTACAGAATTATTGAAAATGAATGGGACATCAAATATTAGCCACTGTTTAAGAACCGCTTGTTTATTTATTTTTTTTTTTGTCAGATCACTTATTTGTGTGATCTTTTATGAGTTATATGTCATGAATTGAGCCAGTTTGCTCTTCAGGCTCGGTTCTGACCGTTCTCTGTGGCTCAGGTTATCTGTGTATTTATGTATTGCGTTATCTTTTGGGTTTCTTCTAGTTTCTATTTTCCTTTGTTTATTTTTCTACCTGTAGCCACTGCGTTCTGGCCAGCAGCTGTCAGGCAGCCTCTTTTGGGCTACACTCGTGTGGGCGCTGTCTGACACTTGCTGGTCCAACCACGCCCCTTCTCTCATGACAGCCAGCTGGTTCCACTCCGGTAATTGCCTTTCCCGCGCTTCGCCCAGGTGCACCCAATCTCCATTACCAGCAATGCTTGTACTTAAGCAGCTCTTTGTCAGTCAAGCATTGCTGGACTATTGCATTGTCATTTGTTTCCATTGTGCCACTGTACACTGTGGTTTGCCCGCTTCACGTCCCATCGTCAAAGCCAGTAAGTGTACCTTGTTGTCTTTTGTATTATGTTTTGCCTTTTTTGTGCCACTGTACACTGTGGTCTGCCCGCTTCACGTCCAACCGTGTAAGCCAGTAGTGTACCCTGTTTGTCTTTTTGTACATCTGCTGTTTTGGAACTGCTTGCCTTTTGTTAATAAATGCGTTTGTGGTGTAACCCTGCACTTAAATCCGTCATCCTTCTACTCCTCCATGCGCTGCGTAAAAGTGCACGGGGAGAATCATGACATTATATTCATAATAGTGTATCTTGCACTTTGGGGAATGGGAGTTGTTCAGTCACCATTATAATTTAGTTTATACTAGTGCATGTCCGTAAAAAGCAGGTATTCTAGTCTGAAACAGGTAGCCCAATTAGGCTTTACAGGCCCAAATGTAGGCTGTGTTTGAAAATGGAATACAAAGAGGAGTAGCCTATACTGTACAGTGGGGCAAAAAAGTATTTAGTCAGCCACCAATTGTGCAAGTTCTCCCACTTAAAAGATGAGCGAGGTCTCCAATTTTCATCATAGGTATACCTCAACTATGAGAGACAAAATGAGAAAAAAAAAATCCAGAAAATCACATTGAAGGATTTTTAATGAATTAATTGGTAAATTCCTCAGTAAAATAAGTATTTGGTCACCTACAAACAAGCAAGATTTCTGGCTCTCACAGACCTGTAACAACTTCTTTAAGAGGCTCCTCTGTCCTCCACTCATTACCTGTATTAATGGCACCTGTTTGAACTCATTATCAGTATAAAAGACACCTGTCCACAACCTCAAACAGTCAGACTCCAAACTCCACTATGGCCAAGACCAAAGAGCTGTCAAAGGACACCAGAAACAAAACTGTAGACCTGCACCAGGCTGGGAAGACTGAATCTGCAATAGGTAAGCAGCTTGGTGTGAAGGAATCAACTGTGGGAGCAATTATTAGAAAATGGAAGACATACAAGACCACTGATAATCTCCCTCGATCAGGGGCTCCACGCAAGATCAAAATTATCAGGAGAACGGTAAGCAAAAATCCCAGAACCACACGGAGGGACCTAGTGAATGACCTGCAGAGAGCTGGGACCAAAGTAACAAAGGCTACATCAGAAACACACTACGCCGCCAGGGACTCATATCCTGCAGTGTCAGACGTGTCCCCCTGCTTAAGCCAGTACATGTCCAGGCCCATCTGAAGTTTGCTAGAGAGCATTTGGATGATCCAGAAGAGGACTGGGAGAATGTCATATGGTCAGATGAAACCAAAATAGAACTTTTTGGTAAAAACTCAACTTGTCGTGTTTGGAGGAGAAAGAACACCGTACCTACTGTGAAGCATGGGGGTGGAAACATCATACTTTGGGGCTGTTTTTCTGCAAAGGCACCAGGACAGCTGATCTGTGTAAAGGAAAGAATGAATGGGCCCATGTATCCTGAGATTTTGAGTGAAAACCTCCTTCCACCAGCAAGGGCACTGAAGATGAAACGTGGCTGGGTCTTTCAGCATGACAATGATCCCAAACACACCGCCCGGGCAACGAAGAAGTGGCTTCGTAAGAAGCATTTCAAGGTCCTGGAGTGGCCTAGCCAGTCTCCAGATCTCAACCCCATAGAAAATCTTTGGAGGGAGTTGAAAGTCTGTGTTGCCCAGCGACAGCCCCAAAACATCATTGCTCTAGAGGAGATCTGCATGGAGGAATGGGCCAAAATACCAGCAACAGTGTGTGAAAACCTTGTGAAAACTTACAGAAAACGTTTGACCTCTGTCATTGCCAACAAAGGTTATATAGCAAAGTATTGAGATGAACTTTTGTTATTGACCAAATACTTATTTTACCAAGGAATTTACCAATTAATTCATTAAAAATCCTTCAATGTGATTTTCTGGATTTTTTTTTTCTTATTTTGTCTGTCATAGTTGAGGTATACCTATGATGAAAATTGGAGACCTCTCTCATCTTTTAAGTGGGAGAACTTGCATAACTGGTGGCTGACTAAATACTTTTTTACCCCACTGTATGTAGGCAATCACACGTTAGATTTTGACAAATATAAAAGGGACTGAACACTAAGATTTATTTGATTGTGTGACTATTAATTACAGCATTATTGAAAATGAATGGATCATCCAGTATTAGCGACTGTTTAAGAATCCTTGCTTATTTGTTTGTCAGACTTATTTGTGTGATCTTTTATGACTTATATTCATAAGTGTTGTACCTTGCACTTTGGGGAATAGGAGTTGTTCAGGCATCATTATAACTGTTTTAGTTTATATGTGTAGTTTATAGTCTATCGTCAATACACTTATGCAGTATTGTAAGGGGACATGTTTACAAATATTTGAGACCCATTGTGGTGCATCCTTTTATATTTTAGCAATATTATAAGTCCAAAATACCCAACATTATTATACTCAGAAGAAAGACCCGTTTGGCTCCAACTGTTGCATCAGTGCTGCCCATTTGTCAGTAAATAAAAAATTATTTATTTCGTTATTTGGGTGTTTTTTGTCAAAGTCGTTGTTTAGTCAAAGCATGCATATGTGTCCACATATCATATGCAATTGATCTGGCCATTCCGCTCCACAATCATGGTGGTATTATAAACTTTTAATTTTTAGCTAGCCGGGAGGAGCGCCATGTTGAATCCACGGTGCCACAAAGGACAGCGGTGACACGGGTGAAGCAGCAGCCAAGACTCCGTCCCATTAATCGGGCAGGCAGGGCTTGGCTCCCTGGAAAGGACTGCGATAAGCCAGTCCAGCTGCTCTCACCCCCACGCACCCCGTGTTCTCCACATATCGATGGCCAAAACGCAGTTGGAGCGGACAAAATTACAATCCAGTGATAAAGGGAATAATTGAATGGGTTTCTAACTTGAACCTACCCTATAATGGCATATTTGCAGATTTTGTTCACAGGAAAAACCCACACAGAGCTCTGCTCAGCTCTGCTGCCTGCAGCGCACACACATAGAGCTAAACTTTTATTGATAAAAGTTACATATTTTGACTGAGTGACTCCATATTCGGGGATGCACACCCTTGTAACCTCACCAAAGCATGTTTAAAATCTTAGGTCAGTCTGACTAACTGTTTGAGAGATATCTGAGGAACACACACACAGACAGACACACAAACACACAAACAGACAGCATTATCTTGCATTTATAGATAGATTGTGCTTGCTGGAACTGTTGTATAAAAGCAATATTACACTCAAGGTTGTTACGGTATCACGAATATACTAACTACGGGTGTGATACTCTAATACTCTCCGTGTAGCAGTTAGTATATTCACTGATACCGTACTCCCGCTCATGTAATATTACTTAATTAATATTTAGTAGAAAAGCCTTTGTTGTTAATAATGTAAAAGCAGGTTGAGGGGGTAATTAAAACATAACTTCCAAAGATTTTTTAAAAACCAGGTTAAGAGTCACAGGTAACAATCAAAGGGAAAACTTTAAAATGTATTCAAAAGAATTTATTTACATAAAATATCCAGTATCTCACAAAAGTGAGTACACCCCTCACATTTTTGTAAATATTTTAGTATATCTTTTCATGGGACAACACTGAAGCTATGACACTTTGATATGATGTAAAGTAGTCAGTGTACAGCTTGTATAACAGTGTAAATTTGCTGTCCCCTCAAAATAACTCAATACACAGCCATTAATGTCTAAACCGCTGGCAACAAAAGTGAATACACCCGCTAAGTGAAAATGTCCAAATTGTGCCCAAAGTGTCAATATTTTGTGTGGCCACAATTATTTTCCAGCACTGCCTTAACTCTCTTGGGCATGGAGTTCACTAGAGCTTCACAGGTTGCCACTGGAATCCTCTTCCACTCCTCCATGACGACATCATGGTGTTGGAGACCTTGCGCTCCTCCACCTTCTGTTTGAGGATGCCCAACAGATGTTCAATAGGGTTTAGGTCTGGAGACATGCTTGACCAGTCCATCACCTTTACCCTCAGTTTCTTTAGCAAGGCAGCGGTCATCTTGGAGGTGTGTTTGGGGTCGTTATCATGTTGGAATACTGCCCTGCAGCCTAGTTTCCGAATGGAGGGGGATCATGCTCTGCTTCAGTATGTCACAGTACATGTTGGCATTCATAGTTCCCTCAGTGAACTGTAGCTCCCCAGTGCCAGCAGCACGCATGCAGCCCTAAACCATGACACTCCCACCACCATGCATGACTGTAGGCAAGACACACTTGTCTTTGTAATCCTCACCTGGTTGCTGCCACACACACTTGATACCATCTGAACCAAATAAGTTTATCTTGGTCTCATCAGACCACAGGACATGGTTCCAGAAATCCATGTCCTTAGTCTGCTTGTCTTCAGCAAACTGTTTGTGGGCTTTCTTGTGCATCATCTTTAAAAGGGGCTTCCTTCTGGGACGACAGCCATGCAGACCAATTTGATGCAGTGTGTGGCGTATGGTCTGAGCACTGACAGGCTGACCCCTCACCCCTTCAACCTCTGCAGTGATGCTGGCAGCACTCATGCATGTATTTTCAAACGACAACCTCTGGATATGACGCTGAGCACGCACACTCAACTTCTTTGGTCGACCACGGCGAGGCCTGTTCTGAGTGGAACCTGTCCTAGTAAACCGCTGTATGGTCTTGGCCACCGTGCTGCAGCTTAGTTTCAGCATGTTGGCAAGGCAATCTTCTTATAGCCTAGGCTGTGGTCTATATTAACCATATATTCCATAACCTACATATGTTAGAGCATGTGGAAATGTTTGGTGATTGCATATGTAAGGAACTTCACACCTCTGAAAGGACAAAGGAATCTCACCCGCCGAGTGAAGAACAAAGACGTTCCCAGACGCGGCGGGGGAGACCGGACGAGCCACCCTCACCCCCCAAGGCGAGGAGAGGAATTACCATCACCTCCCAAGACGAGGAGAGGAAATACCAAGACAATGGGGGGATTAAGATAATGAGGGATGTCAGCCTTTGTTATGCATGTCTTTTGTTGTGTGCATGTATATAATCAGTGAGTTGGCGAAATTCTGTCTCTTTTCCCTTCTGCCGCTCTCTGCACCAGATGAGACTTGTTAGAAGAGCTGAACATTAAAACTTCGCTTATAAACCAAATCGCCTCTTCATTGCCCAGCTCCTCTACACTGGTGACCTTGACGCGAGTATGGACCGGAGGTGTTCTCCCACAAGCGACTCATCCGTGGCGACTCAGGCAGACGCCAGCAGCCACGCAGACGAAGGAGCAGACGGACAGCTGCTCCCCCCGGCAGAAGAGGTTGAGAGGGCTCAACCGAGCACCGGCACCGCCGTGAGAGCCGAGGCAAGGCACTCTCACCCGGCGGGCACAGCAGTGATGGTGTGCACGAACGCCGTCGCTGTCAAGCTGCCAGACTTCTGGCAAGAGGACCCCGCCTCTTGGTTTCAGCAGGCTGAAGCCCAATTTATACTGGCGGGCATCACGGCTGACGATACTAAGTTTTATCATATCGTCTCCAAACTCGACTCCGCCACTTCGAAGTGTGTGCGGAGCATGATCCGGCGACCACCGGCCCGGGACAAATACGAGACGCTCAAAGCGACCATCGTGGCGAACTACGTCCCATCAGCGGAAGAAAGAGCCGAGAAGATCCTGGCGGTCTACGGCCACAGAGGGGGCAATCCGAAGGCCCTCATGGAGGATTTGCTGCAGCTCAAGGAGGAGGACAACGACAATTTCCTCTTCCAGTTTATTTTCCTCAGCACGCTGCCGCCACACATGAGGGGGACACTCGCCAGCATGAAGTGCAACACCCACCAAGACTTCCGCACACTGGCCAGCGAAGCTCATCGGCTCGTCAACGCCTGCAAGGAGCTGACACCCACAGCAGCATCCGCAGACCTCAAAGCTGACGCCCCGAGCCACGAGGAGCCACAACCCACGGAGCAGACCCAGGCCACGGTGACAGCGACGCGACCAAAACGTAACAGACAGAGCGACGTCTGTTATTATCACCACCGCTTCGTCGAGAAGGCCCGCAAATGCGTTCCCCCCTGCAAATTTACGATGTCGGGAAACGCCAAAGCCGAGAGCCGTTAACAGCAACGGTTCTCGGCGAGAAAAATAAGCTGTTATACGTGACGGATGGACACACAGGCAAGCAGTTCCTCATCGACACAGGAGCTCAGCTGAGTTTCGTCATGCCCTCCCACGCAGATCGAGCCATGGGCACCCGGGGCAACGGAGCAGTGGCAGCCAACGGCTCTGACATCGACACGTTCGGCGAAAAGAGCCTACACCTCCTCATCCACGGCTGCAGCTACAGATGGACATTTGTTGTAGCGGCGGTGAGTTTTAACTTGTTAGGCGCAGATTTTTTGTGTGCACATGGGTTATTAGTGGATCTAGCAAATAGGCGCCTGGTTAATGCACTGTCTTTTGCTTCTATTCCATGCTCAGCTCGAGTTTCTCCACCACCTGTGCAGGCCAACGTCACCACAGCAGGAGGTAAGTTTGAGCAACACCTCACCCAATTTCCAGCACTCACAATCCCCAAATTCTCAGCCACTGTGGCTAAACACGGGATGAACACTTCATTCCGACAACGGGACCTCCCGTTTTTGCCAAAGCGCGCCGCTTAGACGCGGCCAAGCTCAACATAGCACGGGACGAGTTTACAACTCTTGAAAAATTGGGCATTGTTAGACGCTCGAAGAGCCCCTGGGCCTCACCACTTCACATGGTTCCGAAATCCGACGGTTCTTGGAGACCGTGCGGAGATTACCGCAGACTAAACAACGCTACAGCGGATGACCGTTACCCAATCCCTCACATTCAAGATTTTTCACTACATCTAGCGGGTGCGCGCATTTTTTCAAAAATAGACTTAGTCCGCGGTTATCACCAAGTCCCAGTCCGAGCAGAAGACATTCCTAAAACAGCGGTAATAACCCCTTTCGGCCTTTTTGAATTCCTGCGAATGCCTTTCGGCCTCAAAGGTGCTGCTCAAACTTTTCAACGAATGATGGACACGGTCCTATGCGACCTCCCCTTTGTTTTCGTCTACCTCGACGACATGCTGGTAGCCAGCTCGTCTGAGGTAGAACACGAGCAGCACCTCACTACGGTTTTCCAGAGGCTAGAAGAGCACGAGCTAATAATCAATCCAGCCAAATGCAAATTCGGCGTATCGCAAATTGATTTTTTAGGACACAAAGTCTCTCCGAAGGGGGGCAGTTCCACTTCCAGACAAAGTGCATGCGATAGAAGGTTTTCCACGGCCGCAAACGGTCAAATCGCTACAGGAATTTTTAGGGATGGTTAATTTTTACAACCGCTTTCTCCCCCATGCAGCTCAGCTCATGCAACCCCTATATGACGCGCTCAAAAAAAAGAAAGCTTCCAACGCGGTCGAATGGACCCTGGAGCGCGAACGCGCTTTCGCGGAAGTAAAAAACGCCCTAGCTAACGCTACATTGTTAGTTCATCCAGATCCCTTGGCCCGCATTGCACTAACCACAGATGCTTCAGACCTAGCTATAGGGGCAGTTGTAGAACAACTTGTCAGCGGGGTCTGGCAACCTTTAGCAAATCGCTAAACCAAACTGAACGCAAATACAGCACTTTTGACAGAGAGCTGCTGGCGCTTCATTTATCCATCCACCACTTCCAGTTCTGGTTCGAAGGGCGGAGTTTCACGGCTTTTGTAGACCATAAACCGCTCACCTTTGCTATGGCTAAAATTTCAGAACCATGGTCAGGCAGGCAACAAAGACAGCTAGCTGCGATTTTAGAGTTCACCACAGACATTCGACACGTGGCAGGCAAACTTAACGTAGTAGCGGACTGTCTCTCTCGCGCTGTGGCACCACCAGAGCACGAGGAGACAGATTATACTGCCTCAGCAGCAGAACTCTTCACTAACGCAGACACATACGCAGCACCTATCCATGAAGGGATAGATTATGCAGCCATGGCAGAGGAACAAAACAGTGACGCGGACGTGCGCGCACTCCTGTCTGGACCAACAGGGTTAAGGCTGGAGAAAAAGGGTTTACGCGACGGCGTACCCCCCCTAATATGCGATGTTTCAACCGGCCGACCTCGCCCGTTAGTACCAGCTACATGGCGCCGCCGTATTTTTGACACAATTCACTCCCTCGCGCACCCAGGTGTGCGCGCCTCGGTTAAAATGGTTGCCGAAAAGTTTGTGTAGCCAGGCCTGTGCAAAAACATAAAAGAATGGGCAAAAACTTGCATTTCTTGTCAACGCGCCAAAATACACAGACACACAAAAGCCCCTCTGGAGCCTTTTCCAATCCCTGCTAGAAGGTTCGACCACGTTCATGTCGATCTTGTGGGGCCACTACCTTCCTCCCAAGGTTTCACACACCTGTTAACAATGATAGACCGCACCACACGCTGGCCAGAGGCAGTCCCTCTAGCGGCAACCACAGCGGAGGAAGTCGCTCGCGTTTTTTTGACAAACTGGGTGGCACGTTTCGGCGTCCCATCGGACATCACGTCCGATAGGGGGCCTCAATTTGTCTCAGAGCTCTGGTCAGCCATGTCCAACAGCTTAGGGGCAACAATTCATCGCACCACCGCTTATCACCCTCAGGATAATGGGTTATGCGAGCGTTTTCACAGATCTTTAAAGGCTGCCCTCAGAGCCTCACTAACGGACACAAATTGGGTAAATAAACTTCCCTGGGTTTTATTGGGGTTGCGTGCTGCACCTAAAGAGGATTTAGACGCCTCTCCCGCAGAATTAGTTTTTGCACAACCTCTCAGGCTCCCAGGTGAATTTCTGCCAGAGAACCCAGAGCCAGGGCGCCTTCCAGTCCCAAGGTTTTTAGGCAGCAACGGACCGGACTCTCTCCCCGGTCCAGCTCATCACTCCTTCCCACGGGTTTTTGTCCCTCAAACTTTAAAAAACGCTGAGTTCGTTTTTGTTAAGCATGAAGCTCTAAAACCAACTTTACGCCCAGCATTCGATGGGCCATTCAGAGTGCTGGAACATGGTGATAAACACTTTGTGCTTGATTATGGGGATAGAAAAGAAACAGTCAGCATTGACAGACTTAAACCTGCCTTCTTGTTGAAAGACAAACCTGCACAGTTGGCGAGAGCACCTCGGCGAGGTAGACCCCCCCAAGAGAAAAGACTCAGCCCCCAGGCAGGGAACAAATAACCTCTCTCCTTCCCACACGGCAGATTCCTCACAAGAAGGTCCCAGCAGGACGCCTAAACCAACCTACAGCAGTTTTGGGAGAAGAATTAAACCCAGACAGCACAGGGACTGACACCAACCACTCCACAATTATTCACTAATTGTGCTGCAATAGTTTAGGACTGACTTATGATTTTACTATGCTGCTATGTTTACCACTGAACTCTCTTAGGAGCATGGCTGCTGGAAAGTTTCTTCCGTGGCAACAGCTGTAACACGTAGTATGTCGTAATAACTATCCTAGACTGTGAACCTTTCAGTTATTCTTTCTTAGTTGTTTGGGGGGCCTGTGGTCTATATTAACCATATATTCCATAACCTACATATGTTAGAGCATGTGGAAATGTTTGGTGATTGCATATGTAAGGAACTTCACACCTCTGAAAGGACAAAGGAATCTCACCCGCCGAGTGAAGAACAAAGACGTTCCCAGACGCGGCGGGGGAGACCGGACGAGCCACCCTCACCCCCCAAGGCGAGGAGAGGAATTACCATCACCTCCCAAGACGAGGAGAGGAAATACCAAGACAATGGGGGGATTAAGATAATGAGGGATGTCAGCCTTTGTTATGCATGTCTTTTGTTGTGTGCATGTATATAATCAGTGAGTTGGCGAAATTCTGTCTCTTTTCCCTTCTGCCGCTCTCTGCACCAGATGAGACTTGTTAGAAGAGCTGAACATTAAAACTTCGCTTATAAACCAAATCGCCTCTTCATTGCCCAGCTCCTCTACAAGGCCATCTTTACATAGAGAAACAATTCTTTTTTTCAAATCCTCAGAGAGTTCTTTGCCATGAGGTGCCATGTTGAACTTCCAGTGACCAGTATGAGAGCGTGTGAGAGCAATAACACCAAATTTAACACACCTGCTCCCCATTCACACTTGAGACCTTGTAACACGAACGAGTCACGTGACACCTGGGAGGGAAAATAGCTAATTGTGCACAATTTGGTCATTTTCACTTGGGGTGTACTCACTTTTGTTGCCAGCGGTTTAGACATTAATGGCTGTGTGTTGAGTTATTTTGAGGGGACAGCAAATTTACACTGTTATACAAGCTGTACACTGACTACTTTACATTGTATCAAAGTGTCATATCTTCAGTGTTGTCTCATGAAAAGATATAATAAAATATTTACAAAAATGTGAGGGGTGTACTCACTTTTGTGAGATACTTACACAACAGATGCCCTCTTAAATAAAAAGCTAAAACTAAGCTAACATTAGAAAAAAATACCAACTAAAAAACCTAAGTTAAAAAACTAAAAGTGGGCTAAAAGACAAATAATAGTCCATAAAACCTGAGGAGGAGGATCCACTCTTCCAGGCCATGCTCCATCTTCCACCACGACACCGACGCTCTCAGGAAACCTGTACAGGGGAAGATACTTGTCAGCAGTATATCCAGATTTTTCATCATCATCATTATCATTATGGGATGCTGCTATCTAGGAATCAGAATTCTTACAGCCCAGGTACAGCTCCTCACTCAGCCTCTTGCTGTCTTTCACCTTCAGCACCCCAACTGCTCCACACACAGGTATCCTCCCCCAAATGCCAGCATCATGGTGGTCTTGGGCCATTACTGCTCCTCCTCCTCAGTCATGCCCTCCTTCCGCCAGTTTCTCTGGGACTAAAACATCCTCTCATCAAGCAGGGCTCTCATCTGGCCGGGCTGTCCTGGCAGGGCTCTCCTCAGGGTGGGCTCCCTCCTCCAACCAGGCTATCATCCAGGCAGGCCCTCAGCTGGCAGGGCCCCCATCCTGCTGGCTCTTCTCAGGCAGGGCCTCTCTCTTCTGGACTGCCAGAGCACCACTTATATTGTCTGCAGTCACAGGTGCTGCACATACCCAATCAACCCAGGTGCTGATGATTAACAATTACGGGAGGCACAGGGTGGAAGTAAACATCATTTCCAATTAAAAACACACTGATTAAAATATAAAAACTACAAAACATGCAAAGCAACACAAAACAGAATAAAATACTTCCACCTTGTGACAATAACAGCTTTCAGATGCCTCCTGTATGGAGAAACTAAGGACAGACATTGCTCAGGAGTGATTTTAGCCCATTCTTCCACACAAACTGTCTTCAAATCTTGAAGGTTCTGTGGGTGTCTTCTCTGAACTCTGGTCTTCAGTTCATTCCAAAGATTTTGCATTGAATTCAGATCAGGTGACTGACTGGGCCATTCTAGCAGCTTTATTTTCCTTCTCTGGAGCCAGTTGAGAGGTTCCTTGTCTGTGTGTTTGGGATCATTGTCTTGCTGAAATGTCCACCCTCGTTTCATCTTCAGCGTCTTGGCAGATGGTAACAGGTTCTTATCAAGGATATCGCTATACATTTGTCCATTCATCTTTGCTTCAATTACATGAAGTCTGCCTGTATCATGTGCTGAAAAACAAACTCACGCCAGGATGATCCCTCCTCCAAACTTCACTGTGGGTATGGTGTTTTTGGGCTGATGTGCACTGCCATTTCTCCTCCAAACATGCTGTGTGTGGTGTCATCAAAAAAGTTCAATTTTGGTCTCATCTGACCAGATGATATTCTCCCAGTATTTTACTGACTTGCCCAAATGTTGTGCAGCAAACTTTAAATGAGCTTCAACATGCTTTTTCTTCAGCAATGGAGTCTTGTGAGGTGAGCGGGCATTGAGCCCATGTCGGTTGAGTGCATTACTTATTATTTTCTTTGAAACAGCAGTACCTGCTAACTCCAGGTCCTTTTGGAGCTCTCCACGGGTGGTCTTTGGCTCTTGGGTAACTCCTCTGACAATTCTTTTGACTCCTCTGTCAGAAATCAGCAGGATAGCCTGTGGCTCCAGCAGCTAGCCATCTACCACCAGACCAGGCCAAGGCTTCAGCAGGCTAGGCTGAGGCTCCAATAGCTTGCTAGCTACCAGCAGAGCAGGCTGAGGCTTCAGCAGCTAGCTATCCACCATCAGAACAGGTTGTGGCTCCAGCAGCTAGCCATCTACCACCAGACCAGGCCAAGGCTTCATCTTGCAAGGAGCTCCTGGCTGTGGCCGGTTTATGGTAAAATGATGTTCTTTCCACTTCCGAACTAGAAAAGCAATCAGAGAGCACATACCTCCACCAAGGCTCCTACCATCTTTCATGGATCACCTCCAAAATGTAATGGGTTTGTGTGTAGCCCGAGATCCATTTCTGGTGAAAATTGCATCAAAGTGTGTCCATTAGTTTTGGAGTATTGTTGCTAACACACTGTCAGAAGATAAAAGCCTTGGCTGAGGTATGCAGTCTCAGATCATCACCAAAATGTAATGACTTCCGCTGTAGCCCAAGAACCACCTCTGGTGAAAATTTCATCCAAATCCATTTGGTAGTTTTGGAGTACTGTGGCTAACACTCTGTGAGAAAATAAGAGCCTTGGCGGAGATATGCATTCTCAGATCATCACCAAAATGTAATGGGTTGCTCTCTAGGCCAAGAACCACCTTTGGTGAAAATTTCATTTAAATCCATCCAGTAGTTTTTGTGTAATCCTGCTGCACAAATACAAACAAAGGCTTTGGTGGAGGTATGCACTCTCAGATCATCACCAAAATCGAATCATCTGTTCCCCATGCCATTACACACCTTTCTTGAAAGTTTCATGAAAATCCGTTTTGAGTTATGTTGCTAACAGACAGACAGACAGACAAACCAACAAACCAACTAACGCCACTATAAACATTACCTCCTCCCTTGGCGGAGGTATTGACGGCTCTAACAGTGCTCACTGGAACATTCAGCAGTTTAGAAATTCATCTATAACCAATGCCACCATTATGTTTTGCAACAATAAGGTTGCGAAGGTCTATAGAGAGGTCTCTGCTTCTACCCATCATGAGTGCTTTGTGGTGTGCTCAATACTTATTCCCTGTGTCATTCCACTTTATTAAATAGAACTTGTTTTGTGAACAAAGTTGCCTTTGTCATGAACCGGGCCGGTTTGTCCTTTTGACCCAGTCCCATGACTCTCCTCAGTGTGTCTTTATTATTTGTGTATGTTGTCTGATCTGTCATGTCTTGCTGTGTGTTTTGGTTCTCTGACTGACGGGTTGCCAGGCAGCTTGTTTTAGCCTACACTTTGTGTGGGCAGGCCTGTCAATTTGCCAGCCAGACCACACCTCCCTCTCTTGACAGTCAGCTGGTTCCACTCCCTGTAATTACTTTTCCCGCTCCGCGCTCAGGTACACCCAGTTATTCAGTCCTCAGTGCTTGTATTTAAGCAGTTCATTTTCTGTCTAGCATTGCTAGATTATTGTTTCTGTTACGGCCATGCTACACCGTGGTCTGCCCGAGCGTTCCTGCTCACTCCACCTTATTCTGTGGTAAGCCTTTGCACGTCACATCGTGTGTTTTTGTAAGTGCATTCCCTTTTGTATTTTCTATATGCCTGCTCTGACTCTTGTGACACTCTATGTTAATAGATCTGTCTGTGATGTATCCTGCGCGTGAATCCATCTTCTCTCTTGCGCTGCGTAAAAGCAGAGATTCATGACAGAATATTCCAACTATAAAGGATTCAGCGGGGTACACCCAGACATTCGTTTTTCCTTTTTTGACAATTTTTCCACCCACCTGAGTTCCGGGTTCCACGGCTGATCTGGAGGAGAGGGAGCTGCGCTCGCTATGTGTCCTGGAAGAAATTCTTTCATGGATGCTGGAGCCCTGTTCCCCCAAGGCAGTTCAACGGGCTCAGGACGCGGCAGTAAAAATTATGGACAGGGATCCCAGCCTCTGGAACCATCCAGAGGCAATGGAGATTCTTCGCTCCATTTTCTCCCTGCAATTTGAGGGGTTGGGTGAGGAACTTTTGGCGTTCAAGCCCCCCATGGCTACTCCACCTTAATCCCCAGACGCTACGGAGCTTCTCCGCTCCTTCTAATCGCTGCCAAGTGATGAGCCGATGGTGGGGGTTCATCTGGTGTCCGAACCATCCACAGGGGAGAGGAAACGCCCTCATCATAAGAAGCCTCCAGCCTCTCCAGCGACAGCCCCGCTTCCTCTTCCCCAGGTGTGGCCCGCTCTGTCTTCAGAGGAGCTGGAGTAACACAGACTGGTTCTTCTGGCAGAGACAGACGTCCTCCTGGAGGCGAAGCCATGGCTCCTTCCGGAATTGGCCTGGAAGTTGGAGGAGTATTCCCCGAAGGAACTGGAGCCTCAACCCGAAGATAAGCACTCTCCGACCTTGAAGCCTCCACATCTCTTCGACCCCGGGACGACAGCTGATGTCATCACTTCCCAGGAATTCAGGCAAGTGCTCATTCAATCACTTCTACTCTCACCTGAAACTTCTTGCCTGATTCTTGATGAGTTGTCAGCTGCCGTACCTCTTTGTCCATCTGTCCCTCCTGTTTTTCCCATGTCACCGTCCATCCCGGGAGGGGAGTCCCAGACACAGGAGGAGCTTTCACCGAGGGAACCAGAGCTCACACCACCTGCTTCCTCTCATCGCCACTATTTCTGGAGGGCTCACCATAAACATCCTGCACCGGTCTCATCCACCTCCTTCGCCACAAAGACGGCTCCTCCACTCTCCACTAGGGAGCCCGAATCCAATATAGGCACGGAGAGAGATGACTGCCTCCCACCTGCAGCTGTTTACACCAGAGACCGGGAGGACAGGCAAGTGTTTTGTCATTCTATTCAACTTAATCATGATAAACCTTGTCTATCTCCCGAGGGAGAGGCCCAGTCTCAGCAGTCCGCTGGGTCCTCTCCTCCAGCTGCAATGGTTAATTTTGTTCCTATTCTCTCCGTGTCTCCCCTATTCTTCCCTGAGTGTCCGCTGGCCCCTGAACCTAGCCGCCGGACGATGGAGGAGCCTGTGGCCCTGGAGGAGTCAAGATCAGTGCCAGCACGGAGTGAGCCCCCAGCTTCCTCGCTAGATCAGTCGCCAGCAGTGGAGTCTTTGCCTGGGAGCACCAGAACTGCCACCACCACCAAGCCAGCTGCAGAAGCCACCGCAGTGGAGAAGGAACCTGCGCTGGACTGCCTTGAGGCCGGGTCCGTGACATCGTCTGGATCTACGGAGTCCTGGACAGAGGTGGAGCTCGAGTCCAGGCAAGTGCTCCCATTTGTGTCTCTCCCTTTTGTTTTGGAGCAATCTTGCCTGGCTCTTGGGGAGGTGAGTCGGGTGCAGCCAGCAGCTGCGCCTGAACTCACCTCACCGTGCTCTGCTGCTGCCGGCGACCCTGACCTTGTCTCTTCTCCTGTTGTGCTCGAGTTTCATCCCAGGGTCGCCGGGGAAGATCCACTCCAGTCTGAAGCTCTCGTGGTCCTGGTCACACCACCCGCAGACGTCACGAGTCCAGCCCCTCTCACCGTTGAGGTCATCCCTGGTCCTGCTTCCCCGGTAGAGGTCGCCGTGGGGGCTTCGTCACAACCCGGGACCTCCTTGGGTGCAGTTTTGGACCAGGACAGGCCCACCATGGGTGCAACCTCTCCTCTGCCTGAGGAGCCTCCACCACCTGGATCGTCAGAGTCCTGGATGGCGGTGGAGCTCGAGTCCAGGCACGTGCTCTCGTTTGCTTCTCTCTCTTCTGAATTAGAGCAACCTTGTCTGGCTCTTGGTGAGGAGAGCCTGGCGCAGCCACCCACTGCATCTGGGCCCGCCTCGCTGGGCTCTGCCGCTGCGGGCGACCCTGACCCTTTGTCTCTCTGTCCTGTCTCTGAGCTCTCCCCCAGGGTCACCGGGGAATGGCCAACACCACTTGAGGCCGCCGAGGATCCAGGTTCTCTGCCCAAGATCGCTGTGTGCCCAGCTTCCCTTGTGGTGGAGGGCACCGCAGGTGCAGCCATGGCCCAGCTGGGCCCCACCGTGGGTGCAGCCATGGCCCAGCCAGGCCCACCACAGGTGCAGCCATGTCCTGGACCGGGACCACCGTGGGTGTAGCAATGTCCCAGGCTGGGACCCCCATAGGTGCTACGCTGGCCCAGCCGGGGCCCACCGCGGGTGTAACTGTGTCCCAGGCTGGGACCATCTTGGGGGCAGCTATGGCCCAGCCAGGGTCCACCGCGGATGCGGCCATGTCCCAGACTGGGATCTCTGCGGGCGCTACAGTTCTTCCTTCTCCACCAGACGTCGTAGGGGATCACCTCCTCTGGTCCGGTCACCCACCAGTGAGCCTCCCGGTGTTTATGATTGTTGTTCTTCTGCTGGGGGAGGGGGGCAGGTTTTCTCCTTTTTTCTTTGATGGTACCTTGGGTGTCTGGAGTCCACCCCTTGAGAGGGGGGCCCTGTCATGAACCAGGCCGGTTTGTCCTTTTGGCCCGGTCCCATGACTCTCCGCTGTGTGTCATTATTATTTGTGTATGTTGTCTGATCTGTTATGTCTTGCTGTGTGTTTTGGTTCTCTGACTGACGGGCTACCAGGCAGCTCGTTTAGCCTACACTTTGTGTGGGCGGGCCTGTCAGTCCACCAGCCAGACCACACCTCCCTCTCTTGACAGTCAGCTGGTTCCACTCCCTGTAATTACTTTTCCCACTCCGCGCTCAAGTACACCCAATTATTCAGTCCTCAGTACTTGTATTTAAGCAGTTCATTTTCTGTCTAGCATTGCTGGATTATTGTTTCTGTTACGGCCATGCTACGCCGTGGTCTGCCCGAGCGTTCCTGCTCACGCCACCTTATTCTGTGGTAAGCCTTTGCATGTCACGTCGTGTGTTTTTGTAAGTGCATACCCTTTTGTATTTTCTGTATGCCTGCCCTGGCTCTTGTGAGACTTTATAGCGTACCTGTGGTGGTCGTGAAAAAAAAAGATATTATATTGAGCCCCTGTCTCACGTTCTAGTTCAAGTTTAAGTTCAAGTTCAAGTTCAAAGCAATGTGATATAAATCCATTGCTGATGTGCTGGTTCAGCTATGTCAGCAAAACATGTGAGCAGCCATACTGGCAGCTACATGGCCTGCCAGGACGCTTCCTGTGACGTAGTGTCGTGGCTACCGCGATCTGGATCAATATTGGCTAAGCCTGGAGTGCCCGGATGAGCAGTGGCTTTCAGGATATTCAAATTCAAACGTTTATTTCAAACTCAGGGTTCATATTAAATGCAGAACTAAAACGAGTAGAAAATAAATAAATAAATGCTTAAATTGAGTGGGTCGTCTCGTCTGATCTGAGGTCGTAACGGCCACCAGACGGCCGATGATACTATATACAGAGCAGCAGACACTCGGCGCTCTTGTAACAACAAAAACATACAATGCGATATGGATATCGCAACATGGCGGAATGTAAAGCCTTTGGATGTCTCAATAATAAGCGAAAAAACAAAGATAAACACTTCTTTTGTGTACCCAAACCCAGCTCACCTTGTCAGAAGATCGTAGCGGAAAAGTGATTGCGCAATCTCGGAACAGGGCACAGACGTGTCCTTTCAGACGAAATTGCGTTGTGTGTGAGGACCACTTCGTCACTTTCACCCTCAGAAGACCTTTATGGCTCAAACCTGTAGCCATGTTGGACGAATTCTTCCTCAGAGTCCGACAATTCAGCCATAATAGAATAAAAACACTCACAAAAGCACCCTAGTCTCTCATACAGGCGGAGTATTGACTGTTCAGTAGCAACGTAGTGACATCACATCCGCATGTGTCATGGCTGCGCGCAGAGTTTTCATTGGCTGGCCATGCCTGCGGTCGTATTTGCATATTTCTCTGGTGGTATATGGCTGGCAATAATTAGTTAACCAAATAACGAATACTTTGCCTAATGTTTTCAAGTTGAATGCGTTTAGATGACCACCACAGGTCCCCTTTAATAAATCTGTCTGTGATGTATTCTGCACGTGAATCCGTCTTCTCTCCTCCGTGCACGGCGTAAAAGCACATGGGGATTCACAACAGCCTTAATTTCTTTGTATGTATGTATTACTTGGTTGTTATTGATATTTGGTGAAAATCTCAGGTCAATGGCTCCAACAGAAATATGTTTAGTGAGAAAAATGTTAACATGTTCAATATTATTTTTTCTCCACTGTATTTTTTTTTTTTACTTTAAATACTTTTATATTACAAATATACAGGCATCAGCTGGTGAAAGCTTCTGCCCAACAACCAGGAGGTCGTAGGTTCAAGTCCCACCTTGGTCATACCAAAGCCATATAAACCATATAACCATATAAATATGGTAATTCCTGCTTTCGAGCTTGGAACGCAACAAAATGGAATGGGGGACGGAAAGTTGGTTTCCGAGGCAAGTGCTAGTCCCAAGCATAGGTAAACAGAGAGGGAAGATCATCTGGCGTAAAAATCATTGCCTAATTGACATGCTGTTCATTGCGATATCAGGTGATGATATGCTGTGGCAGCAACTCTTTTTAATAATGTGACTCAACTTTTGTGCTGCAGTGAAACGCCTGCTTCCCCTCAGGACTCATTAATGTTTCATTAAAATTCCACCTCTCAACTAACTACAGAGCAAACCGAGCATCACCACGAACCGAAAACTCCAAACAGGAAGTTCACACGTTCACTCTGCCCATCAGTTTGAGCAAAGGTGATAATCTCCTTCCTGATTTAAGGTTGATTTTTTTTTTTTTTTTTTAAATCCTAACGAGCCAAGGCTGAAAACTTCCCATTTGACTTGCTTCTGCTTCTGCTGGTCTGAAGTGACGTTAATGGGTGGAATAAACTTCCATATGGAAAACGTACATCTTCACAGTAAAAAAAAATATGATCCATGTACAATGACTCCATAACACAGTTTGTAAAGTACTGTGAAATTACAGTGTACTTTTAGTGTTATACTGTGCAAAAAAGTGCAAGTACAGTGTGTAAGTTCAGGGAAACAATGCCAGTTTTTATTAGAAAAGTACCCTGTTACCATTAATTATTAATCTTTTAGGTTTTAAGATTCAATCTAATTATCTTATGTGTAAGAACCCTGGTATTACCTCTGTATTACTGGGTTCTCATTTTGTAATTACCCCCAAATTACCCAGTACTTACTGACTTCTAATTGTGTAATTACCTTGTATTACTGGGTTCTTATTTTCTAAATACTCCAAAATTAGCAAGTGCTTATTGAGTTATAATTTATTAATTATTCAAAAATAATCAAGTACTTAATGATTTCTAATGTTGTAACTACACCAAAATGACCAGGGGCATCATGTACAAAGGGTACTTATGCACAAAAATATGGCCTACGCCCTCTTCCATGGAAAATTTCAGATGTATCAAGAATGAAATGACCGTGGAAATATGCGCAGTCCCACAGCAACTTCATGGCTGGTGTATGTACGTTTCTACTGTTATTGGTCCGTTGGTGACACTTAGAGGTGATGTTGGGAGACTGACAATGATATGAAAATTATTGTATACACCAGAGACACATGATGAACAAACATCCAAGTGTGCACAATTAGATGAGTGGATATAAAGGCAAGCACAAAGAAGTGCAGAAAATGCCTCTAACAACAATGCCGTTAGCATTATTAGAGGATATTGCAACTCGTGCAGTGAGAAGAGAAAGGATATTTAGAGACAGAAGATTTGGCTCCTGGCTCAGGATGATGACTGGCTTGTCAGCCGGTTTAGGTTTCCACAGGCAGTCCTTGTGGAACTGTGCTCAGAGATACGGCCGCTCTTGGAGTGCGACATGTTGAGAAGCCGTGCGCTGCCAGTCCTAGTGCAGGTGCTGAAAACTCTGGGGTTCCTGGTTACAGGGGCATTCCAGAGGGAGCTGGCAGACCCATTGGGAATTTCCCAGTCAACCCTGAGCCGAGCTATGCCAGCTGTGTGGGATGGCATTACCCGGCTGTCACCCAGACACATCATATTCCCATACAATGCAGCTGAACAGGCCAACATCAAAGCGCAATTTGCAGTGACAGCCAGTTTTCCCAATGATTCTAATGAACAGCATTGTTGAGAACAAACTACAAACTGGCACTGTGTGGATGGGTGGCTTCTTGGTGAGTAAATTCGTGTAATTGTCCTAAATAACCCACCTCATGTGCAACGTGCCTGTGCACCCCCAAATATCAGCCTGTCTTCAAGGCTTCATTACAAGTCAGTGGTTTGAGTAAGTGACCTCCTTTTTTGCTGATTAAACTACAGTTTCACAGTATTCTACCAAGCCCCAAATTGCCTCTGCGTGTACAGTAGTTATGTCAATAAACACATGTGTAAAGTATGAAATGCAACAGTGTCACCCTTTCCCTGGCACACTTCATTCATTTAGTAGTGTGTGTAATCCATGTAAGTTGTATATATCTATAAAGGATGAGATTTGCATTTTAGACAAAAAATATGTACTTGTCGAGTCTAATATGATCTGCTTTCAACTGACAGGTGACCGTGGCTACCCACTAAATAGGTTCATATTGTCTTCTTTTTCATGACTGTTTTCGTTTATTCAACCAGCTGATCCACCTGGCTGATCACAAATCATAGCAATCAGCTGATGCTTCTGAGGACAATTGCAGACATCAATCAAAACATGTCAAGGTTAAGTAAACATCTCATTCTCATCCCTGTCTGTATAAAGGAAAACAGTAAACTAATCTTATAGGGCTGTGAGCAGGCTATTGAATTACCTGTATCCAGTGCTAATGCTGGAGGACAGCATGCCAAACCAAACATTTTCACATGCCTCTACTTCATTCAGGAGTGCCTCCAACTCACAGTCCATGAAATTCCATTAAATCCATTATTTTTGATTGTGGATACAGGAGGATCGAAGTGCAGCACTTATATACTGTATATCTACTTCCATATCTATTTGCATTTAATTGCATATTCAAATGGAGGCATGTCAAGGGAGGAGTCTGGTATTTCCTCATGTGCGTTCAATTTCAAATAGATTGGGATGTAAAAAGGAAATTTGCTTGAATTCCTGCGTACGCACTGTTTCATACATCTGGATTTTATTTATTTTTTTTTTTTGCTTACGGCGTTTTCTTGATTTAAACGTATGTTGTAGAGGATGTGTTCAATGATGAGGCAGGGTTTATTTCTCAGGTTCAGTTTTATTATCAGAACACATTCTCTATCAACCTCCAAGCAAGAAAAGAGACAGATCACAGTCACATCATTCTCTTATACCCCGGAACATCGAAACTCAAGTCACATGGTGTCTGAGCAAACATACAGTCACATTGTAACCCCTTTGATCCTCCACCATTGTCTCTCAGCCTTCGATGGTCTGGAAATCCCTCCAGGGCCTCTCTCTGAGACAAAGGACAAATCTCACACCTCCTCGATACCTCCTGCAGGTTCAGTCCTTTTGTCCCTCAAGACGTGAAGCACACAATAAACCTTCAGCAATACATTTGTGGAAAATATGTACCCAACATATGTGCCACAGACCCCCCCCCCCCCAAACGTCTAATATGGAACAAACATAATCAGAGATGCATGGCATAAAAAAGAAACATCACCACATATCAAAAATCAATCCACCAGTTGCCTAGGTCTAAACCTCCTGCCGTATCTGCTGTAAGCCGGCCTCGCTGCTTCTGCAGTGTCTTCCTGTACCTGTGGATTAGAACTGTTAGCCAAACTCTGTGGGGGTTCTGGAGAAAGCCTTCTCGGTGGTCTGCCGCGACGGGGGGCCCTCGCTAACTGCAATTGTTCATCCGCCAAAACGAAAGCAGGTTTGAGTCTGTTTATACAAATCAACTCCTTCCTGTCTCCCAAATCTAGCAAAAAATGCTTCTCTCCTGTTTCCAGCACTCTGAAAGGTCCATCATAAGGTGGCCGCAAATTTGGGCGATGAGCATCATGTCTAACAAAAACAAACTCTGCATTTTTTAAAGCCTTCGGCACAAAAACGCATGGGAAACTGTAATGAACCGGGCCAGGAAGCGTGTTTGATCCTGTGTCGCTCTGCAACAGCTGAGCGGGGGGGCAATTTGGCGCAGGATTGTCGGGGAGAAATTCACCAGGTAAACGGAGAGGTTGTGTAAAAACTAACTCAGCTGTGGAGGCCCGCAAATCTTCCTTAAGAGCAGAACGCAACCCCAATAAAATCCATGGAAGTTTGTCAACCCAATTTGTATCCGTAAGCGACGCTCTGAGGGCTGCTTTCAATGACCTATGAAAACGTTTGCATAAACCGTTAGCCTGGGGGTTATACGCGGTAGTGCGGTGAATCTTCACCCCTAGGCTGCGGGCCATTGATGACCAGAGTTCGGAAACAAATTGAGGACCTCTGTTGGACGTTATGGCCGACGGAACTCCAAAACGCGCAACCCAAGCTGTTAAAAACGCGCGCGAAACTTCCTCCGCTGTGGTTGACGCCAGAGGAACCGCTTCTGGCCAACGCGTGGTGCGATCCACCATCGTCAAGAGGTGTGTGTACCCCTGTGACAACGGGAGGGGGCCCACCAAGTCGACATGCACATGATCAAAGCGCTTAGCCGGGATGTGAAAAGGCTCCAAAGGAGCTCTAGTGTGCTTGTGTATTTTGGCTCGCTGACACGCTACGCAGGCTGCCGCCCATTCCTTGACCTGTTTGCGCAACCCCGGCCAAACAAATTTCTCCCCCACCATCTTGATCGATGCGCGCACCCCGGGGTGCGCCAGGGAATGGACCGAGTCAAAAACGCGGTGGCGCCACGCAGCTGGTACCACGGGACGCGGCCGTCCCTTGGAGACATCGCAGATTAGGGGAGGCATACCCATTTGCAGCACTCTGTCCTCCATCCTTAACCCTGTTGGTCCAGACTGGAGCGCGCGCACATCCGCATCGCTAACCTGCTCCGCGGCCATGGCTGCATAATCTAAACCTACGCGGACCAGGGCTGCGTGTGCTTCCACGCCGCTACCCTGGCCCACGGCCACGGCTGCAGAGTCTGCCCCCATGGGGCCTGGCGCCGCCACAGCACACGAGAGACAGTCTGCCACTACATTATGTTTACCTGCGACATGCTGGATATCGGTGGTGAACTCCGATATCGCGGCCAGCTGCCTTTGCTGCTGGCCTGACCAAGGTTCCGAAATCTTGGCCATCGCAAACGTTAGTGGCTTGTGGTCCACAAACGCGGTGAAACGGCGCCCTTCCAACCAGAACTGGAAATGGCGAATGGCCAAGTGTAGGGCCAAAAGCTCCCTGTCGAACGCGCTGTATTTTCGCTCGCTATCGCGCAAGGTTTTGCTGAAAAACGCGAGCGGCTGCCAGGTCCCTGCTACAAACTGTTCAACGACCGCCCCCACCGCTAAATCGGAAGCATCAGTGGTGAGCGCCATGCGGGCCGTTGGGACTGGGTGTGCCAACAAAACCGCATTTGCCAGGGTTGTTTTGACTTGGGAGAATGCGCGCTCCCGATCCGGAGACCATTTGATTTTATTTGTGGGTTTTTGCTTCTTTAGTGCAGCATACAATGGTTGCATGAGCTGCGCCGCGCTTGGGAGGAAACGGTTGTAAAAATTAACCATTCCCCAAAACTCCTGTAACGCTTTAACCGTTTGAGGTCGGGGAAAATCCGTTATTGCGCGTACTTTATCGGGCAGAGGGACCGCTCCTTCTGGTGAAACGCGATGCCCCAAAAAATCAATTTGCGCCACCCCAAACTGGCACTTCGCTGGGTTGATTATTAACGCGTGCTCTGCCAGCCTCCGAAAAACCTCTGTGAGGTGGCTTTCGTGCTCGTCCTCAGACGTGCTGGCTACCAAAATGTCGTCCAGGTAGACGAACACAAAAGGAAGATCGCGTAGAACCGCGTCCATCATACGCTGGAACATCTGCGCGGCGCCCTTTAATCCAAAAGGCATGCGCAAAAACTCAAAAAGCCCAAAAGGAGTTATTACCGCAGTTTTGGGTATATCTTGAGCGCGCACTGGGACCTGATGGTAACCACGCACCAAGTCTATTTTAGAAAAAATGCGCGCCCCCACCAAATGAACCGAAAAATCTTGGATGTGCGGCATCGGGTAGCGGTCGTGCGCTGAGGCGTTATTCAACCTGCAGAAATCACCGCAAGGTCGCCACGAACCATCAGCCTTTGGGACCATGTGTAGCGGTGAAGCCCAGGGGCTTTTAGAACGTCTAATGATACCCAGTTTTTCCAAGTTGGCGAACTCCTCGCGCGCTATGGCCAGCTTAGCTGAGTCCAAGCGCCGAGCTTTTGCAAAAACGGGTGGCCCGGTGGTAGTGATAAAATGTTCCACCCCATGCTTAGCCACTGTCGCTGAAAACGTTGGGACTGTGAGTGCTGGGAACTGAGTGAGCAGTGCGTGAAACTTACCACCTGCGGCTATGACGTTGGCCTGTGCAGTTGGCGGAGCCACCCGGGCTGTGCAGGAAATAGAGTGAAAAGACAGTGCATTAACAGACGTCTATTAGCAAGATCAACCAATAAACCATGTGAGCATAAAAAATCAGCACCTAACATGTTGAAACTGACTGCTGCTATGACAAAAGTCCACTCGAATGTTCAGCCGTGTAGAGACAGGAGCAGAGTCTTCTCCCCGAAGGTCTTAATCGCCGAGCCGTTCGCTGCCGACACCAGGGGACCACTGGAAGGCGCCAGCCGGTCAGCGTAGGAGGGTGTGATAAAACTCAGCTGGGAGCCTGTGTCCACCAGGAAGTGCCTCCCTGATCACTCGTCCCTCAGGTACAGCAGCTTGTTGTTTTCGCCGAGAGCCGCAGCTGCTACCGACTCCCGGTCTTGGCGTTTCCCGAGCGCTTGAACTGGCATGGTGGAATGCACTTGCATGCTCTCTCAGCGAAACGGCGATGGTAAAAGCAAAAGACGTCGCCCGCTCCGCGTCCCCTGGCCTCCGCCGCTGCCGTCGTCAGTGAGTCTGGTGCTGCAGCCTCTGGCCCCCTGCCACCTCCAGGTGTTGCGCTCAGCTCTGCTGCTGCGGCCGTGGCCGTGTGTCGTCTATGAGCATCGACGAGCCGCTGCGCCTCCTGGCCCAGCTCGTGGTAGTCTCGTTGGGCCAGCAGCTGTGAACTGGCCAGGGTAACTCTCACCACTGACGGCAGTGTCCTGAGGAAAAGGTGGGCAAAAATAAAACCATCATCTTCGGAGTCTCTCAAACTCAGCATCCTCACCATCAGGTCTGCAGGTCTCTCGGCCTCGCCTTCAGTCAATGCCAGGAGCTTCTCTGCTCGCTCTCCCAGCGAGGGGGTGAAAGAACGGATGAGAGCCGCTTTCAATGCGCCGTACTTGTCGTCGTCTGGCGGGTGGTTAATCAGGCTCTCTACCTGCTGGGCTGTGTGCCTGCCAGCTTCGCAACCACATGGTAGAATTTCGTGGCGTCTGCCGAAATTCTCCAAAGATGGAATTGTGCCTCGACTGCGTTAAACCAGGAGCGCGGGCTATGCTGCCAGAAATCAGGTAGCTGGACTGTGGTAGCTGCGTTAGCCTGGCTGGCTCCTGATGAGTCCGGTGCAGAAGAATCGTCACCGGCCATAATTCGTCGTAGGGTCACCAGTGTAGAGGATGTGTTCAATGATGAGGCAGGGTTTATTTCTCAGGTTCAGTTTTATTATCAGAACACATTCTCTATCAACCTCCAAGCAAGAAAAGAGACAGATCACAGTCACATCATTCTCTTATACCCCGGAACATCGAAACTCAAGTCACATGGTGTCTGAGCAAACATACAGTCACATTGTAACCCCTTTGATCCTCCACCATTGTCTCTCAGCCTTCGATGGTCCGGAAATCCCTCCAGGGCCTCTCTCTGAGACAAAGGACAAATCTCACACCTCCTCGATACGTCCTGCAGGTTCAGTCCTTTTGTCCCTCGAGACGTGAAGCACACAATAAACCTTCAGCAATACATTTGTGGAAAATATGTACCCAACATATGTGCCACAACGTCATCTTTTAGTAGGAAATCCACGCAAGTCTTTGTACATGAGGCCCCTGGTGCTTACCAGATAGTAATTTTGCAGTTACCACAAAAATCAATTATTTTGTGGGGGTCTGCATTTGTAACTACCCCAAAATTATTCAGTATTTTCCAACCCAATCCAATCCAATCCAATCCAATCCAACTTTATTTCTAAAGCAAGCACTTTACAAACAACTACAGCTGATACAATGTGCTGTACATGAGGAATAAATAAAATGTGAAAGACATGTAAGATCTAAAAATAAATAAAAGACAATAAAATACAACTCAAAATGTATAATACAAGACAGGTAAAAATGACAATCATATAATAAAAGCAATACAACAAGTAAATCAATGACTCATACTGGGTTGAAGGCCAAGGAGTAAAAATAAATTTTAAGATAAGTTTTAAAAATGGACAGTGAAGGAGTCTGCCTAATAGGCAAAGGGAGACTGTTCCACAGTTTAGGAGCATCGACAGAAAAAGATCTGTCCCCTCTGAACTTCCTCTTCGATCTTGGTATCTCTAGGAGCAGCTGATCAGCTGACCTGAGAGACCGAGCATGAGTGTAAAAGTTAAGAAGCTCAGAGAGGTATGACGGCGCAAGGCCATTTAATGATTTAAAAACAAATAAAAGAATTTTAAAATGAGCCCTAAAATGCACAGGCAGCGAGTGAAGGGAAGCTAAAATGGGTGTAATGTGGTCCCTCTTACGTGTTCCAGTTAAAAGACGTGCAACAGCATTCTAAACCAACTGGAGACATAAGAGGGAAGACTGGCTGACTCCAAAATAAAGTGCATTGCAGTAATCCAGCCGAGATGTGATGAAGGCATGGATTACTGTTTCAAAGTTCTGTTTAGAAAGCATGGGTTTAACCTTTGCAAATTGTCTTAAATAAAAAAAAAAGCTGCACTTCATGACGGCAGCAATTTGATGGTCTAATTTAAAATCATTGTCCATCTTAAAACCCAGATTAGTAACAGTAGGTTGGACAAACCCTGCCAAGGGGCTCAGGTCAACAGGGGGGACTCACAGGAGCCACTGGGTCCAAAACACAATCACTTCTGTCTTATTTTCATTAAAACTTAAGAAGTTTACTGCCATCCAGTCTTCAATGTTGTTAAGGCATCCAAGAGGTGAATTAATTGAGAAAGCCTCCTTCTACTTTAATGGAACATAAACCTGACAATCGTCAGCGTAACAGTGGAAGACGATACCATGCTTTCTAAGAATTGAACCCGGCGTACTTTCTTGGGTTTGATGTCTCAATTACCAGATTTTTAGGGTACAGAATTCTAATTTTTTTAATTACCTCCACAACTAACAAGTACTTACTGGTTTTTGATGTCATAGCTATACCAAAACTGGATTCTAATTTTGACATTACCCCAAAATTAACAATACTTATTGGGTTCTAATTTCCTAACTACCCTAAAATTAATTGCTATTTTAAAGGGTCTAAGTTCACAATTACCTGATATTTACTGAGTTCTAATTTTGTACTTAACCCAAAATTAACAAGCACTTACTGGTTTGTGATGCCATAGCTATATCAAAATTACTGTGTGCTTACTGGATTCTAATTTTGACATTACCCCAAAATTAACAAGTGCTATTGGATTCTAATTTCCTAACCATCCAAAAATTAACTAGGACTTACTGGGGTCTAATTTTGCAGTTACCCAGTATTCACTGGGTTATAATCTCTTAATCACCCCAAAATAAACAAGTACTTACTGACTTTTAATTTTGTAACTACTCCTAGTGCTTACCAGATAGGAACTTTGTAATTACCACAAAATTAATAATACTTTGTGGGTTCTACATTTGTAACTACCTGTCAAGGTGTGCTGTTGGAAACAGGACCCAAATGTGAAACTGACAATTTGCAGATTTTTTAAACATAAAAATAAAGACACAGCTCGTGGGCTGGAAACAAAACTGAGACTTGGCAAAAACCCAGGCTAAGAACAGGACTAAGCTTCACAAAAAGTTGGCATGACATGAGTGGACAAGAAAACGCCATGCAAGAGGTAGCACGTGGTGGCCATATATAATACAAATAATCGGGACACCCGTGACAAACAGCAATCAAGAAACAGAAACAGCCATGAACAATTAAGGGAACAAAACAATATTATCCATACAAAAAATAACCCAAAGCAAGAACATGGGCTGGACCCATGTCCTGGTGATAAGGAAAACAAACTTGAACTAAAAATGAGGACATGGGACCAACCCACATCCTGACATTACCCTCCTCCTAAGGGGCAGCTTCCAGATAACCCTCAAAAACGATACCCCCAAAATAAAACACCTTCCCAGGGTGGGTGATGGTAGTACAAGGCCAGCTAGGCTGAAACAAGCTCTTACCCCCCTCCATACACACATACACACAGAGTCCAAAACAAAACACAAATCATGTGGTGAAACAAAGTCCACAACCTCCAACAACAAAACAAGGCAAGTTGGGTGGTCTACCCAAGTCCATGGGCCACTGGACCAGAAAACAAGGCGGGTCAGGGGGCCTACTGTTGGAAAAATTCTCTTCAATCTTCAGTCAAAGAATCAGGCAGGATTGAAGTTTAAGCAAATTTAATTAAAGTGATCATGTCATGCTCTGGCCCTCACGAGCCAGCATAAGACACACACAACGTCACCAGTGAGTTTTTCAGTGAGTTTTATTACGGTGATAAGGTGATACACAAGCTGCTGAGATAATGACAGAGTCTTTGCAGAACAGGAAGCATAGGGCTATACAGCACACTACAGGTCCGAAGCAGGAGACAGTCACTCACAGACAGGCTTGGTAATAATAGCACTCGGGCTGCCAAAGCAGGGACTTACAGCACAAATAACACCGGAGGGAATAAGGCTAATACAGCTCACTTACTAGTGCCGGTGAAAGACGGTCAAGCCCTTAGGCAGCCGAGGTGTGAATATAGTCCAGGCATCCGTGACGATGGGTGAACAGAATAGCGGTCAGGTTAGTGACCAGAAGCGATCAGACACTGCTGCGTCTTAACGATGCCAGCACTCAGCTTAAATAAACCAGGTACTAATGACAGATGACATACAGCTGACCGACTGTTGACAAGCGGAAGCCCCACCGAGCACTTTCACAATAAGAGCCCGGAGAGGCCAGAATACCGCCCGCAGCAGTCAAGGCCGGCAGCGAGACATAACTTTAACCCGAGCGCGATCAGAACCGACGCTCGGGTCATAACAGTACCCTCCCTCCACGGGCGGACTCCGAACACCCCAAGGAACCACCGTGCCCCCCCCGCCCCCCCAGGGTGGGAGGTAGGGGGACAGGTACGGAGGGAGAGAACCAACCAAAAAACAAGACAAAGACCAAAACAAGAAATACATACAAACACATGACTCAGGGGAAAAAAAAACAAAGAAAACAACCCAAGAACAAGACAAAGACCAGACAAGAAAACCATACAAGAAATACATGACTCTTAACAAAATGCTCGAACTTGACTAAGACTAAGATTTACAAGGTAACAAGAGGCAAACACAAATTGTTCGAACTTGACAAAGACAATGACTTACAAGAAAACAAGAGGTAATCAAAAATTGCTCGGACTTAACTAAGACTATGACTTACAAGGAAACAAGAGGTAATCAAAAATTGCTCAGACTTAACTAAGACTATGACGTACAAGGAAACAAGAGGCAATCAAAAATTGCTCAGACTAAACCGTGACTAAGATTGCGACTTTGGCTACAAAAAAAAAAAAAACAAGAGGCAATCTAAAATTGCTCAGACCTGACTAAGACTATGACTTTGGAAACAAGAGGCAATCTAAAATTGCTCAGACCTGACTAAGACTATGACTTACAAAGAAACACGAGGCAATTAAAAAAAAATTGCTCGAAGTTGACCTGACTAAGACTAAGACTTGATAAACAACAAAAAATTGCTAGACATACAAGAACATGATTTGGCACCATATGGGCCCACAGAAAATCCCACAGTACATGAACAGTCAGGTGGCCTGCCCCAGTCCCATGCCCCCAGGAATACGTCCTCTGGTGGCCGAACCAGGTCACCCCGTAACACCCACAGTTTATTGGGTGGCCAACCCAAGACGCCGAATGCTCCAAGCAGTTCCTCGGGTGGCCGACCCGCATCCCACAACCAACAGGACCGTGGAGGGATTGCATGCAGCCGCTCACCTGAAAATAACAAAACAGGAGAGCGCCGATCTGCCAAACAAAACCTACTAATGGCCCCCAGCTGGTGGCTCCTGAGAGGGGGACAACCAAAAACCTGGACCCCCTCGAATCCTGATTGGGTCGCAGCCGCACCTGCGCTGGACCCCCACTGGATCTCGTCGGGCCCCGACTGGGTCAGGACGGGCCCAGATTGGGTCACCGCTGCACCCACGTTGGACACCGACTGGGTCACCTCGGCCCATGCGTCGGACCCCGACTGGGTCAGGACGGGCCCCGATTGGGTCACCGCTGCACCCACGTTGGACCCCGACTGGGTCACCTCAGCCCATGCGTCGGACCCCGACTGGGTCAGGACGGGCCCAGATTGGGTCACCGCTGCACCCACGTTGGACCCTGACTGGGTCTCCTCGGACCACGCGTCGGACCCCGACCGGGTCACCTCGGCCCAAACGACGGACCCCGACCGGGTCTCCTCGGCCCACACGTCGGACCCCGACCGGGTCACCACAGCCCACACGTCGGACCCCGACCGGGTCACCTCGGCCCACACGTCGGACCCCGACTGGGTCAGGACTGCTCCGGCGACGACCTCCATCTCCGAACCTGGAACCCCCGGTCCCGTGACCTTGACTGGCTCCGGACCGGTAACGCTGTGGAGGTGCTCAGAACACAAGGGAGAACCAGGATCAGTTCCACCGGCAGCGCCAGAGCCCAGCGAGACGAGCTCGAGTGCAGCAGCCGGCTGCCCCTCACTCGCCTCCCCATGAGGCAGGCAAAAATGCTCTAATACACCATACAGGAAAACAAGAAAGAGCACTTGCCTGCACTCGGGCTCTGGAGCCGTCCAAGACTTCGCCGATCCAGGTTCAGGAAGAAACTCGTCGTCGGGCTCCCACTCGGCTGTGTCGGGTTCCACAGCCGGCCTGATGGTCTCCGCAGCTGGATCCTCACGCGCTGGCGTCCACGCCAATAACCCACATGGTGTGGAGGGAGAGGACCCTGGACCTGCTGACTCGGGCTGCATCCCTGAGGAACCCTGGGGACACTCTCTCGTCGGCTCTGGCTCCTCACTGCAGTCCGTTCTCCTCCTCTGTCCAAAACAAGGCTGCAAGACCGGGATATCTCCCAGAGCTGCAGGCCTCCCCCTCGTTCGACGGCGTGGGACTGACGCCGAGGACCGCTCCGCAGGAGGAGACACAGAGGCAGCAGGTTTAATATACATGGCTACAGCTGGGGGAAAAACTCAGGGAGCTGCGAACCCTGAGCTTCACCCCCAGGAGTCAGACAAGACAGATCACTATTATTACTAGGAAAGTGAACTTGGACTTGCCTGTCTCCCGGGGGGAGGATGTTATCAGCTGTAGCGGACGTTGCTCCTTCCCTCGCTCGCTGGATGCTGAAGGATCCAAGAACGGAGCCCACCGGCGCAGGACTCAGCTCACTCTCAGCAGCTGGCTGGTTGAGGGGGTCATCCCGGCGGCCCGGAACTGGATCCGGAGCTGGAGCTTGCCGAAAATGCGCCCGGCCGTGACGCCGACGCCTTCGCCGGCCCCCAGATGGTGCGAACTCCCGAAATGGATCCCTAGGCGAAGAGCAGGAGTGCCTCTTCACCTGCTCCATGCCGCGTTCCTCCTCCATCATCAGGAATAATTCGCATTGTGCGGCGATGTCCTCCCTCCTCGCGTCGACTTCCGGGTGGTTGGCGTAGCGGGGAGAGAGATTACAGAGTACATCTTCGGCGGCGTCCAGGTACCAATGTATGCCGTGGTCATAATCCAACATGGAAGCGGAGATGAGAAGCTCATCCACGGCTTCCAAAACACACGTCAGCATGAGGCTCTTCGGTGACGGCATTCCTCACATACACAGGTCCCAGACAGGGAAAAACAACGTCCAAAACTCAAACTCACTGGTGAAAAGCGTCTCAAAATGGCGTCACCGTAAACGCTGTTTGGGCAGCAGTGTACTGTCATGCTCTGGCCCTCACGAGCCAGCATAAGACGCACACAACGTCACCAGTGAGTTTTTCAGTGAGTTTTATTACGGTGATAAGGTGATACACAAGCTGCTGAGATAATGACAGAGTCTTTGCAGAACAGGAAGCATAGGGCTATACAGCACACTACAGGTCCGAAGCAGGAGACAGTCACTCACAGACAGGCTTGGTAATAATAGCACTCGGGCTGCTAAAGCAGGGACTTACAGCACAAATAACACCGGAGGGAATAAGGCTAATACAGCTCACTTACTAGTGCCGGTGAAAGACGGTCAAGCCCTTAGGCAGCCGAGGTGTGAATATAGTCCAGGCATCCGTGACGATGGGTGAACAGAATAGCGGTCAGGTTAGTGACCAGAAGCGATCAGACACTGCTGCGTCTTAACGACGCCAGCACTCAGCTTAAATAAACCAGGTACTAATGACAGATGACACACAGCTGACCGACCGTTGACAAGCGGAAGCCCCACCGAGCACTTTCACAATAAGAGCCCGGAGAGGCCAGAATACCGCCCGCAGCAGTCAAGGCCGGCAGCGAGACATAACTTTAACCCGAGCGCGATCAGAACCGACGCTCAGGTCATAACAGATCAGTGGAGAACTACAAGTGATACACTCAGAGTTGCCTCCAGCATTTGTTCTGAATCGCATACACAACTTTCAGTCTCTAAGCATCCTGTTATCTCAAAACTGTCCATGAGAGAATATCTGGTTTAGGCTGGGTCTTTCAAACTGTCTCCCTTCTCGGACATAATCATAACAGCACAGAACGTTCGCATGAGAACAGCCAGATAAATGCCCAGCTGGTCAACCTTGTACCCATTTCACCCAAACTCTGAGTTATCAAAGATAAAGAATACAAAATTATTCCATCATCTCCCCCCCCCTTTGATGCCATGCAAGGCATCATAAATGAAAAGTGATAACAAGTTATGGCATCTAAAACCCCATCTAGCAGCTATGCTAAGCTCCAGTGCATTGATGTGCAACAAACTCTAACTAGCTAGTGATGGGGAAAGTCTGCCATTGACCCTGCAGCGTCAAGCACCCGCCTGACATTTTAGTCCATTAGGAGGAAAATGTAACAGTAAAACTTATTAATTAATGATAAAATCAATTAATGATAAATACATTAAAATCAAAATGATAATAAAGTAAGGATTTGATAGTAAGTATATAATAAGGATACAATAAAGATATATGTCATTGCTATATGCGTTATTGCAGCTTGTATGAAAACAAAGCATAAAAGATGAAAAAATAAAAATGATAACAAAAAATATAAAAACAGAAATAAGAGTAACATTAAAATTAAATAAAAAGTAAAAAGTAATGTTTCCAACTTCATAAATGTATTTAAAGGTAGTACATTTCAACTTCACATCATGATCATGCAACTCTTTTTGGTTTTCTGCATGTCAATCATACTTTTATTCTGTACTTGGGTCATGGAGAGACAGCTTGAGCTCACACTGTTTGTTCATCATCCCCATCATCCTTGGCAACTGCTCCATGGTACATCACCAAATTAACATGCACAAGTCTCATCAACATATTACGGATGCAGGGAATGACACAAGAAAAGACCAGCAATATTACCACAAAAGTCATTAACAGGCATTAACATTAACAGATGAGACTTTTCCATGAAGAGAATAACCAACTTAACCAGGTATGTTCATCAGTGACATTGTTTTTGGCTATGGCAGCCTGCAAGGCAGTCAAATTCTGTATGGCTGAGGCGATCACGTGACCATCCACATCATTTTCAGGGATAAAAGTACAACAATCATCATCATCATCATCATCATAGCAGTCTGTCGTGGGCGACAATGACGGTTTCATTTAGGTCTGATCAGATTCCTCCACACAGCTCTGTCCTTAGCCTTCCGCTGCCAGGAACTCCTGTCTATGTCCAACTTCTTCAAGTTTCTTTTTACAGTGTCTTTAAATCTGAGCCTTGGTCTACCCTGATTGCGTTTGCCCTCGCATAACTGTGAGTAGAGTAACTGCCGAGGGAGACGCTGGTGATCCATCCTCTCAACATGTCTGAGCCATCTCAGGTTCATCTGTATTAGCATGTCCTCCATTGATGGTAGACCAGCTCGTTTCAACACTTCTATGTTGGTTATCTTGTCTTTCCATGAGATGTTCATTATGGCTTGAAGGTGTCTCATCACATACGCGTGGAGTTTCTTCACCTGCACTCTGTAGACAGTCCAAGTTTCAGCACCGTACAATAGAGTAGCCAGTACTGTCGCTCTGTACACTTTGCATTTCACATGGATAGACACATGTCGATTGTTCCACAGTCTCTCCCTCAAGTTTCCAAACACAGTGCTCGCTCTTATTCTGAGAGATAGTTCATCCTCCAGCCTAGCATTCTCCGAAACAGTACACCCTAGGTACTTGAAAGTCTTGCACTTGACTAGTGGCTCTGTACCAATGCTGATCTCTTCTGGTAGTGATGTTGATAATTGGAACTTTGGTGGTTGATAAAGGCACTCTGTCTTCCTGATGTTGATTTGGAGGCTGAATTGGCTAGCTGCTCTTGCAAATTTCTCCACTAAAGATTGCATATCTTCCACAATGTGTGCAACTAGAGCACTGTCGTCGGCAAAGAGCATTTCTCTTACTACCTTTTATCGATGTCTTACTCTTGGCTTTAAACTGTGCCACATTGAACAAGTCTGCTTTCCTTGTTTGAATGTATACTCCTTCTGAAGTCTTTGAAGGCCACCTCAAGCATGGCTGCCAGATATAGCGAGAAGAGTGTAGGTGCCAGCACACACCCTTGTTTCACCCCGTTGCTTCCTGAAAAGTCTTTAGATACTGAACCACTCATTGCCACGTTTGCTTGCATACCTGTATGGAGTGCCTCAATCAGGCTGACAAACTTCTCTGTACAACCATATTTCTTGAGTACCTGCCAAAGTCCTTGTCGCGAAACAGTATCGAAGGCTTTACTGAAGTCTATGAAGACTACATAAAGCGGCATGTTCTGTTCGATACACTTTTCTTGAACCTGTTTCAAGCAAAAAATCATGTCCATTGTGCTTCTTCCACTTCTAAAGCCGCACTGGGTTTCCAGTAGTACATTCTGCGAGATGTGTTCACTGAGTCTGTTAAGTAGTACACGTGAGAGAATCTTACCAACAGTGGCTAGCAGCGATATACCTCGGTAATTTCCACAATCCTTCCTGTCACCTTTCTTGAACAAAGGCACAATACTTGCATCCTTCCAGTCTTGAGGTACTTTCTGGGTATCCCAATTCTCTTGGATGAGCTTGTGCAGGCAGTTGATCAGCTGAACACCACCAAATTTCTACACTTCTGCTGGAATTCCATCCCTTCCTGGAGCTTTACCATCCTGTGTTGTCCTGATAGCTGCCATTAGTTCATCAAAATTTGGTGGTTCATCCAGACTTGGTACAGCTGGTCACTGCACTAGAGCTTCTTTAGCCTCTTCATTGAGATCTCCAGGGTTGTTTAGTAGTTGGTCAAAGTGGTCTGCAAATCTGTCCAGGATCTTGTCTTTCTCCTGCAAAACCGTTTCACCATCCATAGCATTTAGTTGGATCAATCCTCTTGGTTTAGGGCCGTAGATTTCTCTCAAACCAGTGAAGAATGTTTTCATGTCCTTCCTGTCTGCTGTAGTTTGAAGTTTCTCCGCTTTTTCATCCCACCAGTTGGACTTCATCTCTCTGGTGTACTTCTGTAGCTCACTCTAAGCCTTTGAGTATTTCTTCTTCTTCAACCTTGTGTTACACTGTAGGTTTTCCTGCCTAGCTGTATTCCTCGCTTCTAGTAGTTTCTTCAGGTGTTCATCATGCTCATCAAACCAATGTTGATGTTTCCTCTCAGGGTAGCCTAATAATACATCACTCGCAGTCTGATACACCGTATCCTTCAGTGTTGCCCATTTCTCTTCTATGTCATTCTCTGAGCTGTTGCTGTCCCAGCCTTTCAATTTTTCATCCATTTCCTGTGTAAGTTCTTCTTGCTTCTTTTGGCCTTTCAGTGCACTAGTGTTTAGCTTCCGTGGTGGCTTTGCACCAGTCCTGCAGTGCTGTTTCGTCTCCAGATCCTTAATCTAGATCTCAGAAAAAAAAAAAGTACAACAATAATCTCCCACAATTGCACACACACCTGCTCGGGCGGCAGTCATTTGATCAAGAACCATTCTATTCTGGGTCAACATAAGTCTAAGAGCTATTAACTCCTCATTTATACCAGAAAAAGCAGACAAAGAAAAATTCACAAACAATTGCAATCTATAACTAGTTGTTTCAATCCTTAAGGTGTTCTTAGCCACTCCCACCCAAGGAAGCAAGGGATAAAGTACCTTCTGCCCAGTAGTTTCTAACTTGAATTCTTTCGGCACATCTGTGACCCAGATGGAATCATATGGTGGAAAAGAGACATCTCTCTTTACCCTGCCCACCTGTCCTGCTGACAATATGATGGTGTGGTCAGTAACCACCACGGGGGGCACACACCCCTTCCCAGTTCATGGGCAGGTGTGAGTAGGCATGTTAGCCACACAGCTACCAACCCCCATCACCATATACGTGCCATACTTGTGAGAATGACAAATCGCAGTGCTGCAGAGCTCCTGCAGGGTGACATTGCCTTCCAGACTTCTAGGCTGACAATAAGGATCTTCAGAACAGCTTTTGCCCACTACACCAGTCTGGCAGGTAGCAGTACAGGAGCGAGATGTACTATGTACCGTTGCATACCTGGAAAATTATAAACTGCCCAAAGAGACATTTCCACACCCTTTTAGACAAAAGGAAAAATTCTCTGGTGAGGTTAACCTTGCCTTCATCGAGTAAGGGGTGTCATCGTGTCTCCGGTCAGTGTAGTCATAGACAATGTGGCAGGTGTAGTTCAAGCAAATGCTTGCTGTGCTATTTCCATACATAGCCTTGTGCAAAAAACAAATAGCTTCTGACAGTTCCATTGCTTTAGCAGTAACAGATATTTGACCAGCTGAGTGTGGGAGCAAAGAACACACATAACAATTTGAATGATTAGCTGTCTTGGCTGTGTAGTTAGCATACTTCCACCACACATTACCAGCATAAACATGGTCATCGTAGCCTGGTCCTTCTAGCCAGTCACGATGCATATGAGTAACATACTTAGCCCTGCGAAAAATAGGTAATGATGCTCCTAAGAGTAACCAAATCAGAAGTGCCACCACAAAGATGAGGATAAGGAAAAAAACAGGTTTACCATTTACATCTTTCAGCTACCAGCCTTCTCTCTCTTGCATTTTGTGGAGAAACATATAGAGAAACAGTTAAACAGTTAAATAGCTAAACTGTTAACTGGTAACTTGCTGAGGGTTTTGAATGGGGTAAGGTTTGCAATGTGTCAGATGCACCCAAGAATCACATCCTTCAACTTTCACAGCTGTTGGTGTCGCCAGGATGACTTTGTGTGGTCCTTGCCAGGGAGCGTCGGCCCAGTTTTTCTTTTTGATGGCTTTGATGAAGGCCAGATCCCCTGGTTTGGCTATGATGGGTGCATCCCTGTGTTATTTCCTGGGAAGAGCAGCATGTACAACATTTCTGTCAGTCAACATTCTTCCCATGTAATCAGCTAAACACACTTCCTCATCACCTGAATTAAATGGCCTTAATGGTGGGAGTAGACAAGGCTTGCCATACACTATTTCAAATGGAGACAGCCCCCCTTTTGAGGGCATTACCCTCATGTAGAAAAGGACTAGGGGTAGACAATATATCCAATTTTGTCCTGTTTCTGTCATTGTTTTTCTAAGCCTTTCTTTAATGGTCCTATTTGTGCGTTGTACCAATCCTGCAGATTGTGGATGGCAAGCTGAGTGGTTTTTCAAGTTAACGTTAAGTGCTGTGCCTAAGTGTGATATAAACTGATTTACAAAATGTGTTCCATTATCTGAGTAAATCTTTTCAGGTATTCCAAATCTTGGTACTACTCCAGTTAAGAGTTTCTTTGCTACTGTAACAGCATTTGGATGAGTGCAAGGGAAGGCTTCTGTCCAGTAAGCAATATTTCTTCCCTTCACATTTATTTAGTTCGATGAAATCCATGCAAATGTTTTGAAATGGATAAGTTTGATGCAGGGAAAGTACCCTTCTGATGTCTTAAGTGTCCCTGAGCATTGTTTTTTGCACAGATTAGGCATTTTTTACAAAACTGAGTAGCAAATTGACTAAACCCATAAGTGGAAAAAGATTTACTCAACATGGAAATCATACCCCCTGCTGCTACATGGGAAAGACCATGTAGCAGAACAGCAGTCTGAAGGAATAATTTGCATGGCATCATTTGTAGACTTTTGAAGTGTTGTCAAATGTTGCCCCCTTTTTTATCTACCAGTAAATTTCAGCTTGTGGTGATGTTTCCTGGGCGTTAGTGAGCATGCCATGTGATAGCTGTTCTGTCAGTGTTAAAAGAAGATATGCTGTGGTGTGGTTGCCTGTCACTCCTTCGGAGTGGAAGGACAGATCCAAGTGCAAGGTTGTGTTTAGACATTTATTAACAAAAAGGCAACATAAATGTCCAGAAGCGCCCAGAATACAAAAAAGCAACAGGAATGACTTACAGATAGAGCCTCTGAGCAGAGAGAGCTCAAGAGAAGGATACCTTCAGAGGCTGGAACCAGTAGGGTGCTGAAAAGACAATCCAATTTAACTGCACTGAAACAGTGAATCAGTAGTGCTTAAATGTTATACAGTTTAAAGAGGCACAGGTGCGGGCAAGCAGAGCGAGTCGGCAACCTAATCGCTGAGTGCTTTCCAGAGAATGACTTTAAAGCCTGTAAATTGTGATGCACAATCGCTGAGAGATGAAATTCTTTTACTCTAAGTGAACTGTGCCTTTCGACCTTGATTCGGCGCCCATGAAGACTTCATTCACTCCTCCTGGGAAGATAAGGCTGAAGGGAGTCTGGCTCTCTCTCTTAACCCAAACAATTGACAATTGCTGTTGTTTCAGCAGACCGAGCTCCAAGGACAGCACTACCATGTGTCTGGACTATAGAACACATGACTGAATAATATATATCCGTTGCCAGAGGGTGCCCTCTGCTGTTCACTAGCAATGACACACCTACACTACACACTGCTGCATTCAACATACACGACTGATTAATTTACACTGATGTACATATACACTCACTGTCTCTCTCTGCTGTCTTTGTAATGTGTGATCTATTGTCTGCTAATTGTGCATAGAGGGTTTTTTTTCTGTGTGATCATAATCTGGCTCATTTGAGCTTATATGAGCTATATGAGCTTATGTGAGCTCATACGAGCGTTATTCTGATAACTATGTTTTTTTCTCTCTGCCTATTGTGTTTTCCCTGACCCTGACCCTTGCCCTCTTTACCCTCCTGTTCGACTGGCGCCTTCAGGTTGCCGCGGCTATGGGATGCGCTTACAGAAGCGCGCCCATTGTCAAGTCAAATTTCAATTCTCCTGTATGTATTGCACATATGGTAGTATTGACAATAAACCTTTTCATTCATTCATTCATTCCTTCATTCATTCATTCATAATCAAACCAACTACCCACAGCTGATGGCAGAAGGCAGCTGGTGGGGAGTGTCTGGACCAAAAGGGAAAGACTCCAAAACCAGAAAATAAACAAAATAGACCACATAATAATACTGATGACAAACAACTAGAACTTAGAATAAATGTGAGTGTCCAAGCTCTGTAAACACACGCTCAGACACATGACAGCTTCCTGTATGACCTTGTGCAGCTGCTGTTGTGGTGTTGTCTGCAAAGTGGTTGCCGTTAGAGATTGGATCTGTTCCATTGGTGTGTGTGGCCCATTTGCATATGGTCAATTTGGAGGGAAGTTTTACACTGCCTAACAGTTTTAAGATGAGATCTTTGTGTTGGACTGGCTTTCCTGTTGGTGTAATCATGCCTCTTTTTTTCCACTGTAAAATGATGGATGGTAGAAAAAGCATATTGGCTGTCAGTGTATACTGTGAGTGCTTTTCCCTGGCCTAACTTACAAGCCTGCAGAATAATGTGATAGTGAATAATGTGAGTTTTTGTGCTCGTAAAACTGTGTCATGGGTGACCACTGCAAAACCGGACAAGTTTGAACCAGTACAGTCACGTTTGGAGGAGCCATCAACAAACAATGTGAGATCTGAGTCCTCCAAAGGTGTGTCCTGCAAATCAGGGCATGGCAATGTTTCACTCTCGATTCCTGCCAAACAGTCATGAGGTTCGCCTTGTGCTGAAATTGGCAAAAAGCTTGCTGGATTCGTTACCGTGCAACGTTCAATGGTTAGATGAGGCTGTGATAATAACACTGTCATGCATGCAAGGTGTCTGGATGGTGAGAGAACTGATATTTTACTTTGTGACAAGATAGCTGATATTGCATGTGTGACCTTTAGGTTCAAGGGATGAAAAAGAACGAGCCCTGCTGAGGCCTGCACAGCCATAGAGGCAGCTATGACAGCCTGCACACATGGTTGCACTGCCCTCACCACAGGGTCTAACCTTGTTGAATAAAATGCTGTTGGATGCATTTTTGCACAACTTGGTTAGAGAAGGACTGATGTCATGTGTCCCTCTCTACAATAAACCATTTGCACAATTTTTTATTTTTTTTTTTTGTAATTGGGGAGTCCCAGGATGTCAGTGCTGACCAAAGTTTTTTCAGTTTAACAAATGCCTCTTCTGCCTCCGGTGTCCACTTAGTTTTGTCCACCTGAGCCATGGGTGTTTTGTAAATGAGATCAGATAAGGGTTGTACTTCAAATGAGTAATTTGCAATCCAAGAGCGACAATAATTTAAAGTACCCAGAAATGACATCATGTCTCTTTTTGTGATGGGTTTTGGTGCTGACTAAATTGCTTGTTTTCGAGCAGGGTCAACATGTCTGCCTGCTGCTGACAAAATGTGCCCTAAATATTTGGCCTCTTTTCTCCACAACTGTAATTTTCCCTTGTTGACTTTGTGACCTTGTTCTGCTAAAAAATTGCAGTAAGGCAATGGTGTCTTGTTTGCATGCTTCTTCATCAGGTGATGCCAGCAAGATGTCATCAAAGTAAAGGAGCAACTGGCTCCAAATAGGAGGAATAAACTGTGCTAAATTTGTTGACATTGCCTGTGAAAAAATAGTTGGTGATTCACAGTAACCTTGTGGTAACCTGGTGAATGTGTACCTTTTGTTTTCAAATGTGAATGCAAACCAAAACTGATGATCTGGATGGACTGGGATGGTGAACAAAACATTGCTGATGTCTATCACTGTAAAAAAAAAACAACAAAAAACCCCAAAAAAAACTACATGTGTGGTTGTAGGTCATTTAATAAAGTGTGTGGGTCAGGGACAGAAGTGGCTGTTGGGATGACTGCCTTGTTTACATCTTGGAGGTCCTGTACCATCCTCCAGCCGGAAGATGGAGGAGCTTTCTTTACAGGAAACAAGGGTGTGTTACATGGAGAATTTGGGCATGGTGCAATGACACCTGCTGCTTTCAGTTCCTCTATCACTGGTTTAATGCCCTCTTGGGCCTCAGAACGTAGAAGATACTGTCTTTTGTCTGGTCTGTAGTGTGATTTTGCGTTTATTTTGACCAACTCTGCATTTTTTATTAACTCTACATCTGCCTTTTCTGTTGACCACAGATAATTTGGGATTTGTGAGAGAGTATGTTCCTTTTCTTGTGTAAATGTAAAAAGTGATCAAATGGGTGAGCTGGGAACATCAATGTGGACCTCTTTTTGCACTGTGGTCACCCAGTTCTAGGGCAGTGAGAAGGTATCAAGTTCTGAGGAATACTGAACCATTGGGATGGAAGTTTGCTTCCAAGACTGACCACATTCCTCTGCTGTGGTCACAAACCAACTTACATCCTTCCAGTTCATGTGTTTGGGTTTGACCAATGAGATGTGGGGAGCCTCCCAGTGTTTAAAATGCCTGCTATCCTCATCAGACAACACAACAGATGCTACCACTTATTCCCTTGGTGACCAATACAGATTTTTAATGACCAGTCTGGAGGATGGATTTGCAAGGAATGTTTTTTCATAATTTAGGTCTGGGCCACTCAAATGTCTGTCGTACATGTTGTAATGATACTGTTCTGTGGCCTGGTGTGTAGTAGGGATTTTGGACTCAAAATATTGCATAGCTTTTGTGTGCAGGTCTGATGTCACTGAGTGTGGTCCGTTCCGAAACCAAAGGCAGTGAGTAGCAGTACCTGGGCACATTGAAATCCTGCAATACATTTATTCCTTCCACATGTGAAAAATGTAATGCTCTCATACCATTATCCATTGGGATTATAGCAATATTGAGGGCTATGAGGAAATCCTTTCCCAGAAGGTTGACAGGGCATGTTGAGACAATATGAAACAGCCTTCTGCCACGTCACCGGGTCTTTTACCTTGACATTTTTTGAAAGGTGCTCTGTTTTTAACTTACCGTTTGCGGCTTTTACAGTTATTTTTTTCATCTGATTTTGTAAAATTGTGAATGTCTGCACCTGTTATTACCGATGTAGCATCATCTCCCTTTGGCTCATCAATAAAATTATTCTTCAGCTTAAAGACATTGTTTCACCCAGGAAAAGGACAGTCAAGAACTGCTCTTTCATCCCAGGACCACAGCTGAACTAACATTCCTTTGTTAAACCAGTCTCCGGAATCCTTCCTAATGCATTTCTGCTTGAACTTTTAGGGCCCAATAAAATGTGGACAGAAGAACAGACCTTTGTGGAATGCCATATGGTCACTACAAAATATCCACAGCTCAACATTGCCCACTACTGGCAACTCTGGGACATGCTGGATTTAACCAGTAAACTTTTAACCACATTATTGTTAAAAGACTCAATATTCAACATTCTCTTTTTCAGGACACCGTGGAAAAGCAAATGGACTCTTGATGTTTGATGTGGACAATCAATAATGGGTTTGAAATATATTAATCCTTGAGTTTAAATATGTGGATGTTAAAATGCTTAAATGAATGTTTATTCTTGCATGTTAATTTAAAAGCACTAGTTATAAAGTTGCATGAACACTGAAATAGGTTAGATTTTATACATAAGTGTATGGATGAATATTCCAGTTTTAAGACTGTATCAGGTTGCCAAAAAAAAAGTCTCTCAAATCATGTGACCGATCGCGGCCAATCTCTGCTTGACAATGGCTCTCTCAAGGTTATTGGTTGCTACAGACAAAAGCCTGTTTGTTCATTGGACTAAAGTTCTTAAAGCCCACCCATGAAGGAGAACTATTGGCTGGAACTTTTGTCCATTCCCAGAAGCCTGCAAAAACTCGGCTGGAGTTATAAAAGGAGGAAGACCCCTCACTTCTTTCTCTTTCATCTCCTTCATCTCTTTTTCTTCTTCTCCTACTCCTCATCACTTCACAGCAGAGCATTTTCGGGAGATCAAAGACTTGTGATCTCTTCACCACGGAAGAACAAAGGACATTTCTCCCACGTGTTTTTTTGGTTTTTCTTTAAACATCTAGGAATTAATCCTTTTCTTTCCTGAGCTCAAATCCTGATTCTGAGTCAAACTCCATTTCTAGATGTTTATTTTTATAATTTTTTTCTGTTAAACCTTCTTTAAACTCACCATTTGTAATTTTGACTTTATGTTTATAATTTTTATTGACCAACTACTGTCATGGTTTGAGTGCCGATCTCACCCGCGCTCGAGCCGTGCACTATTTTCTCCCTTCTGACGGCTGTGTGCCCCTTTTGGCTCTCCTAGCCTTTATTGTGACAGCGCTTGGAGGGGCTTCCGACTGTCAGATCTGTCAGCTGAGCTGCATTTCGCCTCATCAGCTGCTCCCTATTTAAGAGGGCAGTTGGGAGCGAAATGTGTAGCAGTCTCGTCAAAAACTTCCCTTTGGTCAGACGTCATTCGAGCATCCCGCTGTTCAGACGTAGACTATCCTTCATCTTTATTCGTAAGTGTGTCTCCTTATGTATCCATTTTCCCTTGTTATTGACTGTATTCATTGTAGTGTGTTTTAGCCCCCTGTGGCTTGTTATTTTGTGTAATTTTCTGTTCCTTTAATAAAACTGTGCAAACTCACTGGTGATTTGTGGCGTCTTATGATGGCTTGTGAGGGCCATCCATGACAGTAGACTGCCACCAAACTGAGACTCCTGTCGCTGTGAGTTTGCCATGGTTTCGAGTTTTTCCTTTCGCTTGGGCTTGTGTTCAGTATGTCTGCTCTCGAGCGTGGGTTTTGCCCGGAGTGGTTTCAAGAGATCGACGGCTATCTGGCTAAGGCCCATCGTCTCATGCCCACTCCAGCGGCAGGTGACTACTTGTTCCTTGCCCAGAGGGCCTTATTAAGATACCACCTCACCTCCTTTCTGGAAGGAAAGGAGAGGGTGACATGGATTGTGGCACAGCGTGCGTTAATTGTAGAGACGGCCCAGGAGCTTTCTCCTTCTTCCTCGAGTACGGTGTCCCCGACGAGAGTGGAGATCCGCAGACTGGAGGGAAATCCCGGCAGGAGGCCGACGGAGAGGCATCCCCGCTCCACATTTCAGAATTCAGCTCCTGTCACCGGTCCAGCCACGGCGCCATGTGTTCCTGGTCCCCTCGCTTCACCATCAGCCAATAAGCATCGTCGCCATGTCGCAACTAGGCCCCAGTGAGAATCTCATCCGGATCCAGCTCTGGGTCGTCGGAGGAACCCGGCCTCCCAGTCAGCTGCATCTCCCACGTCACGACAAGAGGGAATCCCCACAGTCACTTCCCCCGGGTCACCAGTCCCAGCTGTTCCGTCAGCTCCTCGTGCCCGGACCGCCTTGGCTGTCACCCCCTCCTCCTCGACGTCATCCCCGGCTGCTGTGAGTGCTGTGAGGCATGCTTCGGCGAGGCCCATCTGCAATCCACCGCAAGCGGCTCCTCCTCATTTTCCCGAGGGGCCTGCCGTCACCATCCGGAGGGGAAAAGGAAGAACTCCACCCGCTACAGCAGGCACCATCTATCCTCCGGGAAACAGGCAAGTGCATGTTCATTCTTCTCCCCATAGTTGTGATTTGCCTTGTCTGACTCCTGGGGGTGGATTTTGGGGTTCGCAGTCCCCCAAGCTCCCAGCACCTGCTGTAGCGTCTGTCATTAAACCTGCTGCCTCTGTGTCTCCCTCCGCTGAGTGGTCCACAATGCCAGGCCTACGTCGCCAGACGAGGAGGGGACCTGCGGTTCTGGAGAGCCTGGTTCCAGCCCTGCAGCCACGTCGTGGGCAGAGGAGGAGAGCGGACTGCAGCGTGGAGCCTGCGCCGATGACGAAGCGTCCTCGGGTCTCCACAGATGTGCAGTCCGATCCAGGGGGTCGAGGGTCCCATGCCACCACGTCGTGCGGGTCGTCAGCGTGGATGTTAGCGCTGGAGGGTCCTCAGGCTACGGAGACCATCATGCCGGCTGCGGAGCCCGCTGTAGCCGAGTGGGAGCCGGACGACGACCTTCTTCGGCCTGAGCCCGGATCATCGAAGTCCTGGACGGCGACAGAACTTGACTGCAGGCAAGTGCTCTACCTTGTTTTCCTTCTTTCCATTTTAGAGCATTTTTGTCTGTCTCTCGGGGAGACGAGCCAGGGGCAGCCGTCCGCTGCACCCGAGCTCATCTTGCTGGGCTCTGTCGCTACCGGTGATTCTGAACCCGGTTCTTTTCCTTCTCCTGAGCCTTCTCCCAGGGTCACCAATGCAGAGCCAAGCCCGGTCGCTGTACTGGAGGTTCCGGGTTCGGGGTTGGAGGTCGTTGCTGGTGCTGCACCGACCCAGTCGGGGTCCATAGCGGGTGCAGCCGAGACCCAGTCGGGGTCCATTGCAGGTGCAGCCGAGACCCAGTTGGGGTCCATCACGGGTGCAGCCATGATCCAATTGGGGTCCATCGCGGGTGCAGCTGAGACCCAATCGGGGTCCGTCGTGGGTGCAGCACCGGTGTGGTTCAAGGTCGGTGAGGGAGCTACAGATCCTCTGCCGCCTGTCACTGGACTGACTCATTGCCATCATCATCCTCTTCGTCATTGTCTTTCTCGTTGTCATCTTTCAGCTCATCTCCACCAGGGGCCGTTGAGGTTCTCAAGCTTTGGTCCGGCTCGCCCTCGCTGTTCCCCGTTACAGGGAAGCCGTTGTCACTCCTTCCCCTGCGGTCCTGGTGGCTGAGCGATGCGGGTCGGCCGCCTGAAAGACTGCCTTGCCCATTTGGCGTTCTGGGTCGGCCGCCCGACCAACTGGACAGTTTGTGTGGCGACGTGGTCCGGCCGCCAGAGATTCTGTTTTCCCGGGCCTGGGACTGGGGTAGGCCACCCGAACGCTCCCTTTTCCCCTTAGTGACCATTTGGACATTGGACGCATGGAGACCCGCAGAACTGTTCTGGTCTCGTTGGACTCTGCCTGCCGTCATCCCCGTGTGCCTCTTATTTTCATTAAATAGTAAGGTCACTCGGGTGTATTGTCTGTTGCTCTATGTTGATCTGTGTATTCACCGCTGTTTAGCGTGCTTTTTTTTCTCCCCTCTCCTGTCTGAGAGATGATGTATATCTGTCTCTTTATGTCATTAGGCCTGTGTGTTCAGTTTTAGGTCTCCGACTATTATTTGCATTTGTTGCCTTGTTCTATGTATCATCTGTGCATTATGGAGTGTTGTGTTCTTCTTTTTACCATACTCTGTAATTGCCTCATTTGCTCCCTGTCATCGTCATGGTGGTTTTTTGCTCCTTCTGGTTCTCGCCCGCCAGGCCTTTTTCCCCCATCCGCCCACCCTGGGGTGGGTGTAGGTGTGTGTGTGTGGGGGGGGGCTTGGGTGTCATACGGCACTCGTAGATCGCCGCCTCGGGGGGAGGTCTGTCATAGTTCGAGCGCCGATCTCGCCCGCGCTCGAGCCGTGCACTATTTTCTCCCTTCTGACGGCTGTGTGCCCCTTTTGGCTCTCCGAGCCTTTATTGTGACAGCGCTCGGAGGGGCTTCCGGCTGTCAGATCTGTCAGCTGAGCCGCATTTCGCCTCATCAGCTGCTCCCTACTTAAGAGGGCAGTTGGGAGTGAAATGTGTGGCAGTCTCGTCAAAAACTTCCCTTTGGTCAGACGTCATTCGAGCATCCCGCTGTTCAGACGTAGACTATCCTTCATCTTTATTCGTAAGTGTGTCTCCTTATGTATCCATTTTCCCTTGTTATTGACTGTATTCATTGTAGTGTGTTTTAACCCCCCGTGGCTTGTTATTTTGTGTCCTTTTCTGTTCCTTTAATAAAACTGTGCAAACTCACCGATGATCTGTGGCATCTTATGATGGCTCGTGAGGGCCATCCATGACAGTAGACTGCCACCAAACTGAGATGCCTGTCGCTGTAAGTTTGCCGTGGTTTGGAGTTTTTCCTTTCGCTTGGGCTTGTGTTCAGTATGTCCGCCCTCGAGCGTGGGCTTTGCCCGGAGTGGTTTCAAGAGATTGACAGCTATCTGGCTAAGGCCCATCGTCTCATGCCCACTCCAGCGGCAGGTGACTACTTGTTCCTCGCCCAGAGGGCCTTATTAAGATACCACCTCACCTCCTTTCCGGAAGGAAAGGAGAGGGTAACATGGATTGTGGCACAGTGTCACAGCCACAATGTCACGAGCCATCTGTATCACAGATGGCTCGTGAGGGCCATCCATGACAACTACACACTAGAGACTAATTTCATCTCCACAAAGTTTGAAAATCTTTTAATTTTGCTATTGGATCAAATTTTGGTAATTATTCTCGAATTTCCTCGTGAGAAGTGATCCACGACGCGCAGCTGAAGAAATCAACACACCACGAAAACGGGAGACGCTTTGGCTGGACTTCAGCCATTGGGATAAAAAAAATCCAGAATCTCATCTTGTGACAACCGAATATTTGCTGGTCAAATATTATGGCTTTTAGCACTTTTCCACATCGAAAACTTCGAGGAGACGACACCTCAGAAGCATTTTCAACCTGGTCACGTGAGCTGCATTCTTCATTCACTTGCTGAATAAAACATCTGAGATTTGAGAATAATTCAGTATCTGATCAGATGCAAAATTAAAGAGCACTTAACATAACTCTTCTTTTCAATAAAATTCTGTTTTCATTTTCTTAAGAGAAATCCAGAATTTTCCATAAAATTAGTTTAATTTTCCCCATAAATTTGCGTTCTGTTTCTCATAATCTGTTAACTTCAAACTGACCTAAATTCAGCTTACATTTTCACCCTGGTTCTGCAAATGTTCACATTGTTACTCTATCATTTACAAGTTTAATTTAATGTTTAATGAAACTCATTTCAATGTCCTTTAATCATCATTTCATTTAATAAATATGTGAAAATGAGAGAAGTTGTTGGGAATTTATTTCATTCTGAGTCTGGTTTCAAAGCCCCCAGTATCGAATTCACTAAAATTTTGAGACTGATTATTAATTAATTTATTGAGTGATTAAACAGGTATAAAGTGAAATTAAGGATTAAAGTGCTCCCCAAAGAGGAGCTGGTGCCCCACGAGTGTTTATTAACTTTTTCTGTGTGTATGGACCCAGAGTTCATCTCAGGTCCCGATACATTAATACCAATTAAATAATTTTTATACTTGATGATAATCATTAATCACACATATTCACTACACCGATCTGCATGCTCCTGTGTCACATAGAAACTTTATTGGAATGTCCTGAACCTGCAACATCACTTCAGGTAAACACTGCATTGTCAACATCAGATTAAAGTCAGGTAAATGGAAAATGTCTGTTTTGTCTGCCATGTCTGTTATGTCAGTGTTAGCCTCAATAGCTGCACTTATCTTTGGTGTGGTCAGTGAGGCAGTTGGCCCATGATGTCCTCCATCCCCTCCTGGCTGCTGCTGACATTGCCTCCGCCAATGGCCCATTTGTCCACATTGATGACAAATGTCACGTTCCCCTTGTTGTGGCAAGCCTGCCCCATGCCTCCTCCCCTCCCCCTTCCGCTGCTGAGGTCCAGTTCCAGTGCCACCCTGAAAAATAGAATCGGGGGAAGCTCCCCCTCTTCCCCGCTGCCTTTGTGTCAGAAATCACATAAACAGGAGTTGGTTTTACTTCCAGTTTTTTGTTCTCCTTTTCTTTCCTTTCCTCCTCTATTGTCTCTGCATGTTTTGCATAGGTTAACACATCACCAAATGCACAGGTGTAGTATGTGACCAAATGCTTGCGGACGTAATCATCCAGGTGTGGGTGCATGTTTTGCAAAAAGACACTTCAAATGCTGCCAATAAGGCACTACGCCTAAATCATTCTCAGCCTTTGTTAAACCAGAATGGCTACCAAAAACCTCTTGTAACCTGGTTCTATAGACTTCAACACTTTCATCCTTCCTTTGTGTTGTAGATTGAATACTGGTCCAGTCAGGCTTTACACACCATTTATTTTGAATGTGATCATTTAACTCTCTTACACGATGTTGTAAGTCAGTACTTTTTGGAGAAAGAATTCTACCAGCGGCATCTTTTGAACTCTATCTACCCGACACAGTACACCAATCAACTTTCAAAACCTTTCTGTAAGCTCCTTCTGTCTCATGACCATTTTAATTTAAAGCTGTCAAGGAGATTTGCTATCCCTTCAAAAAAACTCTGTGGGTTTATCCTATGGATGTCGAATTTCTTTCACTGCCTCAGAGAGATCCGCATCAGTCCATGGTCTGTAGACCAGAACTGTGGGTTGAAACTGTGGTGCACCTGGGTTAGCCTCACCTTTTCCCGGAGGTCCTACATAAGCTGGATTTGAAAGTTCAATCATAGGATATTGTTCAGTGACAGCATATGTTTCATAATTTGGGGAGAGAATGTGGATAAGGGTGTGCATATTTACTTTACTCTTTGGCGCCCCTTTGTGGCTGATCCCAGGTACCCCAGTCCTTCTTTTCCTTTTTGGGTTTGACATCAGCAGGTAGAGAGGTGGAGACGAGTGGAGGCAGGATGACGTCAGCCGTAGCTTCTCCAGGCTGGAGTTCTGTGAGATTGGGGTAGATGGGCTCAACAGCGGGGGGATATGGAGGAGGAGGAGTAGAAACACGACCCCTTGTCCCCACGTCACACTCGTCATACACCATAGAAGAGACAGAACACATTAGTCAAATCTTTTTTTTACCATGGTCAATTTTATCAGATTTATCATCAGATTTAGACTTTACCGTCACAAGGTCCAAGTCAGCCTGCCGTTTTTTTACCATCTCAAGCCACTACTGTGCCTCAAGTAAGCCATATTTCAGCTGCTTTCGCCTACTGTCATCTGATACCTGTTTTATTTGAGAAACGACATTTTTGCAGTCCGTCACTTTCGACCTCATACAGCTGACCGGACCTCATACAGCTGACCAAAGGAAGGAGAGGTATTGAGCTGCACGAATTTCTGAGCTCCAGAAAGTGGTGGCTGTCCCACTACCAGTCGGCTGGCGGACTTCTGCAGTGTTCCACCCCAGTGAAGAGTAACTGAAAGTGGGTGACTTCTAAACACAACACTGCTAAGCAGCGGATGGGCTAGCAGGGGCCCCGGCCGGATCGGAGCGCAGCTGCCGCGGCAGGGCTCGGCGGAGGAGTTAACTGAGGCCCCAGTTGGATAGGAGCCGGATCAGAGCTCTGCTGCAGTGGTGGTAGGTGGTGGAGCTCAGCGGGGGAGCTAACTGAGGCCCCAGCCAGATCAGAGCTCAACTGCAGTGGCGGTAAGTGGTGGGGCTAGCAGTGGAAGGGCTAGCTGAGGCCCCAGCCAGATCCGAGGTCAGCTGGACCAGATACCGGCAACACCAGCAGAAATTATCTTGCTATCATCAGGTCAGTAAAAAATGCCACCAAAGAAAGAGGAAATGGAAGAGATTAAAAAATCTCTGAACTTCAAGTCAGAAGAACTTACCAAAGTGACCAATCAACAGTCCAAATTATTAGGGCTAATGGAGGAAGTCTGAGAGCTGAAATTAACAATTAAGGAAAGAGACAAAAAAAATTGCAGACTTGGAGCGACTCATCAAGGATCTTGAACAATATACTCGTATGGATGATTTAATCATTAGCGGACTAAACATTAAATATCAATCATATGCTCATGCTACAACAGGAATGAAAGGTGCGGAGGATCCCCCAAGTGAATCAGTCTCCTTGGAAAACTGGGTGCTTCAGTTCCTTGAAAGCAGAAACATAAAGGTTGAAGTAAATGCAATTTCAGCCTGCCATACTCTACCCAGAAAGGATAATAAAACAAAGAAATCAATTGTGATGCGCTTTGTGAACAGAAGAGTAAAAAATGACATACTGAGGCAGGCCAGAAAGATACGGGGAACAGAAGTTTACCTAAATGATCATTTAACAAAGACTAATGCTGAAATAGCACAGCAAGCACGGATGCTGAAAAGACAAAACAAGATACAGGCAACATGGACAAGAAACTGTAGAGTCTGGATTAAACTAAATGGAACACCTGAGGAAGCAAAGGCCATAATAATAAGAGATCTCACTGACTTAAATAAATATACAGTAGATGAACACTGATTAAGAAAATTAAGAGACTACGATAATCCATATCCACTCACATGGCAAGAACAGTCCTTTTGTGACATAACATGATAATGTACTTTAAAAAAAAAATTTTTAAAAAATCATGACTGACTTTAGTAGACATCAATCATCCCCAATTGGAGGAAGTCATTTGACACAGAGAGAGGAAATTCAGACTCTGAAAATATCTCATTATGCTGAACATAAACTACAAGAGATGGAGAACGATACTGATCTTGATAATCACTTCTTCAATAATATTCATAATCACTGTATTACACTGAAAAGCAATTCAAAAGTCAAGTGCAAGTAGATGGTAAACTATCAATAATACACTTTAACAGCAGAAGTCTTAACAAAAACTTTCCACAGATTCAGGACTATTTAAAACAGCTGGATAGAAAATTTGCAGCTATCACAGTCTCTGAAATTTGGCTCAATGAAGAGCAGGCTTCTTTGATGGCAATAGAGATGTTTTATATTAACAGATCTCAAAAAAGGGTGGTGGTGTTGCACTGTATATTGATGAACTGTGTAGGTGTAAACTTGTAAATGGAATGTCCTTTGCACTACCAGGGATTCTGGAATATGTTACTGTTGAGATTGATCAAGATAAAACAAAAAATCTAATTATAAGTTGTATATGTAGAATGCCTGGAACTTGTGTTGAGACATTCAGAGATAAGTTAGTTGAACTGTACAATAATATAACTAATAAGAAAATGGTTGTAATCTGTGGAGACTTCAATATTGATTTACTAAATCCATTTCAACAAAATGTAATTATAGAGTTCATGAATTCTATGTACAGTATGAGTCTATATCCCACAATAACACATCCCAGTAGAATCACAGTCCACACTGCTACACTTATTGACAACCTGTTTGTTAATATTATTGATAAGAAAATAGAATAAGTTAATATATATAATGAGCTGTAGTAAAAGAGACTATTACAGTAAAGAACTGGAGAAAAACAGCGATAACACTAAAATACATGGACAATATTATTCGAAATAAAAACAGAAATACAAGCTACCCAACCAATCTTTCAAAAAAAAAAAAAAAAAAAAAAAAAAAAAAAAAATGACTCAGAGTGTGAATGCAGTCTCACCTGCAGATGGATTTAATAAATTTTTTGTTAACACTGGTCCTAATTTGGCACGAGAAATACCCATTACGGCACCTACAAGTGATACAATAAACAAAAACATTGCTATAAAAGACTCCATCTTCATAAAGAGCACAGATGAGAGAGAGGTCATTGAAACTGTTAAATCATTTAGAAGTAAAACATCTACGGATTGTGATGGTATTGTCACGCTTTTAGTCAAAACTATCATTGAATGCTTAGTGAAGCCACTGAAGCATATCTGTAGCCTGTCTCTCCAAACAGGTATATTTCCCAGTGCAATGAAAATAGCCAAAGTAATTCCAATATACAAGATGGGTGACAGAAGGGAATTTTCAAATTATAGGCCTATTTCACTATTGCAGCAATTTTCAAAGATACTCGAAAAAATATTCTGTGAGAGAACTGACAACTTTATAATGAAGAATAATTTATTGTGTGAGCAGTAATATCGGTTCAGACACAAGAGGACAACTGCATTTGCTCTAATTGAATTTATAGAAAAAATATCAACGGCTGTAGAAAATAAAGAGTATTCAGTTGGGGTATTCCTGGATCTTAAAAAAGCATTTGTTACAGTGGATCATAAATTATTGTTAAAGAAACTACAAAATTATGGTATTGGGGGGTAGCACTGTCCTGGTTATGTAGTTACTTAAAGAACAGATATCAGCATGTATGTGTTGGTAGCAAAAACTTGCAGTTACTGAAGGGTACTTGTGGAGTCCCACAGGGTTCAGTTTTGGGGCCATTGTTATTGAATATGTATATAAATGATATATGTAAAGTTTCGGAAAAAATAGATTTAATATAGTTTGCAGATGACACTAATTTATTATGCAGTGGAAGCAATTTGGAACAACTTTTGGATACACTCAGAAAGGAATTAGGAAAGCTTAAACTGCGGCTTGATTCAAACAAATAAACGCTCAATTTAAGTAAGACAAAATTTATTATTTTTAACAACCACCACAACAACTCAGTATCTAAACTCAGTGTAAATGGTGTAGAGATTGAAAGGGTATCCGAAATTAAATTCCTTGGAGTAATAATTGATAATAAATTGTGTTGGAAGTCACATATTAATTATATTAAAGGTAAAATATCCAAATCAATCGCAATACTACACAGAGTGAAATATTTGCTGAATCAACCCACACTATATACTTTGTATCATTCATTAATACTCCCATACATGACATATTGTACTGAAGTATGGAGAAATACATATAAAACAAACATATATCCAGTCTTTATGCTTCAGAAGAGAGCTATTAGAATAATAAACAAAGCTGCTTACAGGGAACCAACAAACCCACTTTTTCTTAAATTAAAAGCTCTCAAGTTGAAAGATCTGGTTGATTTTAAAACTGCAGTAATAATGTTTAAAGTGAAGAATCTATCACTGCCCGCAAATATCCAAAAGTTGTTCCAAATAAGAGAGAAACAATATCATTTCAGAGGAACATGTATACTTCAAAAACCCTCAGTGAGAACTACCACCAAGCAACACTGTGTCTCAGTACAAGGAGTCAGACTGTGGAACACTTTTGGACTTGAATTAAAATCATGTACAACGCTTGAACAATTTAAACAAAAACTAAAGGAAGAAATACTCCAAACATACAAAACGACATGTAAAATCACGTAAGGACTACCATATCCAGTCTGTGTTGTGCTATTGCTTAGTTTTGTTTTGTCACATTTTGTCTTAGCTTTGTTTTGTTTTGTAATCACTTTTATTTATTTATTTATTTATTTTAATTCTTAGATGGAACATGGGTGGGCAATATAAGCTGCGGCTTCAGCCATCACCCATTTCGAATAACTTATGTTGAATTGTATTGTTATTGTTTAATTTGACCTTGTTGGATTTTTTTCCCCTTGTTATATTATTTTGTTCCTTTCTTTTAATCTTTTAATCTCATCTATCCAAAATAAAGATTCATTCATTCATTCAACCATCCTGAGAAGCCAAAATGCTTCAGCCATTTCACTAAATACCGAGTACTACCTTTATCTTTTCTGTGCATATATTTGCTGTTCCCCGTTAAAACAAAAATCTCATTCTCATCCTCTCATGCTCCACAACAGCACGACATGCATCCTGTCTTCCTGCCATGTCGCAAGATCTCGCTTTCTTTTGCTGCCCACATATAAAACTGCTCTGAGAAGAGGCAAGGTGGAGACCAGAGACATAGATGTGTGGACAGAGGATTCAGTGCACTGCCTCCAGGAATGCTTTAACTGTACGGACTGGGAGGTGTTCATACTGGCCTGCGGGGATGATTTGGACTCTTTGGTGGATGTCACATGCTCATACATGGCTTTCTGTAAAAATATGATCGTAAAAATATGATCGTTCCACATAAACGTGTCAAAATATATCCCAACAACAAGCCATGGGTTACAAAATCAGTTAAATCCTGCTTACAGAGGAAAGCACTTGCCTTTAAACAGGGGTCTGTTTCTGAGCTACAGGTTGCCACAAAAGAGCTGAAGTCTGAAATTTTAAGCGCAAAACAGAATTATAAATCAGAATTGGAAAGCAAGATGGCAACAAAGAAACTTGGCTCAGCCTGGGCCAGTATGAAAACTACTGCAGGCCTTCAGAGCACAGAGCGCAGTAATCGTGTGTTTTTAGATGGTTTTAATTCAGACACAGAGCTGGCTAATGCTCTTAATTGTTTTTACGGTCGTTTTGACTCCTTTGATTTTAGCACAGAAACCCAAGATTTGAAACAGAAACTCAAAGACAATCGGCACTTTAATATTGAGGTGCAGGATATTAAAAGGGAGTTCTGCGCTGTAAAAGTGAACAAAAGTCAGGGCCCTGATAATATATGTGGGCGCTTGGTAAAGTCCTGTGCACATGAACTGAGTCCTATATTTCATTACATTTTCAATAAGTCCTTACAGACATAACATGTGCCTAAGATCTGGAAAGATGCCGTGGTTGTTCCCGTTCCAAATTCTAGCTGTCCTAAAATGGTAAACGACTTTAGACCAGTTGCTTTGACTTCAATTTTAATGAAAATTTTTGAAAAACTGGTCAGATTTGAGGTCCTAAAACAGACTGAACATGCATTGGATCCTTTGCAGTTTGCATATAGGCCTCACAAAGGAGTGGAGGATGCCACTGTCACTCTGTTTAACATGCTTTTTAAACATCTGGATTTTAATGGGAACACGCCAGGCTTTTATTTGTGGACTTTTCCTCCGCCTTTAATACAATCCAACCTCATATTTTAGTTGAAAGGCTCCTGCAACAATTTGATTTGAGCAGAAATCTGGTGGGTTGGATTCTGGATTTCTTAACCAACAGGACACAAAGAGTAAGGGTCAATGGTACATTGTCTGACCTAAAGTGCTCTTCTACTGGCTCTCCTCGGGGGGGGGGGGGGGTGTTGTCACCACTACTCTTCATCCTGTACACAAACATGTGTCGGAGCAGACATGACAACAGACACATTACAAAGTATGCTGATGATTCAGTTATTGTCAGTCTCCTCCAGGATGGTGAGAGTGGCCACGGCCCAGTAGTTGATGATTTTGTTCACTGGTGTGAGGATTCCTACCTGCAGCTGAATACGACAAAAACTAAAGATATGATTATTAACTTTAGGAGGAAAACTCCCAGGCACAAAGTCACCGTACTAAAAGGTCAGACCACTGAATGTGTACAATCCTACAAATATCTTGGGACGATTATTGATGGTAATTTAAACTTTGAAGAGAACTGCGAAAGGGTGTGCAAAAAGGGTCAGCAACATTTGCATTGTTTGAGGAAACTTGCACGCTTCCAAACTGACCAAACCATAATGACAATGTTTTATCAGGCTTTTATTGAATCTGTTTTATCCTTTTCTTTAGTGTCATGGTTTGGTCAGATAAAACTGAAACAGAGGAAATCCTTGGATCAGGTAGTTAGATGGTCCAGTCGTTTGCTTGGTGAGTGACAGCTGAGCCTGACATCCTTGTACACCAGACAGGTACAGAGGATGGCTACCTCCATTTTAAATGATGACTCCCACCCTTTGCACTGCAACTTTCAGCTTCTTCCCTCAAGACGGAGGTTTGCTGTCCCAAAAAGTAAAACCCAGCGCTACAAAAACAGCTTTGTTCCTGCTGCTGTCAAAGAGTTGAACAAGTTATAACAATATATTGCACATAATTTAGGTACCTATTTATTAACTCCATTTTATATTTACTTATTTTTGTAGGATTTTATTTGGGTTGTAAATCCTTTATTGGGTTTTAGACCTTTGAGTTTTTAACCTCTTTGACTAGTCTTTAACTTTTTAATATGACCTTTCTCTCTTATCTCTGGTTTTTCTCTCATCTCTTTGTCTTTATATCCTGATTGATGGAGCCTTGAGTATTTTTATCATGTTTATAGTCAGCTTCATGTGTGCCTGTGTTTGTGTTTATGTTGAATGTAATTGTGGCTTGTAAATATGGATGTCACCAGACTGCAAAACAAATCTACCTACGGGTACAAATAAAGTAACCTGAACCTGAACCTGAACGTCTTCCTGCCTCTCGCGATCTCTCCCTCTACTACAATTGCCCATTCCTTCATCAAAGTAACCCGTAAAAACATTAATTATTAAAAACACACATACAAAGGCACACACGAACGACCAGACAAACAAACTGCAGGTATTTATTTTAATTTATTTATTATTTTAACTTAGTCTAAAGGCTGTTTTATTCTATTTTAAGCTTATTTTGAGTTATCTCTTACGGTATTATTTCGGCTGTCAAGATCACCTTCTGCCGCTGATATCACTCCACGGTGTGCACTTCACCCTGCTATCACTCTGCGGTACTTTGTATCCTTCCACGTGCCTATTTCTCAATTTTAGACTCGAAATAAAATCCAGTAAAAATACATTTATTACTGAGCGGTTCCATTTAACCGCAGTAGTTTCCCGACCGGACTCGAACCAACAGTACCAAATTCTACACGTAATTTCACGACTGGACTTGAACCCACCACGCCAGACGTCTAAACCATTAAGAAATATTATATTAATATTAATAATTCAATCTAATCACTTCAATCTGCCTCATTTCAGCTCCGTCACCCTCTCCACTCTGGCACTCCACACTGCTTCTTGCTGTTACCTCGCTTCAGCCAACTGTTTCCAATTGGGAGGTGGGCGGGAAGTCTTTTCAGCAGCCCGTGCACTGGCAGAGAATGGTCCAAAGCAACACAGGTCTGGAGAAAAGATGTCTGAAGTCCCTGTTTGGGCACCAATTATGTTGGAAACATTCTCTTCAACCTTCAGTCAAAGAATCAGGCAGGATTGAAGTTTCAGCAAATATAATTAACACTGATCAGTGGAGAACAATAAGTGATACACTTAAAGTTGCCTCCAGCATTTGTTCTGAATCATATACACAACTTTCAGTCTTGAAGCATCCTGTTATCTCAAAACTGTCCATGAGAGAATATCTGGTTCAGGCTGGTTCTTCCAAACTGTCTCCCTTCTCAGACATAATCATAACAGCACAGAACGTTCGCATGAGAACAACCAGATAAATGTCCTGCTGCTTGACCTTGTACACATTTCACTCAGACTCTGAGGTACTAAAGATAAAGAATACAAAATTATTCCATCACCTACCCAAGTCCAAGGGTCTCCAGACCGGAGAACAAGGTGGGTCAAGGGGCCTACCCAAGTCATCATCATTCCGGCCCACAGACCAGAATGCCAAATGGTGCAGGAATCTTGCAAAACAGGGGAGCCTTTAGCTCAGGGGGAGACTTTTGCTCCGGTGATGGCAACAGGGGAGCTTTCGGCTCTAAAGGTATTCATATGGGAACACAGACCTCAGGAACAGGTGTCCGCGGTGCACTGAACTCAAGAACAGGAGGCTGAGGTGCACCTACCACAGGAACAGATGATGGAGGTGCACCAGCCTCAACAGAAGCTGAAGGAGGTGCACCGACCTCAGCAGCAGACGACAGAGGTGCACTGACCTCAGCCACACACAGTGGAGGTGCACCAGCCTGTGGAGCACACGACGGAGGCACACCAGTCTCAGCAGCAGACAGCGGGGGGGTGTCGGCCCCTGGATGTGATGACTGAGACGCCCTGGCCTCAGGAACAGTAGGTGGAGGCACACCGGCCTCTGCAGCAGCTAGCGGAGGCTCCCTGGCCTCTGAAACATATGGCGAAGGCGCACTAGCCTCAGCAACAGATGATGGAGGGTCACGGGCCTCAACAGTAAACGGTGGAGGTTCACCAGCCTCAGGAACGGATGGCAAAGGTGCACCGGCCTCTGGAACTGATGGTGAAGGCACACCAGCCTCAAGAGCAGATGATGGTAACTCACCAGCCTCAACAGTAAACGGTGGAGGCTCGCCGGCCTCTGGGACAGACAGCAAATGCACACCAGCCTCAGGAACAGATGGCGAAGGGATGCCAACCTCAGGAATGGATGGTGAAGGCGCACCGGCCTCTGGAATCAATGGCAAAGGCACACCGGCCTCAGGAGCAGATGACAAGGGAGTGTCAGCCTCAGAAACAGGCAATTGGATCAGGCTGACCTCAGGAGCAGACGACTGCAGTGCACTAACCTCAGGAGATGGCAGTAGCAGAGGATCTTTAAGCTCCACAAACTACAGCAGGTGATTTCTTAGTCAAGCAATGTGCAGTTGGGGCACTCTTAGCTCCAAGCCCGATGAAGATAGGCAAGCGCCAACCCCAGCAACCGATGACAGGAGGACGACAGCCTCCGGGACCAATGATGGAGGCGCGCTGACCCTGACAGCAGACGACTGGGAAGCGCCGGTCTCAGGAACAGGTGGTTGAAGCACGCTGACCACAAGAGCTGAAGGCTGAAGCATGCTGATCTCAGGAACGGATGGTGCCGGCTGATCTGCGGTGAACTCAGATGATGCAGGTCAATCAGCAGTGAACCTGCACAACGCAGCAATCCGACCAGCTGTGGACCCAGACAATACTGGCTGGAGCCCCTTGAGTCCAGACATCCGGGGATCCATCCCCAACCCAGCCACCTCGAATAAAGAGCTCAGGAGAAGGGAGACAGATAGTGCAGGTGAGATAAGACATGCAGTAGGGACCGGGAGAGAGAGCTCAGCAGTGGTAGGTGGCTGAACCTCCTCTCCGGAAACAGGGCAAGACCTCTCATTAAATGATGTAAAGCAATGAAAAGATACTTGCCTTTGATCCCGTTCTGCTGCCGCTGAAATGACAGTGACTCCTTCTGGTCGGCTGCGGGGAATGTCCGGTGGATAGCTATGAGAGCTGGAGCTGGGAGCGAGGTGGAGTGCCAGGAGGAACGGCGCTGATGCTCTCTGTACTTCTCCACTGCAGTCCCGGGTGGCGAGGCGGACCGCAGGGCCCCGCAGACGGGAAGCTCCTGCATCCATGGGAACACCTCAGGTGCAGGGTGTCCTCCAGCTCCAGAGCTGCTGCTATCCACAGGCCATTTTCCTCTACCAGATCAGTGGAGTGGCAGGCAATGGCAATCAACTCCTCCGAGCGGTTCATGGCCTTGAATTCCCTCTGGGACAGCAGCACACACCCAGCCATAGTTGAACAAACTGTGAGTCCGCTGGGTCCTTACTGGTGGTGTCCTAATGTCAAGGTGTGCTGTTGGAAACAGGACCCAAACGCAAAACTGACAGTTTGCAGATTTATTGAACATTAAAATAAAGACACAGCTCATGCGCTGGAGACAAAACTGAGGCTTGGCAAAAATCCAGGCTAAGAACAAGCCTAAGCTTCACAAAAACTTGGCATAGCATGACTGGACAAGAAGACAGGAGGATGCCACGCAGGAGTGTGGGGCGTCCATATATAATACAAATAATCAGGACGCCCGTGACAAACAGCAATCAAGAAACAGAAACAGCCATGAACAATTAAGGGAGCAAAGCAATCACTATATGGGACGAGACAAAAACAAAAGACACTGACAAAAACTCAAACCACAACTACCAATGAACATGACAGGAAATGAATGACATGATATAACCATGACAATAATAATAGAAAATGGCAAATCTAAGGAACAGGCATAGCGTTCCTATGGGACATGATAATGAAACTAAACACAATGACCAAACTTAAGTTGAGGCAGGGAAAACACAGATCTGGGACAATAATAACAAGCAAGAACACAGAAGACCGGAATTCATACAATTGATAACTCAAAGCGAGAATGTGGGCTGGACCCATGTCCTGGTGACAAGGAAAACAAACCAGAAATAAAAATGAAGACATGGGACCAACCAATGTCCTGACACTACCCTAAAAATTAAGTGGTACTTTCTGGGTTCTAATGTCACAGTTCTTCTTCTTTTAGATTTGATTGGCGGTGGCAACCAGCCCACAGGTGCATTACCGCCACTGACTTGATTATCATCATTCTATATCTTTGTATAAGGAGTTCTTATAAGGAGTTCTGAACAACTCCTTATGTGTGAAAAAATTATCCATCTTGGCCGTAGCCAGATGTGGTATTCAGCAAGTCAGGATCTGTCTGTCTGTGTGTCACAATTACCAGATATTTAGGCTACTGAATTCTAATTTTTTAATTGCCTCCACAACTAACAAGTATTTACTGGTTTTTGATGCCATAGCTACCCCAAAATTATCTGAATATTACCAGCTTCTAATTTTGCAAATACCATAAAATTAACAATACTTTTTGGATTCTAATTTCCTAACTACCGTACCCTAAAATTAATTGCTACTTTATGGGGTCTAATTTCACAACTACCTGATATTTATTGAGTTCTAATTTTGTACTTATAGTACCCCCCAAATTAGTAAGTACTTACTGGTTTTTGATGCCATAGCTACCCCCAAATTACTTTATGCTTACCAGATTCTAATTTTGAAATTCTCTCAAAATTAGCAAGTGGGTAGTGGATTCTAATTTTTTAACCATCTCAAAATTAACTTGTACTTACTGGGGTCTAACTTCACAATTACCAGAAAATTAACCGGTACTGATTTGAATTGTAATTTTGTAATTACAAAATTACAGGGTTCTGATTTTATAATTGCTAAAAACTTAACAAGTATTTAGTAGGTTCTAAATGCATAATTGCCTCAAAATTACCTAATATTATTGAGTTGTGGGAGCATGGTCTGGGGGTTTTCTCCACCCAGAGAAGGCAAGGGGAAGGGAAAACAATGGACCAAAGGAGGAGGTGTCACCGGGGGACATGAGATGGGATGGTTAGGTCTATGCACCCCCCGGGGAGAGTAACAACTGCCGGTGCCGTAAAGAGAAGAAGGTTGCTTGAGCGGCGCCGGCATTATGCATTATGTCATGTTAATGTGCCACACAGTTCTTTGTTCAAATAACAATGTGTTATGGTCAGAAGTTCCAGGTCTCAATGCATGGGACTAAAGATATAAAAGAGGAATGCACAGAGACCCGGGATTCTCTTTTGCTGTAAATTATGTTGGAGAAGGAATAAAGTTTCTGTGTCGTTCAGCTCATTGCCTCGCCTGCCTCCATTCTCCACATTGGTGACCCGAAGTCATGCCATGGAAAGCGGGTCAAGCACCGCCCAGGAGTCTGCCTGGAGGGACAGCACCAGCGCCACGTGCATGGTCTCAGTCGTGCTCCCAGATTTCTGGCTTCACAACCCGACCGTGTGGTTCTTGCACATAGAAGCACAGTTTGCACCCCGCGGGATAACAACGGATGATACCAGATATTACTAAGTGGTTGCTGCGCTGGATGCACGCGCCACGCAACAGGTGACGAGCCGGCTCAAGGAGCCGCCGGCCCAAGGAAAATGTGAAGCGCTCAAGCGGATGCTTCTCCAGTGGTATACCCTTTCTGACATTGAAAGGGCAGACAGACTCCTAACGCGTTCGGGCTTAGGGAATAAGTCAGAAGTGGAGCTTATGGAGAGCATGTTGGCGCTGAGGCGGAAGGACAACTAATCTTTCCTGTTCACCCACTTGTTCCTCAGGAACCTACCGGCTACAGCGAGGGCGATCCTGGCCAACTCACCGTGGCTGGTTGCTAAGGACTACCGTGCCTTGGCGCAGGAAGCGGACCGCATCATCTTGGCGACCAGAGCACCCAGCGAGCAGACAGTGGCACCGGCATCCATGAGGGACTCCAGTGAGGTCGAGCAGCCGTTTGTGGTAGCCGGGACGGACACCAGAAGATGAAGGAATGGGACGATCTGTTTTTATCATCGCCGTTTCGGCTCGAATGCCCAACGCTGCCTGTCGCTATGCCAATTCAAGAAGCCAGGAAGACGGCACGTTCGGAATTCGGTGGCAGCTGCAACCGATGGCGACAGGAACAGACTGCTTTATGTCAGGGACACACGTTCGGGGAGACGGTTTTTGGTGGACTCTGGCTCCCAGAAAAGCCTCATCCTGCCAGTCAATGCAGACAGGGTGGCAGCATGCAGCGGTCCTGAGCTCACGGCCGCCAAAGGATCCACCATCAGGACATTTGGTGAGCAGACACTGACGATATGCTTGCACGGACGTAACTTTCAGTGGGACTTTGTGATAGCTGCATGTTCCGGCCCCATTTTAGGTGCAGATTTTTTATGTGCTTATGGGTTATTAGTTGATGTTGCTAATAGGAGATTAGTGGATGCCGTCTCTTTTTCTTCTCTGTCCTGTACACCTCGGGGAGCTGGGTCAACAACACTGGCTAACGTTATAGGTCCAGGGGGTAAGTACCAATAGCTACTCACACAGTTCCCAGCACTCACGGTCCCAACATTTTCGACTATGATAACGAAGCACGGGGTCGAACATTTCATAACTACAAAAGGACCACCGGTATTCACATGACCTCTGCGTCTGGACACAGCTAAACTGGCCAGCGCACGCTAGGAGTTCGCCAACTTAGAACAGCTGAGCATCATCAGGAACTCCAACAACCCATGGGAATCCGCTATACACATCATGTCTAACGCCGACGGGTCGTGGTGACAATGGGGTGATTTCTGGCACTTGAACAATGCTACGGAACACGATCGCTATCCTATTCCACAAATCCAGGATTTTTCCTTACATCTGACCGGGGCGCGTGTTTTTTCCGAAGTGGATCTGGTCCGCAGTTACCACCAAGTCCCAGAAGACGTTCCAAAAACTGCGGTAATAACTCCTTTTGGCCTTTTCGAGTTTTTGCATGTGCCATTCGGATTAAAAGGCGTGGCACAGACCTTCCAGAGGATGATGGATGCAGTGCTTCATGACTTGTCCTTCATTTTTGTCTACTTAGATGACATTCTGGTAGCCAGCGCATCCGAGGAGGAGCACACCGCCCATCTCAAGACAGTTTTCCAGAGGTTGGAAGCACATGGGCTGATAGTTAACCTGGTGAAGTGCCAGTTTGGTGTGCCAGTGATTGACTTTTTGGGACACTGCATTTCACCGGCGGGCACAATTCCGTTACCGGATAAGGTGCGCCCTGTGGCGGACTTTCCACGCCCGTAGACCGTGAGAGCACTACAGAAGTTTTTGGGAATGGTTAAATTTATAACCATTTCCTTCCCCGGGCAGCCCAGCTGAGGCAGCCATTGTATACCACGCTTAAAAAAAGAAGCCTGCGGAAACCATCGACTGGACTCCCGATTGAGTCCAGGCTTTTACTAATGCCAAAACAGCACTTGTGGATGCTGCATTGTTAGCCCACCCGGATCTGTCTGCACAGATTGCGCTCACCACGAAGGTGTCTGATGTTGCCGTCGGGGCAGTGGTGGAGCAGTGCGTCTCAGGTTCATTGCAGCCGCTCGCATTTTTTAGCTGGACTTTGCACGACAATGAATGCAAGTACAGCACATTCAATAGAGAATTGCTGGCTGTCCACCTGGCGACGCACCATTTCCAGTTCTGGCTGGAGGGGCGGGAGTTCACCACGTTCATGGACCATAAGCCACTGACGCACGCGATGTCCAAGACCTCGGAACCGTGGTCGGCCTGGCAGCAACAGCATTTGGCTGCAATTTTGAAGTTTACTACCAACATTCAACACGTTGCCGGGAAACTCAACGTTGTGGCCGATTGCCTGTCACGTGTTAATCGCCCTGGTCTACATGGGGATAGATTTCCCTGCCATGGCCGTGGAACAAGCCAGGGATGTGGACATTTGCGTGCTCCAGTCTGAGCCAACTAGGTTATGTCAGGAGCCGAGCCGGCTTGGTTTCCAGGGCTCGTTCCTGCCCTCCCTGTGGGTCTAGGTGCCGCAGCATATGTGTATATTATGTATTTCCGTCTGCCTTCCTCACCCTTAGCCACTGTCTGACCGGCAGCTGTTAGACAGCCGCTGTGACCTACTTTCTGTGAGCGCATGCTGATAGCTCGCCGGTCCTGCCACGCCCCCTCTCTCATTATCACCAGCTGTTCCCATTCCCATGTGCCATCTTCCCGCTCCTTGCCCAGGTGCCAGCAGTGCATGTACTTAAGGGCCTTTTGCCAGTCACGCACTGCTGGGTCTTTGACTAACTGATCGACTGACTGATGGTGTGTTGAATCAGTGAACTGTCAGCTTCATTACGACGTGTATCCACTCCACGCAGTCCGTGGTTCTCTTGCGCTCTCATAGCGATTCCGGCTGTGGGACGCCAGCGTGGATACACGTCTCTCCTCATGCGTTCGTGGGGCAATGCCAGCCCCCGAACGCCCACTGTAAGTGTATTTTTGTACCTTTTAGTAAGTCTTCACCTTTTGAAACTGTTTGTCATGAGTCTTTATTGTTAATAAATGTGTGTTGGTATATCTCTGCACGGGAGGGTTTATGACAGGTTTAGGCTGGAGAGCAGGGTGGTGCAAGAAAGGTGCCCTCCCTTGCTCTGCAACGTCTCCATCGGCTACCCGCGCCCAGTGGTTCCAAGCTCTTGGCGCCGTTGCGTTTTCGAGTTAGTCCATTCCCTTTCGCATAAGGGACTGTGCGCTTCAGTGAAGGTAGTGGGGGCGAAATTCGTCTGGCCACGCTTGTGCAAAGACATAAAAGAGTGGGCTGCAGCTTGCGTCACATGCCAGTGGGCCAAAGTGCACAAGCACACCAGAGCCCCCCTCAAGCCCTTCCAAATCCTGGCCAGGAGGTTCGACCACGTCCATGTGGATTTGGTGGGACCCTTCCCACCACTGCAAGGTTTCACGCACCTTTTGACAGTCATGGACCGCACCACGTGCTGGCCTGAAGTGGTCCCACTGGCTTCTACCATGTCCGCGGAAGTAGCTCGCGCTTTTTTGTTGGCTTGGGATGCACGTTTTGGATCTCCATCGGACATCACGTCCGACAGGGGTCCATAACTCATTTCAGAACTCTGGTCCACGATGGCCCAGAGCCTGGGGGTCAAAATTCACCACACTACTGCGTACAACCCCCAGGCTAACGGGTTATGTGAGCGTTTTCATAGGTCACTTAAAGCAGCGCTTCGCTCACGGACACAAATTGGGTCGACCATGTGCCCTGGGTTCTTTTAGGGTTGCAGTCTGATCGAGCAGCCTCCTCAGCAGAACTCGGTTTTTCTCTGCCACTGTGGATTCCCGGAGAGTTTTTACCAGAAAACCCCACACCCGAGGTGATCTGCCCGCGCAATTTTTACACAGTACGGCGGCTGTGAGCCTACCAGGACCCGCCCACCATTGTTTTCCCCGCACATTCGTCCCAAAAAGCTTGCAAAACACCAGTTTTGTTTTTGTCAGGCATGATGTGCACCAGACCACACTGCGCCCACTGTACAACGGACCGTTCAGGGTGTTGGAACCTGGGGCAAAGCATTTTGTGTTAGACTTGGGGGGACGTAGGGAGACCGCCTGCACTGACAGGCTGAAGCCCACTTTTGTGTTGGCAGATGAGCAGGTGGTGTTAGCCCAAGCTCTCTGGCGTGGACGCCCACCATTGGTGGCTCCACAAGTTGGTGATCCCTCGGCAGGGGCTGGCACTCATGAAGCTGATATGTTTTCCCCCATCCCTCTTTCCCTCCACAGACTAATGTGCCCTCCGGTACATCTCACCAGCAGGGCAGTTCAACTGGATCGGTGACCCCCTGCTACATTCACTATGGGCGCCAGCTCAAGCCAAAGGACGGGGGGGGGGGGGGGGGGGGGGGGGGGTTAGTGCCCCTTCTGGGTGTTTGGGGGGGGGCTGTGTGGGGGCATGGTGTGGGGGTTTTCTCCTCCCAGAGAAGGCAAGGGGACGGGAGAGCATTGGACCGAAGGAGGAGGTGTCACAGGGGGGTATCAGATGGGATGGTTAGGTCTATGCACCCCCCGGGGAGAGTAACAACTGCCGGTGCCGCTAAGAGAAGAAGGTTGCTTGAGCGGTGCCGGCGTTATGTCATGTTAATGTGCCTCACAGTTCTTTGTTCAAATAACAATGTGTTATGGTCGGAAGTTCCAGGTCTCGATGCATAGGAATAAAGATATACAAGAGGAATGCACAGAGACCCAGCATTCTCTTCTGCTGTAAATTATGTTGGAGAAGGAATAAAGTTTCTGTGTCATCTAGCTCGTTGCCTCACCTGCCTCCTTTCTCCACATGGTTCTTATTTTGTGATGACCTGGTACTTAGAAGGTTCTAATTTTGTACTAACTCCCAAATTAACCTACACTCACTGGGGTCCAATTTTATAATTACTCCAACAGTGCTGAGTATTTACTAGCTTCTGGGATGTATTCGTCAGTTTTTCAGTCATAATTACTCTGAAATTACCCATTCTAATTGTGTAATTACCACGCAAATAAACAAGTACTTATTCATTCATCTTCTTTATCGCTTAATCCTTTTCCGGTTGCAAGGAACTGTACTTGCTGGATTCTACTCACATAAGTACCTCAAAATTAGCAACCCAAAAATTAACAGGTACTTCCTTGGTTCTAATTTCACAGTTTCCCCAAAAATACCCAGTTTTTATTAGGCTCTGGGATGTATTTTTCAGTAGCTTGATCATAATTACTCAAAAGCACTCAGTACTTACTGGATTCTAATTTTGTAATTACCTCCAAATTATAAAGTACTTAGAGAATTGTAATTTTTCCAGTTACCCAGAACTTACTTGATTTTAATTATTAATAATTACTTACTGAGTTCTAATGAATGAATGAATGAATGAATGAATCTTTATTTCGGATAGATTAAAAGTAAAGATTAAAAAAGAAACAGAATAATATAACAAAGGGGAAAAAATCCAACAAGGTCAAATTAACAATAACTCCTCTGATTATACAGTTCAACATAAATTATCCGAAATGGGTGATGGCTGAAGCCGCAGCTTATATTGCCCACCCATATTCCATCCAAGAATCCAAAAGAAAAACAAAACAAGAGCGATTACAATTCGGAACAAAGCTAAGACAAAATGTGACAAAAAAACTAAGCAACAACACAACACAGACTGGATATGACAATCCTTATGTGATTTTACATGTCATCTTGTATATATTTTTAGAGTATTTCTTCCTTTAGTTTTAGTTTAAAGTGTCCAAGCGTTGTACATGATTTTAATTCAGGTCCAAAATCGTTCCATAATCTGACTCCTTGCACTGAAACACAGTGATGCTTGGTGGTAGTTCTCACTGAAGGTTTTTGAAATATACATGTTCCTCTGAAATGATATTGTTTCTCCCATATTTGGAACAACTTTTGGATATTTGCGGGCAGTGATAGATTCTTCACTTTAAACATTATTACTGCAGTTTTAAAGTCAACCAGATCTTTCAACTTGAGAGCTTTTAATTTAAGAAAAAGTGGGTTTGTTGGTTCCCTGTAAGCATCTTTATTATTCTAATAGCTCTCTTCTGAAGCATAAAGACTGGATGTATGTTTGTTTTATATGTATTTCCCCATACTTCAGTACAATATATCATGTATGGGAGTATTAATGAATGATACAAAGTATATAATGTGGGTTGATTCAGCAAATATTTCGCTCTGTGTAGTATTGCGATTGATTTAGATATTTTACCTTTAATATAATTAATATGTGACTTCTAACACAGTTTATTATCACTTGTTACTCCAAGAAATTTAGTTTCAGATACCCTTTCAATCTCTACACCATTTACACTGAGTTTAGATACTAAGATGTTGTGATGGTTGTGTATGTGTATGTGATGTTGTAATTGTGCAGTTAACTCAAAATTAACTGGTACTATCTGGTTCCAGGCTGTATTCTTTAGTTGTTCAGTTGTAATTATACCAAAATAACCTGGTTCTTATTGTGTTCTAATTTAGTACTAACCCCACAATGAATTTGGAATTTGGGGGGAATTACAAATGAACAAAGTGACAAAAGAAGTACAGGAAGTATGGGGTAATTTTAGGGTATTCATAAAAATTTTAGAAATAGATAATTTAGCTGCAGAAAAACTGTGTTTGACACCAACCACTGCTTGTCAGAAGTTTAGTAGGTGTTTGCTGCAGCAATGTCACAGTCATGGTATTTCTGTAAAGATGACCGGAGCAAAAATTGCACCAAGAAGCTACATACAAGCATGTTGCAAAGCATTTCACATCAACAAGAAGCACAGAAATGACATAAAAACCACCACTCCAGGGGACATACTATTATGTATACATCACATTGTTATGGATTTTTTTAAATTGTCCGTTCATTCTATCTCCTGTAATCATAAATGAAATTACACTCAGTACTTTCCCATGAGATAGCAAGGATCCAGCCAAGCCTTAGATTCCAACTGCTGACTCAACGTTCTCAAAACAATGATTATCTGTTTGGTCTATTGTCTTAAAACTTTCTGAGAATCTTCTCTTTTGACACTCGTCTGCATGTGGGACACGTCATTTTCGCTTCTTGGCCAAAACATAAATAATTACCCAGAAAAGGCATCTTTGACTCTGCACTTTATTCACCAGATCAACAAGGGACATTTATTACTATAAAGAAAATCCACGACACATCTTTCAGATTTTCTCCTTCTTTTTTTTTTAGCAGCTTCACTTTCAGATTTTTTTCCAGATTCAGATCCTTTTTTTTTTTTTTTAGCTTCAGAAAAGCCAGCATGTCCATGTGGGCCCCACCATGGGTTAATTCAGGGCTGTCTTGTGGGTCCCATGTGAGTTTGTCTGTGGTTTCCATGTTGCCCCATTTGCATTTGCCCACATGGACTTTATCTATTTACCTGTTTTTAACTTATTTTCTCATAAATTTGATAGTTTCCCATAAATTTCATACATTCTCTTGAAAAATTTAAACTTTCTCATAAATTTGCCACTTTTTTTTACTGTATTTGAATTTGGTAACTTTTTCTTGTAATTTTGGAACTTTTTTTTAACAGTAATCCTGCCACTTTTTCTCATAAATTTCTTACTTTTTTCCTTGTAAATTTACTATGTTCTTGTAAATTTGTGACTTTTCCCCATAAATTTGTGACATTTTTCTTGTAAATTTGGAACTTGCTAAAAAATGTTAAACTTTTTTTTACTGTAAACTTGGAATTTTTTCTCATAAATTTGGGATGTTTTTCTTGTAAATTCGCAACTTTGTTCTTGTAAATTTTCAATTTATTCACTCATATATTTGCTACTTCTGTTATTAATTTGCAACTTTTTGTAATTTTTCCTCATAAATTTTTCTTTTATCTTTTAAATTTGCTAATTTTTTTTGTAAGTTTGTAACGTTTTTTTCAAGTAATTTTACTTTTGTGTTGTAAATTTGCAATTTTTTCTCATAAATTTTCACATTTTTTCTCATAAATTTGCTACTATTTTTTTTTGGGGGGGGGGGTGTAAATTTCCTACTTTTTTGTAAATTTTTAACTTTTTTCTCATAAATTTTCAATTTTTTTCTCATAAATCTGTGACTTTTTTTTTCTCTTTTTGGGGGCCCAGATGAGTTTAAAGAGGGTAAACATATTACCCTCTCACCTGTACCACAGGTAAAGTCCATGTGGGCAAACACAGATGGGGCCAACATGGAACCCATGGACAAACTGACATAGGACCCATAAGACAGCCCAGATTTAATCGTCAATGGGGCCCACATGGACATGCTTTGTGACCTCAGTGATAAATTTGTGACCTTCCCATCAAGTTGCTATCCTGGGCCAGTCAGTTCTCACCATCTTGAACAGCAGCCTGTCATCTGGTGTGGTTCCTGCAAATTTTAAACATGCAGTAGTACAGCCCTTGATTAAGAAACCTGGTCTCGATCAAACCATGTTGGCAAATTTTAGGCCTATTTCCAAGCTGCCATTTCTCTCAAAAATTTTAGAGAAAATTGTCTATATGCAGCTGAAATGTTTTCTGGATGAACACGGTATTTTGGAGATTTTTCAATCTGGTTTCAAAGCTCTTCATAGCACAGAGACAGCCTTGTTAAGAGTTTTTAACAATATTCTCTTGGCATGTGATTCAGGTGAATATGCTGTTCTTGTGCTGCTTGATTTAACTGCTGCCTTTGACACAGTGGACCATCGTGTTTTAATTTCACGTTTACAGCACCTAGTGGGCATTTGTGGCACTGCTCTCAACTGGTTTAGATCCTATCTGTCAGACAGGACTTTTAAAGTTAGCATGTCTGGGTTTGAATCCTCTTCTGCTCCTCTGCCTTATGGGGTCCCACAGGGGTCAATTCTAGGGCCCATGCTTTTTTCTCTGTACATACTTCCACTGGGTTCCATTTTTAAAAAGCATGGTATCTCTTTCCACCTGTATGCTGATGACTGCCAGATTTATGTCCCTCTAAAACAAAAAGCTGCCTCATCAGTAAACTCACTCCTGGCGAGCATTGAAGACATAAAGTCTTGGATGGCCCTAAACTTCCTAAATTTTAATGATAAGAAGACCGAAGTGATGGTGTTTGGACCTAGTCGCCCCTGTGAGTCCCCTCCTGTATACTTGGGCCCCCTTACTCCTTATGTTAAATCCACAGCTAGGAACCTTGGTTTTATCATGGACAATGACTTTAAATTAGACACGCAGATTCGTTCTGTGGTAAAATCCAGCTTCTTTCATCTAAGGCGTTTAGCAAAAGTAAAACCCATTCTCTCTAGACCACACTTGGAAACAGTAATCCATGCTTTTATTTCATCTTGGCTGGATTACTGTAACGCTCTTTACGCCGGTGTTAGCCAGTCATCTCTTTCCCGTTTGCAGCTGGTTCAAAATGCCGCTGCTCATCTTTTGACAGGTACACGTGGAAGAGATCACATCACACCCATCTTAGCTTCACTCCACTGGCTGCCCGTGTATTTTAGAGTTCATTTTAAAATTCTTTTATTTGTTTTTAAATCCTTGAATGGTCTTGCTCCACCTTACTTCTCTGAGCTTCTGCATCCCTCCCTACGCTCCCACCCGGTCCCTTAGGTCAGCTGAACAGCTGCTTTTGGAGGTACCAAAGGCGAGGCGCAAGCTCAGAGGGGACAAAGCCTTTTCGATCATGGCCCCCAGGTTATGGAATGATTTACCCTTGGACATTAGACAAGCACCTTCACTGTCCATTTTTAAAAACACGTCTTAAAACACATTTTTACTCCCTGGCCTTCGACCCAGTATGAGACATTGATTTTATTGAATGAAATGGATTTTTATTTATTTTCCTTTTTTTTTTCTTGTGTTAGCGCCCTTTGTGTTAGTGCCCTGCTTTTATGTTCTCTTGCTGTACAGCACTTTGTGTAGCGAGTGTTGCTTTTAAAGTGCTTTATAAATAAAGTTGATTGATTGATTGATTGATTGATTAAATTTGCAGGGGAAGATTTGGGTAAATTTGTAATTTGTAGATATCTGAATACCAAATTTGAAAACCAAACTCTTGCATAAGAATAGAATACTTGGCTACAGCCCTATCCACCTTATTCCTAGCCCCCATGATGCCTTGTGTGAATTATGGGAGCAACTTCCGGTACTAGTTTAAAACGTATGGTTGTCACTGAAATGGGACACTTTTCCTTGTTAAAAAACAATGAGCTCGGCATCAAAAATGCGGGAAAGTGGCCTTTTGCACCTCAAAAACAGTAATATAATCATACCACTTCCCACAACTATGCAGGGATGAGAAGATGACTAAAAAGTGGCCTCGCAGACAGTAGCTTTGTTAGTTAGCACCACTGCTAAGCTAACATTGTAGACAAATGCTCTGAGATATATCAGTGTCTCACCAAAATAAAGTCGGATGCATTTTGTTAAAAGATGTTGGACATAATCAGATTTACCTCAGAGCAGACGTAGAATCTAGTCAGAGCCACAAAGAACCACAACACCGTGCTTGGCTGTTTTAATGTCGGGATAAAACAGACAGCTGCAGGTGTTCGTTTTACCCCAAAATTAAAATGCTCATGCTGCTGTCATGCCCTGAATGCTTGTTATTTAACTTAACAAGTACAGACCTTTTCTGACAATAGTTCAAAATTTTATTGATCTCTATTTTGTGATCATTTAAAAATCAATGCATGCTGAAGCTGCTAGTCCATATTGTTCCAAGGCAGTGCAACAAATGCAAAAAAAAAAAACAACAACCCAAAACTATTTGATATCTTTCTTAAATCGCTAAGCCTTAGGAAGAAAACTGTTACAATTTTTTATTTATTATTTTACTTCATGCAGCCTTCATTCTGGTGACATATATAACTCATAAACTTTAGATCTGTGACATTCATACAAATGAAAACATACCTGGTGTGCTCTTGTGTCTGTTCTGTGTCTGTACCACCGATCACACTAACAGTCTTTTTTCATTTTCAGTGCATCATCTATGCATTGCCGGTGAGAAGCCTCCATTTATACAGTCTATGGCACAACCACGAACACCAACAACAAGTACCAGAACTATGCCAAAACATTCAAAAAATACAAAAACTACAAGTGCTGAAATTAGCTGTGTCATGATTCGCCCCTTCAGCGGAGAAAGGAAGACAGCGGTAATAAACAACGAACTGCTGAAGCTCAAGGTGGACATCGCCACACTCCAAGAAATGCACCTACCAGAAAGAGGCTCATTACGTGAACGTGATTATACCTTTTACTGGCAGGGTAAGAGTGCAGAAGAGACAAGAGAGCACGGAGTTGGCTTTGCAGTGAAAAACTCTCTGCTGAAGATGGTGGATCTTGCCGAGGGAGGAACAGAAAGGATGCTCTCTCTTCGACTGCACACCTCAGACAGACCGGTCAACCTAATCAGTGTCTACGCGCCCACCTTGTACTCCAGGCAGGACATGAAAGATGAATTCTACAACCAGCTTTCATCGATGATGCAAAAGATACCTTCCAGAGAACACCTGATCTTATTGGGAGATTTCAACGCTAGAGTGGGTGCTGACTCAGGATCCTGGCCAACATGTATGGGGAAGCACGGAACCGGTAAGATGAATGAAAATGGACAACACCTGCTAGAACTGTGCTCACTCCAAGGACTCTGCATAACGAACACCTACTTTCAGCTAAAGCAACAGCATGAAATTTCTTGGATGCACCCGCGCTCTAAGCACTGGCACCAACTGGACCTGATTCTGACACGTCAACACCATCTGCGGAATGTACAGATCACCTGCTCGTACCAGAGCGCTGACTGCGACACAGATCACTCACTGGTATGCTGTAAGGTCAGACTTGTTCTCAAGGCCCTGCATTACAACAAACCTCCTGAAAGACAGCGCATTGATGCCAGGATGACGCAACAACCAGACAAAGTCATCGAATTCACCGAAAATCTCAAGAAGTCCATCACAACCTCACCTGAAGCAGATGCCGCAGAGAGATGGAACACCCTCAGAGATCACATCCACAGTGTTGCTCTCCGTACATTTGGTAAAAAAACAAGGAAACACACCCGATTGGTTCGAGGCAAACTCCAGCGAGCTGGACGCCGTCCTCGCAGAAAAGAGAGCTGCTCTAATGAAATACAAGGATCACCCCACCCGCAAATCACAGGAAGCTCTGCAGGCAGCCAGAAGCAAGACTCAACGGACAGCCAGACGGTGCACAAACAATTACTGGCTGAAACTCTGTGAGAGTATCCAAATGGCAGCCAACACAGGAGACATACGTGGAATGTACGACGGGATCAAGAAAGCAATTGGGTCAACTCAACACAAGACAACGCTGCTAAAAACCAAGACCGGAACTACCATCACAAACCAAATAGAGCAGATGGAGAGGTGGGTAGAGCACTACTCTGAAATATACTCCCAGCTCGATTTCGGAGGAAGCACTGAATAATTTGGAGGACCTACCGATCATGGAAGAGCTGGACTCACCTCCAGCCATGGAGGAATTGGAAGAATCACTAGACTCTCTGCCAACTGGGAAAGCGCCTGGCCTTGATGGGATCCCAGCAGAAGTTATAAAGTGCTCAAAGGATGTCATCCTTCAACAACTACATGAGATCCTATCTCGCTGCTGGGAGGAAGGAGAGGTACCTCAAGACATGAAGGACTGCAAAATAGTGATGCTGTATAAAAACAAAGGTAGCCGAAGCGACTGCAACAGTTATTGAGGGATATCATTGCTTAGTGTCACCGGAAAGGCATTCGCGCGTGTGGTTCTCAGCCGTCTTCGGAAACTCGCAGAAAGAATTTATCCTGAATCTCAAAGTGGTTTCAGATCCGGGCGCTCCACGATTGATATGATCTTTTCTCTCAGACAGCTATAGGAGAAATGCAGGGAACAAAATAAACCACTTTATGTTGCATTCATCAGCCTGACAAAAGCCTTCGATACAGTTAGCCGTGAAGGACTGTTCCAAATTCTCAAGAAGATCGGGTGTCCCCCCCCCCAACTGCTGCAAATTATTGAATCCTTCCATACCAACATGAAAGCTATTATCCAGTTTGATGGGAGCTTTTCAGAACCATTCAACATCCGCCGTGGAGTAAAACAGGGCTGCGTGCTTGCTCCTACCCTGTTTAACATATACTTTGCCGTCATGCTAAAGTATGCATTTGGTACTTGAAACGATGGTGTCTGCTTCCACACAAGGTCTGATGGCAAACTGTTCAACCTATCACGACTGAGTGCAAAATCCAAGATCCGAAAAGTATCCATCAGTGAGATGCTGTTTGCCGACAATGCAGCGCTGATAGCTCACTCGGAACTGGAATTACAATCAATGATCAACACACTCAATAAAGCCTGCGACGACTTCAGTCTGACCATCAGTCAGCAGAAGACCAAAGTAATGGGCCAAGGTGTCTTGAACCCTCCTATGATAAATATCGAAAACCACCCACTGGATGTGGTTCATGAGTTTACATACCTCAGATCCAAAATATCGGACAACCACTCACTCGACAACGAGCTCAGTAGAAGAATCGACCTTGCTGCAACGACCTTTGGAAAATTATCACAGAAGGTATGGCTGAACCAAAAACTGTCAAGGCACACGAAGCCCACTGTTTACAGGGCATGTGTCCTTAGTACCTTGCTATATGGCAGTGAGACATGGTGTCTATATGCCTCGCAAGAGCGACAGCTCAACGCCTTTCACCTCCGCATGCTGAGAAGTATTCTTAACGTTAAATGGAGCGACCGTATCACAAACAATGAGATACTCTCCCACGCGAGCTTACCAAGCCTGTTCACCTTGTTTTGCGAACGTCGTCTCCGCTGGTTGGGACACGTCCATCGGATGTCGGATGGGAGAATACCGAAAGACATTCTGTACGGAGAGCTTGCATCTGGCAAACGAACTCAAGGTTGACCGCATCTCCGTTTCAAGGATTTATGCAGAAGAGACATGAAAACACTGGGCATGGACGTGATCAACTGGGAGGATACTGCAGACGACCGAAACCACTGGAGACATGCGCTGAAAGATGGACTCAGAAGGGGAGAAGAGCACCTTCGCCAGTCTGCCGACGAAAAACGATCATCTCGAAAGGATGCATTGAAAAAGACACCACAATCAAGCGCCTACATCTGCGACCATTGCAACCGTGACTGTCACTCGCGTATCAGCTTGCACAGCCACAAGCAATGCTGCCGTAACCCCGTTATTCCAACTCAAGGCGCAGATCCATAGTGTCCCGAGACAGAAGGATGCCAACAACAACAACGATTCTCCCCTTCAGGGGAGAAAGGAAGACCAAAACGCTAAACTGCTAGTTGTGCAATTTAATAAACAAAACACAAAGTCCATACAGTGAGCAAAAATAAACTTACAAACTGAGGAGTGCAGGAAAACAGTGAGGTGCAAATATGGGAATGCACCTCGGAACAGGGAAGGGGTTCCGACGAGGAATAGTTGAAACAACTATGACAAGCATGAGGCAGTGACAGATGAGTAACCAGAAAAGCAGACTTAAATAAGGAAGGCAATCAAAAACGGCAAGTGTCATCAGGTGTGGATCACATGGGTTAGGTTAATTGGAGACTCTAAAGTGGCCCATTGTGTGTGAATGTATGTGTGTGTGAATAGTTAAAAGGGATGGTGCCGTATTGTGGCTGCTTCATCCATCTAGGTGGTGGATGACCCTTAATTTCTGTAAAGCGTCTTTGAGTGTCTATGATAAAGCGCTATATAAAGCTGATGCATTGATTGATTGATTGATGAGCGGGGCAGGAGGTGACAGTGATTACAACTGAGATCAGCTGTGAGTAATGAGAGGAGAGGAGACGGGACTGACAGCTTGACAGGAGCACTGCCCACTACAGAGCAAAATCCGGAAGTGCCACTGACAGCTGCAGCCCCGGAGAGAGAGAGAGAGAGAGAGAGAGAGAGAGATTTTTGATTTTTAAAAGATCTTTAATAAACACACTTGTCCATCAGTCAATACAATTTCTATATCATGCTATGTTACACAGAAAATTAATCCCCCAAAAAACGCCCAAAAAAAAGCTGTCCATCATGAACTGAACAGAGGACATTCTCCAGGGACCAGAGGGTCCTGAAACCTTCCACATCCCCATTCCCCATAAAAAACTGAAAGTCCAGCCTGATTCTGGCTTTAAGTAGCCTCACAAATAAAATTTTGACATCAACATCATTCTCAACATTTTCAAGTTTTCTTCTCCGGCTTACATAGATAGCCAACTTTGCCTGTCCTAAAACAAAGTTCAGTAGTTGACACTTCTGCTTAAAACGACGATTGTACATAAAACCACAAATGAAAACCTGCTTAGAGAAAACTTCCTTAAAAATATGAAAAAGTTTTGTGAGAAGTTCAAAGAGGCCACTCAGGCGCTGACATTCAATAAAACAATGAAAAACAGTCTCCCTAGAGGAACAAAAAACACACTGATCACTGACACTGCTGTTAATCACAGAAACAAAAGCATTGACTGCTATAATACCATGCAGGACCCTCCACTGTAAGTCTCCATGCCTCTTAGGGAGAGGGGCTTTGTAAAGAGCCCTCCAGGCAGGCCGATGCCCTTTTCCTAGTTTAAAATAGGCTCTCCAAGGAGTGTCCACACAGGTGTTCAATCGGTCCTTGTTGAGTGCCATCACCACCAGTCTGTAGAGTGCCTTACCACTGGCTCCTCCAAAGTCCACACCAGTGGGAGCACAGAATGCCAGTAAGGAGCAAGGAGCGACGTCAAAGTCCATATAGAGCGTGAGAGAGGGAAAGGGGTCAGTGCTTTCTGGCTGCAGCGTGCCATTGCTAAAGTCCAAGAGTAGGGAGTGCTCAAGTCCATGAAGCTCCTGTTTCCAGTGTGCAAGAAGACCATCGATGAAACGATTCGACCTGACACCAAGATGAGCTGCTAAAGCTGAGGCGTTGTTGAGGCCAGGACCAGCCAGTTCCACCACTTGCTTCAGAGTGAGAATGTTCCTGGAACACAGCCTATCAAGGAAGGTCCTTCCAACTCCCGGCAGGACACCAAGGCGACCACCAAAAACCAGCGGCTCCCTCAACAACCAGTAGAGGGAATCGCATGGCCCTCTTTGTTTTTTAAAAAGAGTCCACACTGAAAAGAGACTGCGGTAAAAACTGGGTAAAGACAGTGCATTAGAGTTCTTAAAATCCATTAAAAACACAGGGAGGTCTAGCCCAAGCCCAAGGACTCTCTGTAAAATAACACAGGCCAAAGGCCTCCATACCAGGTCCTGGGGGCCCGTCAGCAGTCTCTGTATGAAAGTCAGTCTAAAAGCAGCACCTCTACTAGCTAAATGAATCACTCCTTGCCCCCCCTCCTCTTTGGGAAGAAATAACAGGGCTTGAGGAACCCAGTGGAGTCCACCCCCCCAAAAAAAGTCCACCAAAACAGACTGAATTTTGGACAACAAACCAGCAGGGGGGTCCATGCACATGAGGCGGTGCCACAGGGATGAGGAAACAAGATTATTTAAAATAAGCACTCTTCCTCTAAAAGATATTCTCGGCATTAGCCACTTCCACTTGTTTAGTCTCCCGTTAATCTTCTCTATGACCCCATCCCAATTTTTTTGCTCAAACTGCTGATTTCCAATAAAGACACCAAGATACTTAAAACCTCCTTTTTTCCAAATCAACCCACCCGGCAGCGTAAGCTGATTTTCTAGTTTCTCCCCCACCATCAGAGCCTCGCTTTTTCCCCAGTTTATTTTTGCAGAGGAAAGTTGGCCAAAAAGATTGACACTCCTAACCAGAACGTCAATGTCACTCTGCTTGTTTAGCAGAATGACTACATCATCTGCATAGGCCGACAGCTTGAACGTGGTGTCACAGCCAGGAAAAGTAACTCCTGATAGAGCCCTTCTCAGGCAGTGAAGCAAAGGCTCTATGGCGAGGGAGTACAGCATCCCTGAGAGAGGGCAGCCCTGCCGAACCCCCCTCTGGACTTTTAAAGGGGCAGACAGGCCCCCATTTATCTTCAGCACACTCTCAATGTCACTGTACAAGACCCGTATCCTGGCTATGAAGCCTGGGCTGAACCCAAAAGCTGTTAAAACTGTCCATAAATATTGGTGTTCAACCCGATCAAACGCCTTTTCCTGGTCAATTGAAATCAAACCAGTTTCTACCGCCAATGAACCAGAGACCTCCAAAATATCCCGAATTAAAGTGACGTTGTCACTAATCAGCCTGCCAGGCACACAGTAAGTCTGGTCTACATGAATGAGCTCGCTCATCACCTTTCTCAGTCTTCGGGCCAGAGCTTTTGAGAGAATCTTGTAGTCTGTGCAGAGCAGAGAGACTGGCCTCCAGTTCTTTAGGCTCTGGAAGTCCCCCTTTTTCGGCAACAGTGTGATGATGGCCCTCCTGCAGGTCGTGGGTAGGGTCCCCCTTTCCAAGCTATCTTGGAGAACCTCCAGCAGGTCTGGACCAAGCAGGGGCCAGAATTCCTTAAAAAAGTCCACAGAGAGACCATCTATGCCTGGTGATTTTCCATTCTGGAGGCTCATTAGCGCCGTATGCAGCTCAGACAGAGACAGTGGAGCATCCAAGCCGGCAACAAGGTCCTCTGAGAGCACTGGAAGACCATCAAGGAAAACCTGGCCCAGTGACGTGTCCTCCCTCCACTCTGCTCTAAACAATTCACTGTAAAAGCTAGCAGCGTGTTTCCTGATCTCTGCTGCTGTGGAGATTGTTCTCCCGTCATCGCCCAACAAGGAGTGAATGAGCTTTCTCTGTCCATTTTTCCCCTCCAGTCCAAAAAAGTACTGGGAGGGCGAGTCCATCAGAGCTACATCCATGTAGCGTGAGCGGACCAGAGCACCCTGTGCGGTGACCCCTAGCAAGCTAGCCAAGGCTGACCTTTTTGACTTGAGAGCCTCTAAGTGCTCCTGTTTTCCTGTAGAACTGAGCAACTCCTCTAGTTCTACCACCTCAGTCTCCAGAACTTTCAAGGATTGGGTCAAGCTACGAGTGACATTTTGAGTGTACTGTTGGCAGAGTTGTTTTATCTGGGCCTTACCAAAATCCCACCACAATTGGAGAGAACTAAAAGAGGGTTTTTGTTCCCTGTGTGACTTCCAAACATCATGAAAAACCTCTTTAAAAAACACATCATTTAAAAGTGTATTGTTAAAATGCCAAAAAGCACTCTTACACTTTACATTTTCAATAAACACAGAACAAAACAGCAGGCAGTGATCAGTGAAACCAACAGGACAGATACAACTATTTTTAAAAACACTCATTTGATGTTTAAAACCATAAAAACGGTCTAACCTAGCCATAGATAAAAGGTTATCTTTGACATGGCTCCAGGTGTACTGCCTCTGGTCCCCATGATGTGATCTCCACACATCGGCCATTTCATGTGTTTTCACCAGTTCTCTCAGCCTATTGGCAGAAGCAGGGTGAGGCTCCTGATGGTTCCTGTCTAGTCTGTGGTTTAATGTACAGTTAAAATCACCCCCCAGAAATAAAAAACTGTTTGGATCACAGGACTTAACCGTATCCGAAAGCTCGTCAAAGACCCTGATCCTCTCTGCTCTCTGTGTTGGCACATACACGTTTATAAAAACGAAGTTCACGTTTTCAAACTGTACCTTTAATAAGAGGAAATGACCTCTCACCACCTCTTCTACCTCATAAGAGACAGGCACACAACCCCTAGAGAAAAGTACAGCCACCCCCCCACTGCTACTGGATTTGTGGCTAAAAAAAATGCAGCCATCCCACTCTTTTCTCCAATGGCTCTCAATGTCCACAGTGCTGTGAGTCTCCTGGACCATCAGCACATCAAGTTTCTTTAAATTAAAAAGCTTGTATAAAGAGGCCCTTTTTACATCATCCCTGGCCCCATTAATATTGAGAGTGCCAATTCTAAGGTGGGGCATTAAAAAGGATAAAAATAGGGTACAGTAAAAAAACACACACATAGCATAAAAGGGAAGAAACAAACTAAGAATCAACATGACTGTTAGTAATTTGCAATTTCAGTTTAGCAACCAGTTTCTTTAAACGATAAATTTCCTGATCAGTGAAAGTCTCATTCCCATGATTCAGTTTCATAAATTTGCGAGCTGATGCCACGAATAACTCCAGATCTGGAAAGTAATTTTCCACTTTCACAGCTCTGCTCCCCTTAGTCACCTGGAGAAATTGCCTAATTTTAGTAAAACAATAGGAGCTTTGCTCCTCCTGCGTCTGCGTCTGCATCAGTTCAGACTCATCTCCACTTTCGTCAGAAACGCTCTCATTCAGTAAATCTAAATTCCCAACCCTACTAGATTCAGCAGAGCTCTGCAAGTTTTCCGCACTTTTCCTTTTTTGTGCAGCTTTAAAAGGATCCTCTTCAACAAAACTACATTCCTGCATTTCTTCATGAAACGCAACGTTTGTCATGCAGTGTTTGCTCTTTGTGTCCGCTACAGCCTCAAACCGCTCCTCCCCCGCCTGCAAAGTCTGTTCATTCACGTTCCTTCGTTTAACTGCACTTTTACTTACACCCTCCACCTGTTTACCCCGGGCGACAGGCTCGTCACAATGATCAGAGCTGCCGCCAGACAGAAATTCCCCACCATCACTGTTTGGGGGGGCAACTACCGCGCCCGCCGCGGCCACCCCAGCAGAGGCGGCCGCGGCCGCCCCAGCACAAGCGGACGCGGACGCGGACGCCCCCGCAGAAGTAGAAGCGGACGCGGACGCGGACGCGGACGCGGCCGCGACCGCCCCAGCAGAAGCGGGCGCCGCAGCGGCATCCGCCGCACCACATGTAGCGCTACCCTCCGGACCACCAGAAACAGCGGCGTCACCTTTCTTACCGCCAGTGCTCTTTGTGTTCGCCTTTTCAGGACATGACCTAATAAGATGGCCTTCTGCGCCACACGCAAAACACTTCATGGTTTCAGATGTTGCAAACACCAAGTAGCTAAAGCCGTCAATCCTGAAATTAAAAGACGCGTTCAGTTCAGCAGAGCTGTCTTTCAACACCATGAAACACTGCCTCCTATGACATACAACATGCTTCAGCAGGGGTGATTTACTACCCAGAGAGACCATTCTGATAGGGGACACAACCTGGCCAAAACGGGACAACTCTCTAATCAGCTGATCATTTTTAACGAAAGGAGGAGCGTTTGAGATGGTGATCCTCCTAGACGGGTTCGCCAGCGGTAAAACGGGAGTAAAAGTGTCACCTAGGACCACTCCCTGTGCCACCACCTGATCAGCTTTTTCAGTCGAATCCAGAAAGATCACAATTGCGCTGTTCATCCTCGATGCTGATTTTATGCTGCCATGCCCAACCACCTGTCCTACAGCGAGGCTGGCCTCCTCCACAGAACAGGGAACTGTCGGGAGGATTCTCACGCCATGACGCCGGGTTAAGCGCTCAAACTCCACACCACCATCAATCACTGGCATGATGCCGGCCGGGAAAAACCGGCAGCAGAAGCTACCGTTCCCCAACACACTCACTCCAACACTCACACCCCAGCACACACACACTCAACCCACTATATTAAACACACACACCTCAAACACACAAGATAGAGAAAAAGTTAGAAAATACAAAGTTTAAAGTACTCACTCGACACCACTCCACACCCCTGCTCCCACAAACGCCCACGCATGCGCACGAGAGAGAGAGAGAGAGAGAGAGAGAGAGAAAGAGACAGAGAGAGATTTTGATTTTTAAAAGATCTTTAATAAACACACTTGTCCATCAGTCAATACAATTTCTATATCATGCTATGTTACACAGAAAATTAATCCCCCAAAAAACGCCCAAAAAAAAGCTGTCCATCATGAACTGAACAGAGGACATTCTCCAGGGACCAGAGGGTCCTGAAACCTTCCACATCCCCATTCCCCATAAAAAACTGAAAGTCCAGCCTGATTCTGGCTTTAAGTAGCCTCACAAATAAAATTTTGACATCAACATCATTCTCAACATTTTCAAGTTTTCTTCTCCGGCTTACATAGATAGCCAACTTTGCCTGCCCTAAAACAAAGTTCAGTAGTTGACACTTCTGCTTAAAACGACGATTGTACATAAAACCACAAATGAAAACCTGCTTAGAGAAAACTTCCTTAAAAATATGAAAAAGTTTTGTGAGAAGTTCAAAGAGGCCACTCAGGCGCTGACATTCAATAAAACAATGAAAAACAGTCTCCCTAGAGGAACAAAAAACACACTGATCACTGACACTGCTGTTAATCACAGAAACAAAAGCATTGACAGCTATAATACCATGCAGGACCCTCCACTGTAAGTCTCCATGCCTCTTAGGGAGAGGGGCTTTGTAAAGAGCCCTCCAGGCAGGCCGATGCCCTTTTCCTAGTTTAAAATAGGCTCTCCAAGGAGTGTCCACACAGGTGTTCAATCGGTCCTTGTTGAGTGCCATCACCACCAGTCTGTAGAGTGCCTTACCACTGGCTCCTCCAAAGTCCACACCAGTGGGAGCACAGAATGCCAGTAAGGAGCAAGGAGCGACGTCAAAGTCCATATAGAGCGTGAGAGAGGGAAAGGGGTCAGTGCTTTCTGGCTGCAGCGTGCCATTGCTAAAGTCCAAGAGTAGGGAGTGCTCAAGTCCATGAAGCTCCTGTTTCCAGTGTGCAAGAAGACCATCGATGAAACGATTCGACCTGACACCAAGATGAGCTGCTAAAGCTGAGGCGTTGTTGAGGCCAGGACCAGCCAGTTCCACCACTTGCTTCAGAGTGAGAATGTTCCTGGAACACAGCCTATCAAGGAAGGTCCTTCCAACTCCCGGCAGGACACCAAGGCGACCACCAAAAACCAGCGGCTCCCTCAACAACCAGTAGAGGGAATCGCATGGCCCTCTTTGTTTTTTAAAAAGAGTCCACACTGAAAAGAGACTGCGGTAAAAACTGGGTAAAGACAGTGCATTAGAGTTCTTAAAATCCATTAAAAACACAGGGAGGTCTAGCCCAAGCCCAAGGACTCTCTGTAAAATAACACAGGCCAAAGGCCTCCATACCAGGTCCTGGGGGCCCGTCAGCAGTCTCTGTATGAAAGTCAGTCTAAAAGCAGCACCTCTACTAGCTAAATGAATCACTCCTTGCCCCCCCTCCTCTTTGGGAAGAAATAACAGGGCTTGAGGAACCCAGTGGAGTCCACCCCCCCAAAAAAAGTCCACCAAAACAGACTGAATTTTGGACAACAAACCAGCAGGGGGGTCCATGCACATGAGGCGGTGCCACAGGGATGAGGAAACAAGATTATTTAAAATAAGCACTCTTCCTCTAAAAGATATTCTCGGCATTAGCCACTTCCACTTGTTTAGTCTCCCGTTAATCTTCTCTATGACCCCATCCCAATTTTTTTGCTCAAACTGCTGATTTCCAATAAAGACACCAAGATACTTAAAACCTCCTTTTTTCCAAATCAACCCACCCGGCAGCGTAAGCTGATTTTCTAGTTTCTCCCCCACCATCAGAGCCTCGCTTTTTCCCCAGTTTATCTTTGCAGAGGAAAGTTGGCCAAAAAGATTGACACTCCTAACCAGAACGTCAATGTCACTCTGCTTGTTTAGCAGAATGACTACATCATCTGCATAGGCCGACAGCTTGAACGTGGTGTCACAGCCAGGAAAAGTAACTCCTGATAGAGCCCTTCTCAGGCAGTGAAGCAAAGGCTCTATGGCGAGGGAGTACAGCATCCCTGAGAGAGGGCAGCCCTGCCGAACCCCCCTCTGGACTTTTAAAGGGGCAGACAGGCCCCCATTTATCTTCAGCACACTCTCAATGTCACTGTACAAGACCCGTATCCTGGCTATGAAGCCTGGGCTGAACCCAAAAGCTGTTAAAACTGTCCATAAATATTGGTGTTCAACCCGATCAAACGCCTTTTCCTGGTCAATTGAAATCAAACCAGTTTCTACCGCCAATGAACCAGAGACCTCCAAAATATCCCGAATTAAAGTGACGTTGTCACTAATCAGCCTGCCAGGCACACAGTAAGTCTGGTCTACATGAATGAGCTCGCTCATCACCTTTCTCAGTCTTCGGGCCAGAGCTTTTGAGAGAATCTTGTAGTCTGTGCAGAGCAGAGAGACTGGCCTCCAGTTCTTTAGGCTCTGGAGGTCCCCCTTTTTCGGCAACAGTGTGATGATGGCCCTCCTGCAGGTCGTGGGTAGGGTCCCCCTTTCCAAGCTATCTTGGAGAACCTCCAGCAGGTCTGGACCAAGCAGGGGCCAGAATTCCTTAAAAAAGTCCACAGAGAGACCATCTATGCCTGGTGATTTTCCATTCTGGAGGCTCATTAGCGCCGTATGCAGCTCAGACAGAGACAGTGGAGCATCCAAGCCGGCAACAAGGTCCTCTGAGAGCACTGGAAGACCATCAAGGAAAACCTGGCCCAGTGACGTGTCCTCCCTCCACTCTGCTCTAAACAATTCACTGTAAAAGCTAGCAGCGTGTTTCCTGATCTCTGCTGCTGTGGAGATTGTTCTCCCGTCATCGCCCAACAAGGAGTGAATGAGCTTTCTCTGTCCATTTTTCCCCTCCAGTCCAAAAAAGTACTGGGAGGGCGAGTCCATCAGAGCTACATCCATGTAGCGTGAGCGGACCAGAGCACCCTGTGCGGTGACCCCTAGCAAGCTAGCCAAGGCTGACCTTTTTGACTTGAGAGCCTCTAAGTGCTCCTGTTTTCCTGTAGAACTGAGCAACTCCTCTAGTTCTACCACCTCAGTCTCCAGAACTTTCAAGGATTGGGTCAAGCTACGAGTGACATTTTGAGTGTACTGTTGGCAGAGTTGTTTTATCTGGGCCTTACCAAAATCCCACCACAATTGGAGAGAACTAAAAGAGGGTTTTTGTTCCCTGTGTGACTTCCAAACATCATGAAAAACCTCTTTAAAAAACACATCATTTAAAAGTGTATTGTTAAAATGCCAAAAAGCACTCTTACACTTTACATTTTCAATAAACACAGAACAAAACAGCAGGCAGTGATCAGTGAAACCAACAGGACAGATACAACTATTTTTAAAAACACTCATTTGATGTTTAAAACCATAAAAACGGTCTAACCTAGCCATAGATAAAAGGTTATCTTTGACATGGCTCCAGGTGTACTGCCTCTGGTCCCCATGATGTGATCTCCACACATCGGCCATTTCATGTGTTTTCACCAGTTCTCTCAGCCTATTGGCAGAAGCAGGGTGAGGCTCCTGATGGTTCCTGTCTAGTCTGTGGTTTAATGTACAGTTAAAATCACCCCCCAGAAATAAAAAACTATTTGGATCACAGGACTTAACCGTATCCGAAAGCACGTCAAAGACCCTGATCCTCTCTGCTCTCTGTGTTGGCACATACACGTTTATAAAAACGAAGTTCACGTTTTCAAACTGTACCTTTAATAAGAGGAAATGACCTCTCACCACCTCTTCTACCTCATAAGAGACAGGCACACAACCCCTAGAGAAAAGTACAGCCACCCCCCCACTGCTACTGGATTTGTGGCTAAAAAAAATGCAGCCATCCCACTCTTTTCTCCAATGGCTCTCAATGTCCACAGTGCTGTGAGTCTCCTGGACCATCAGCACGTCAAGTTTCTTTAAATTAAAAAGCTTGTATAAAGAGGCCCTTTTTACATCATCCCTGGCCCCATTAATATTGAGAGTGCCAATTCTAAGGTGGGGCATTAAAAAGGATAAAAATAGGGTACAGTAAAAAAACACACACATAGCATAAAAGGGAAGAAACAAACTAAGAGTCAACATGACTGTTAGTAATTTGCAATTTCAGTTTAGCAACCAGTTTCTTTAAACGATAAATTTCCTGATCAGTGAAAGTCTCATTCCCATGATTCAGTTTCATAAATTTGCGAGCTGATGCCACGAATAACTCCAGATCTGGAAAGTAATTTTCCACTTTCACAGCTCTGCTCCCCTTAGTCACCTGGAGAAATTGCCTAATTTTAGTAAAACAATAGGAGCTTTGCTCCTCCTGCGTCTGCGTCTGCATCAGTTCAGACTCATCTCCACTTTCGTCAGAAACGCTCTCATTCAGTAAATCTAAATTCCCAACCCTACTAGATTCAGCAGAGCTCTGCAAGTTTTCCGCACTTTTCCTTTTTTGTGCAGCTTTAAAAGGATCCTCTTCAACAAAACTACATTCCTGCATTTCTTCATGAAACGCAACGTTTGTCATGCAGTGTTTGCTCTTTGTGTCCGCTACAGCCTCAAACCGCTCCTCCCCCGCCTGCAAAGTCTGTTCATTCACGTTCCTTCGTTTAACTGCACTTTTACTTACACCCTCCACCTGTTTACCCCGGGCGACAGGCTCGTCACAATGATCAGAGCTGCCGCCAGACAGAAATTCCCCACCATCACTGTTTGGGGGGGCAACTACCGCGCCCGCCGCGGCCACCCCAGCAGAGGCGGCCGCGGCCGCCCCAGCACAAGCGGACGCGGACGCGGACGCGGACGCCCCCGCAGAAGTAGAAGCGGACGCGGACGCGGACGCGGATGCGGACGCGGACGCGGCCGCGACCGCCCCAGCAGAAGCGGGCGCCGCAGCGGCATCCGCCGCACCACATGTAGCGCTACCCTCCGGACCACCAGAAACAGCGGCGTCACCTTTCTTACCGCCAGTGCTCTTTGTGTTCGCCTTTTCAGGACATGACCTAATAAGATGGCCTTCTGCGCCACACGCAAAACACTTCATGGTTTCAGATGTTGCAAACACCAAGTAGCTAAAGCCGTCAATCCTGAAATTAAAAGACGCGTTCAGTTCAGCAGAGCTGTCTTTCAACACCATGAAACACTGCCTCCTATGACATACAACATGCTTCAGCAGGGGTGATTTACTACCCAGAGAGACCATTCTGATAGGGGACACAACCTGGCCAAAACGGGACAACTCTCTAATCAGCTGATCATTTTTAACGAAAGGAGGAGCGTTTGAGATGGTGATCCTCCTAGACGGGTTCGCCAGCGGTAAAACGGGAGTAAAAGTGTCACCTAGGACCACTCCCTGTGCCACCACCTGATCAGCTTTTTCAGTCGAATCCAGAAAGATCACAATTGCGCTGTTCATCCTCGATGCTGATTTTATGCTGCCATGCCCAACCACCTGTCCTACAGCGAGGCTGGCCTCCTCCACAGAACAGGGAGAT